>VDFB02271358.1:1254745716-1254893216 GCA_007258455.2 Sequoia sempervirens | reverse complement strand
TAGTTAATTTTATAATTAAATTTAATTCCTTTACTTTATCATGCTTTCATTTCATTATTTATTTAATTTAACTAATTACTATTTTATTTGCAAATAATTCAAAACAAACACACTAAAATTAGACATTCCTAAATGCAATCTATATGAATCTAAGTGCTTGTGTGTGTGATCGAGAGAACATCTTGCTTTGTCCTGTCAAGAAGCTAACCTCCTCTCCTTAATCACACCCTTGGTCTTCGACATCTTGCACCTCAAGTGCACTCAGGCACACAACAATAATTGAATTAGTATCACATAAAGATATAAATCAAGCAATATATTGCATAAATCAAAATGTTTCTTCTCTATTTTGCTTCATTTTCAAAGTAAAACACATTTAATACTATTCAACTTTTCATAATTTAAATAAACACTTTCATTTATCTCCACACCAAAACACCATCATATTAATTATTATTCTACCTCGCACATCAAATCATGTAAAAAATCCACACAAAACCAAAAATAACCTGCATGAGGGCTGAGACGTGACATCCTTCCCCACCAGGAAGAGACATCGTCTCGATGTCTTATTACAAAGCCACACAACAAAATTTGAAACATCAGTGTATCATAAGTCTCTAAATGCAAGAAAAGAAAAACATGCTAAGATCTCAAATGAGGAAAATCTCTATCAATGTCCTCAACATTCTTCCAGGTGGCATTATCCACTGAGTATTGGTCCCACTGGACCCTATAATACATTTAATGTCCCTGTTCCGCAAATTAACACTGCGCTCTTCTAGTATCCTGACGGGGTCCACCTGCATCACTCATGGGTCCTATACCTGCAACACACTCCAGTCAAGAATATGAGCTACATCTGGATGATAGGGCTTAAGCACCGAGACATGAAAAACATTATGGATCTAGGATAGAGCTGGTGGCAAAGAAAGCCTGTAAGCAACCAGATTAATCACCTCCAAAACATCAAAGGGCCCAACAAACCTAGGGGCAAGCTTTGAGTTCTTGCCGAAAGAGATTGAACTCTTATGCGACTGAACTCTCAAAAAGACCTTGTCTCCTGCAGAGAATTTTTTGAAAGTTTTATTCTTATCTACAAGACTCTTCTGTTGATCTGAAGCTTGCTTTAGCTTTTCTTTAATAAGCTTCATTTGATCTTCCATTTCTCTCAACATTTCAGGACCAATCACAATCCTGTCCTCTACCCTATCCCAACTGATGGGTGTTCGACATTTACGTATATATAAAGCCTCGAATGGTGCCATACCCAAAGAGGCGTGGTAGGAGTTGTTGTAAGCAAACTCCACCAAAGGAAAATACTCCTCCCATTTGTGTTGTTGCTCCATACAATACATTCGGAGGAGATCCTCCACAATCTGGTTCACCCTCTCTGACTGACCATCGGTCTGAGGATGATATGCGGAGCTAAAATTTAATTTGGTTCCCAGGGAATAATTCAGAGTAGTCCAAAATCTGGAAGTCATCCGAGTGTCACGATCTGAAATGATCACTTTTGGCACTCCATGCAGTCGGAAGATTTCCTGTCCAAATTTTCTCGCCAAAACCATTGAACCATCCTTGAGGTTCCCAAGAATGAAATGGGCTACCTTAGTCAATTTATCCACCACAACTAGGATGGTATCATGTCGATTCCTAGACATCGACAATCCCTGAATAAAGTCCATAGTTATCACCTGCCATTTATATTTTGGCACCCTGTGAGGATATAAAAGTCCTGCCAGATTTACATGCTCAGCCTTAACTCGCTGGCACTCCAAACATCGAGCTATAAATGTAGTAACATATCTTTTGAGTCCTAGCTAGAAATATAGAGGCCTAAGTCCCTCAACCATTTTAGTCACACCGGGGTGCCCCGAATAAGGCGCATTATGAAATTCTTGTAGCACCAACTCTCTCAACCCTGCAGAGATAGGAATATACATACGACCCTAGAACCTTAAGAGTCCATCAAACTCAAGTACATACCCAACAAATCTGCAATCCAAAGGATCCTGCTCTAGGGCTTGTTTTACCCTTTCATACTACTCATCCCCAAGTAAATCCTAAACCACTTGCTCCCTAAAATTAGATTTTATGGTAACCATGGCTGCAAGATGTCGTCTCCTACTCAAGGCATCTGCTACCCTATTTTCCTTCCCTTTAATGTACTCAATGCCAAAGTTGTATTCACTCAAAAATTCCAACCGTCGCCTTTGACAAGTATTTAGGTTGGGTTGAGTAAAGATGTACTGTAATCCAGCATGATCTATTTTTAATTCAAAGGGCTTACCCAAGAGATAGTGTCTCCACATCTGAAGGGCATGAACTATGGTTGCCAACTCTAAATCATGTGGTGTATAATTTAACTCATGTTTCTTCGACTCTCTTGATTCATATGCCACCACTTGTCCTTCCTGCATGAGAATGACTCCTACCCCTTCTCATGATGCATCAGTAATCACTATAAAAAGACCATTCAGATCAGGCACAACTAAAATAGGTGCAGAAGTGAGCTTCTCTTTTAGCAGCTAAAAAGATTTTTCACACCTGTCACTCCACTCAAATTTCTTTCCCTTCTTCTGGAGTGCGGTAATGGGCGTTGCTATTGTCGAGAATCCTTGCATAAATCTCATGTAATACCCTGCAAGTCCCATAAAGCTTCAGACTTCTGAAACATTCTGCGGTGCCGGCCAGTCTAAGATTTCCTTAATCTTATTTAGGTCCACGACTATCCCTTATGTTGAAATAACGTGTCCCAAGTAATGCACCTTAGATTGGAAAAAGGTACATTTGGACATTTTCCCATATAACTTATGTTCCCTCAACCGCTGCAATACTATCCTCAAATGCTTCTCATGCTCTTCCTCTGACTTAGAATATATCAGGATATCGTCAAGGAAGATTAAAACAAAGTTATCCAAGCAATCCCGAAAAACACTGTTCATCAAATTCATGAAGGTTGCAGGGGCATTCGTTAGCCCGAACGGTAGCACTGTAAATTCGTAGTGCCCATACCTTGTCCTGAATGCAGTCTTGTGAATATCTTCATCCTTTAATCTCAACTGATGGTACCCTAATCTCAGATCTATTTTCAAGAATACCTTGGCAACTTTTAACTGGTCAAACAAATCATCAATACAGGGAAGCATGTATTTATTCTTGATAGTAACATTGTTAAGCATCCTGTAATCAATGCATAACCTCAAGGTCCCATCCTTCTTCTTCACAAATATAACAGGAGCTCCCTAGGGCGACACACTTGGTCTAATGAAACCTTGTTTCAACAATTCCTCCAATTGGGCTTTTAGCTCATATAACTCTATTGTGTTCATCATGTATGGGGCTTTGGACTGAGGTTCCGCGCCCGGTATCAAATCAATTGAAAAATTGAATACACACTTAGGCAGTAGCTCAATTAGCTCTTCAGGAAAAACATCCTCAAATTCTTTTAGAATCTGATGATCATTAACTGATGATTCTGTCTCATCAAGGTCCTTGACCTTTATTGCATATATAGTGCATCCCTTTCGGCTTGCTTCTTTAATTGCATGGCTGAGACTTGCCTAAGTTCAAGAGGCCTTTTTACACCACAAATCTCCACATGATTTCCTTGGTCATCAAGACACCTTATTGATTTCTCTTCGCAATCCACAAGGGCCTTATGTTCAGAAAGCCAATTTATCCCTAAAATCACATCATAAGATCCCAATGGTGCTACATACAAATTAACTTGCGTTTTGAGACTAGGGAGTTCAAGTTCACTACAAAACAAGCATTGCTCTACCTTCCTCTCTACCCAGTTCCCATATTGAACTTTCCATGAATTAGCCATATAGCCCAGTCTAACTAATAATTTAGATACAACATGAGGATCCACAAAACTATCAGTGGCACCAATATCAATCAAAATAGAAACAGGACTTCCAAAAAGTTTACCCGAAAGCTGGATAGGAGTGGATTGATAATCTGCTTGGCAATTGTCAGCCGCCGCATGAATATGATGTTGATTCCTGTTGTTTTGTATGTTAAACCTCTAAGGGCACACACTAGCGTAATGCTCACCACCACAAGTATAACAACCCCCATGAGGCACTTTGGGATTGTCAGAAAAATCCCTCCTGTTATTGTCATTCTTCTTATTGAAATTAGCCCTCTTATTGTTATTCTAGTTTCCATCATTACGGTTCTGAGGACTACCACCCCTTTTTTAATTTTTGATCTGCCTGTTATTATTTCCTTGGTTACCCTGATTGCTCTAATTTCCCTGGTTATTGTTACCTTGGCAATTTCCTTGGAACTTCTTATTGCCATACTTGGCTTCCCTGCTTTTCTTGTAGTTTGCAACCTGCTGCATTTTATGTTCATCCATGGTAGCCGATCTATGCATATCCACCTCATTTCCAATTTCAGGCCTAAGCCCCATAATGAATTTTTGAATTCCAAACCTCTCATCATGCTAGTACTGAGGTACGTACTTAAAGCAAGTGAGAATTTCTACCAATATTGTGTCACTGTCATTCCTCCTTGAATGAGCACTTGGAATTCTTTCATTTTCTTATCAAAATAAGACTGTGGAAGCCACCTCTTCCTGAAAGTCTGCAAGAATTATTCCCATATTAGCTTTCGAGGAAAAAATTGTTTATCAGCCCTTTCATTCTCCCACCATGTAGCAGCTTCACCTGTGAGCTGATAGGATCCCCATTCTGCCTTAGTTTCGTCGGATAGGTTTCGAAGGGAAAAGTACCTTTCCATTTCAATAATCCATGCTTCTGCCCCATCACCAAAATATTTACCGTCAAACTTGGGTGGCACAACCTTCTTGAGGTCCTTACCCAATTCTTCAACTATCTTTGTTAGCTTACTTTGATTCTTTTCAGTTTTAGGGTTGTTGAAGTTGAGAAAGCCAACTTCACAGACCCCGAAGATCACCTGCATGCAAATAACCTGTCACAGAAAGAAGAGATGGAGACAAACAAGAAAAGGTGCTCTGAAAGGTGAAAAATGTATTCATCCGAGAGAGAGAAATTACAATGATGAATCCTTATAAAAGGATATTGTGCAACCCTACAAGAAACCCTAATAGGTAGACATTTAATAATTAATATAATTATTAAATGTCACAAAATGCAAACTAAAGTGAAATCTTAAGAGAGGAATAAAGGTAATTTAATCAACATGATTAAATTAAAACCTTTACTCTAACACCCCCCCTTAAGATGAGCAAAAGTGCAGCTACAAACATATGCAAGAAAGCAAAGGTAACTACAATGCAAGAAAGTAAACTTGGGTCCCGGCAACAAGGCTTGATCAGGTACCCAATTACAACCAAATCTCTGTAAAGTGGAGAAATAGAGAAAACCTCATGGGAAAAACTCTACTCCAAAAAGAGATGAAAGAAATAAATGCACTAATAACAGAAGGATAGGAGGTGGATAACATAAGACCCCCCATAGACAGCTTCTATCATATAAGTACATGTACAATGGTCTCCATAAGAGAAATAGAAAGAGACTAGAAGGCCCCCCCACAATGAAGAAACTCTTGTCGCACATATGGATGCCTGAGGTAGAATCCAGAAAGAGATCCTGAAGCGGCATATAATATTCCTCCCCTTGGGAAGAAACGGATCCAAAGGACAATGTCGAAGAAACCCTGTGAAAAGAGAAGAACCAAGATGTCTCAAGATGTGTGCCATGATAGGATGCTGAAGAATCTCTTTGTCTAAACTGAAACAAAAGATGTTAAATCCAAACTGAACTGAAGACTCAAAAACTGCAACCTCTGAATACACAGATGATGGTGGGCTAACAGCTGGAATATGGCTGTCAACAAAGAGGAGCTGAAAATCCTCAAAGTAATCCTCCAAATCTGCAATATAGGACTCTACAAACAAAGACGAAATGCCTGCAAGATAAGAATCCCAAGTAGCCATGTCTGAAAGATGTATGATGTCCTGCTTAGCTGAATCAATAAGAGCCAAAGAAGAGGCAATATCAAACTGATCAAGAGTAACAGGAGAAGATGCTGATACAAGTATAATCTCAGTCTGAAGAGTAGGAACTGTGAGACAATCCTCTGATTCATCAGAATATGTAAGGTTGTCTAAATACTGAAACTCCTCTAAAGTATCATGATCAAAAGGTGTGTTCTCTCTCCAACCAATGGGTACAAGACAATCTGAAGCAGGATCCTCTGGGAATGGAGAAAGATTGAGGTCTCCATAGATCTCCCAAAGACGTGTCCAAAGTGAGTGAGGACAATCAATGCCCGATATAGCCCACACAGTGTCAGAATCAACATAGACAAAATAACTCCTACTATGTGATTTCTAATGATATCCCAATCTAGTTTTCCCTCTAAAGTTGCTGGTGCAGGTATGAGATCATACAAATAAGTCAAAATATTAAGCCACCTACAATGTGTAAGTATACCCTTTGCCCATGACTCATAATTACCCCGTTCCAGAAAAACAACTGAAGGGTGAGTAGAAAAACCCATGATAACTCTTCAAATTAAAACATCTGAGACTAACTGACCTCAATGCTGATAAACCAGATCAAATAAAGCCATCCCACGCAAACAAATCATTTCCAAGTGTTGAAACGTCCAAGTAATTGACAGATGTGTGAAAACACAAAATACTGAATAAAATGTACCTGGTGCAGATTCTGTAAAAATAAATTACAGATCTGGAAATTTCACAGAAACACCTTTCCAACGCCTATTCGTTTGCGAAAAACGGAGTCCGTATACAAAAGATATGGCTCCGGGAGTGCAAAAAGCTTGTTCTAACTTTGACTGAGAAAAAATGCATTAAAACGGAAAAACCAGGAAATCATACCTGATCCATCAGAACGGTGCCGGAACCAGCTTTCCAACGCCTATTTTCATTCGAAAATACAAGCTAAAACGCCCGAGATATGCCCGTTTTACTAAAAGTACTCATTTAGGCTTTAAACCAAAAATATTCAGCTGAACCTTCATGCACGAAAATCGAGGCAGAAATCAAAAGGGCACGAAAAATGAGGCAGCTCAAAATTGATGCAGCGACCAAAAAGATGAAAGGAAAATCGTCTCGTCCTTACGGATCCGTACAATCGTACGGATTTTTCTGGCCATTTTTTGAAATTCCCCAAAAACACTAAAAAATCAATTTTTAGCAAACCCTATCATATTTTATATAAAAATAGGGGTTTTTGGGCCTTCTGAGCGCACCTATGAGGTCTTTTTTTCACTAGCATGCACCGTTTGAAAGATCAAATTGAAAATTTCTTAAAAAATGATGGAAAACCCCTCTGATCTGGCAAAAAAGAATTAGAATGAAACCCTTGCATAGAAAAAAACTCTGTAAGCTGATATCTTCAAAAAAAGAACAGGCAGCCACAGATCTGGAGCTCTGATACCATGTTGAAGTTGAGAAAGCCAATTTCACAGACCCCGAAGATCACTTGCATGCAAATAACCTGTCACAGAAAGAAGAGATGGAGACAAACAAGCAAAGGTGCTCTGAAAGCTGAAAAATGTATTCATCCGAGAGAGAGAAATTACAATGATGAATCCTTATAAAAGGATATTGTGCAACCCTACAAGAAACCCTAATAGGTAGACATTTAATAATTAATATTAAATGTCACAAAATGCAAACTAAAGTGAAATCTTAAGAGAGGAATAAAGGTAATTTAATCAACATGATTAAATTAAAACCTTTACTCTAACAAGGGTTTTCTCTATTTGGTTCATTTTTTATGTTTTCACTTTCACCAGGTTCAGACCTTGTTGGCCCAGTTTGTCTTTCTTGCTCAAAATTATCGATCCTAGCCTCTTGCCTACTTAAAATGGCCAAAATATGATCCAACTTATCATTGGGATCACCATAGGATCCTCCTCCTAGTTCTCGCTGATAATATCTACCCTCCATTAGCGTTACCCTGGCAAAACATAGCATCAAGCGTAATTAGGCATAGGTCCTAGAGTTGAACCTTGCTGCTCTAATACCAAAATGTAACGCTCGAGAGGTGATGTTCATTTAACTACATAATTTGTCAAAACTCATTACATCCCAAGTATAATAAAAGTAAACGATGCATGGTACAAGTTCTTTCCATAAATGCTCAAAAGAAAAATTCAGTAATAGAGTTTCATTCCATGTATAAAAAAGAAGTAAATTGCACTAACAACAAAGATCTTTGCAATGATACATGCGTAAATTCCATTTGCATATCAATGAGTTTCCATAAATCCATTTGAGTTTCAATTACATCATTACTTTCAATCGATACATCTATTTCAATGTTACATCATAACTTTCCTTCCAATACACCTATTTCAATGTTACAATACTAAACTTCAAATAAAGTTACATTTACAAGTGGGCTTTACAAGCCATTCAAAATAATACATTTATAGCATGTGAACCTCTGAACCTCAACCGATGTGACGTCACTGGTCTTCTTACAAGCTGGGGCCAAGAGTGTGATTAAGGTGCCTTTTCTGCCCAACCATGAAGTACAAGACTTCCTCAGGTTCCTTCCTAACTCGAAGAAATCCCCGGCCCTGCATAAGGAGCCTAACAACCTGAAACAACAACACATGAGAGAACTATCGATGCAAGTCTAATGCCTATATGCATTCCTAACATGAGAATCACATATTTTTTGCAAACAGGAGGTGGAAGAGACCTATATTCATTTAGTTCTAGGCTTTTAATTCCATCTATTTCAATGGTGCATGTGCTTGGCCAAGCATAAATAAAACAAATGATAGTTTTAGAAAAGGTAAAACTACTGTCTCTATGGGTCCACCTTCGACATCCTGTCCCAGAAATTTCTTTAAATATAGTAAATAATACAATTTCCATCTAAGTTCTCATTCAACTTTATATGTTTCTAATTCCAAAGAAATTCCATCATTTTCCAATGTTCACACAAAGATTATCAAAATAGCTTTTTATACATACACTCAGTGTGAGAAGTTTTCTTGTACAATTTCTAGTGAGTTTAACAATGCAATATAAATTCAGTCCCAATTCTATTTTCTACAATAGTTTGATCAAAGTAAATAATTTTGATAGTTTCAGAGAAGAAAGAAAGCTACTCTTTTCGGAAAATTCACTAGTTTTAAATTCATTTTCTATAGAGTACATTTGCTAAAACAAATCATCTTCAGCTCTTAATATAGTCTTATGTATACTTTACTAAATTTTGTAATGATGTTTGGTGATTCATAGTGCACCACTATTCAGAAAATACAAACAGTTTAAGAAAAGAAAAGCAACGTAGATTTCAGATTTGTATATGAATACATGTTGCCTACTGAACACAAAGTGATTAAAAAGTGTTTATTCTGCATCTCTCTAAATTTTAGCTTTCAAATGTATATATATACTTATACACCATGTTGTGTTTTCTGTATGTTACCATTGTCAGAAGATAATGTTTACTGTGGAAAACAGTGGTATTTAAGTCAGTGTATATATATATGTGTGTGTGTGTGTGTGTGTGTGTGTGTGTATAAACATGTATTAATTCATATATCAAAAAGAATTCAAATAGTTTTACAAAATGCATATGCCATAATGTTGCGTTTTCTATAACCTATCATTGATAATGGTAATATATATATATATATATAAATACATAATAAATTTACAAATGAACATGCTGTGAACATTTACACAATGTTGTGAAATTTTGTATGATACCAGAGATGTTCAGATATAATATATATATATATATATATATTTATTTATATCTATATTTCTATATCAGTATATTTTTATTTAGAAGTGTATTTATATCTTAATATATATATACATCTGTTTATATATATATATATAAACAACAAACTTCATATACAACAAATTTCAGTATACAAATATATATGTATCTACCTTTATATACAACAAATTTCATAAGAGAATTTCAAATGAAATTAAACACTTACACATACAGCCACACCAACAGAGGCTGACGCCTTTCCCAATGGGGGAAGGCGCTGCCTGTGAGAGGGAAGCGCCTCCTCCACAAGCCTTGGCCTGTGGAGGGCGTTGTTCTTCCACAACACCGCCCTTCCACCATGGGTCGGCTGGGGTGTGTTCTCCAATTCACAGTCTCAAGTCTTATAAAATACAAAACCCCAAATGAATTTCGCACGATTTACTGTTACATTCTCCGGAATCTCAAATCAATATTGCGTAAATGTATATATATCTTTTATATATATATATATATATATTTATTTTCATAATTTTGGTATCAAGATTTGACATTCAGAAACAAAATATAAACCTCTGTTTGCTAAAGAGAAAAACCCCAAATCTGGAAATGGAGATATTATGCAATTTCTTTCCATGCATGCAAAAGAATGGAAGATTTTCTCAATATTCACAGTCTTGCATACAATTCAACACTTGGCATTCAAATTCTTCAGTAGTATTTTCATATTTCAAACAAGATTTGTGGAAAAGAATGGAAAACCTGGATATTTCGCTTCCAGCTGGAGATGCTCTTCAGACAACTTCTTCTCTTTGCCTCTTTTCAATCTGGTTTTTCTAAGAGGCTTCTTCTTCTTTTCCCCTTTCCAGTTGATTTACCAACTCTTTAATTTCCTCTTATCTCTCAAAGAATAATTCACAAACTCACTAAGCTAAAGGATTCAACATTTTCTTGGCAGCCGTTAAAGCAAAATTGCAGAGCTTATTTTCAAGAATGTTTTCAAGAACCATTGCCTCTCTCGAGAAGTTCTTTTCCTTTTAATAATATTTCCCTTTTCCATTTCCTACCCTAATCTTGAAATGGGTTTTTAAAAATGAAATTAAAATATAAATATAACTTTGTGTTTTTACATTTCATATTCATAAATAAGAGATATGTAAAAATAATCCACAATTACCGTTGCACAAATGATAAACATTTCAAAAAATACCTCCTCAATTACTCAATTCAAAGTAAATATATATATCTAATATTTAAATAAATATTATCTAATTATCATTTAATTTTATTATCACAAGAATTTAATTCCTTTACTTTATCATGCTTTCATTTCATTATTTATTTAATTTAACTAATTACTATTTGATTTTCAAATAATTCAAAACAAACACACTAAAATTAGACATTCCTAAATACAATCTATATGAATCTAAGTGCTCATGTGTGTGATCGAGAAAACATCCTACTTTGTCATGTCAAGAAGCTAACCTCCTCTCCTTAATCACACCCTTGGTCTTCGACATCCTGCACCTCAAGTGCACTCAGGCACACAACAATAATTGAATTAGTATCACATAAAGATATAAATCAAGCAATATATTACATAAATTAAAATGTTTCTACTCTATTTTGCTTCATTTTCAAAGTAAAACACATTCAATACTATTCAACTTTTCATAATTTAAATAAACACTTTAATTTATCTTCACACCAAAACACCGTCATATTAATTATTATTCTACCTCACACATCAAATCATGTAACAAATCCACACAAAACCAAAAGTAACCTGCATCAGGGCTGAGACGTGACAATGAGTATGATGGAATTTTGCACACACCACGAAGGCTCATAAGTTTTGTATTTTGCATGTAGTTGGCCAAGTATAATTCCTTGAGTGTTTACTTTGTGTTTGTTTGAAAATGAAAGAAAAAAACTCATGTTAGTCTTATGTAAGGCCACCTAGTCAACTCCCCATATTGCATGTAGAGGTTTTCTAGTATGTGGTGGCAATGTACCTTATGACATATAATTCATATAGGTTACGGTAGATTTACTTGTTACTAATAGGTTATTTCACCTGCATTGTGTTAATGGATCTAACTAGATTTCATTTCCATCATCATGCTTGGTACACATGTTGAATTTACCTAACAAATCTTATGTAGGTGATGGTTCTTTGAATTTCTCTAATAAAGTTCATAAAATTTGAATGCAAAATAATGACACTAGATGACCATAGATCGATGCTTATTGTTTTTTTTAGGTTTTAAATAAATATACCTAATGTAATTATCATATAAATATTATACAATTTCAATGTATTCGTAGGTCAATGGTGAGGAGGGTAATAGTCAAACATGGTATATACGTTTATCCTTCTAATGAAACATCAACTTTAAGCATTATAAATACATCTCTAACATCACTTTTATAGTGGTATCATGTATCAAGGAAACATAGGAATTAATGCACGTGCAAGGATCAATGAAATGTTTCTTGGGGCAATTAAACATTTGTTGAAGTATTCTACTATTTAGCTCGAACAGGTAGTAGAGTTGGCTTGGGTAGTGGGTTTGCTCCCCATTGTTCTCGAGTTCAACTCCGCTCCTGGGTTTAACAGGTGGGACTTTTTGCAAATGGGAGATCTCACCCGCAGGGGACTAGTCTCACCCTAGCTTACCTCAGGTACCCAAGATAAGGGTTGTTGGGCTGTTGGGCTGGGCCACAACACTCCTGCAATATAAAAAGAAAAAGTATTCTACTATTTACCACAATATATGATACCATAAACAAGGATTCTTTATACTACACAATCCTTATAGGTAACTCGCAAATGCTTTAATATAAGCTATTCGGTGTTCACATTTTCAACTTTCCTTAATTTACCTGAATAATAGTTACTGACCATTAATTATCTAGAAATTGACAAGTAAATCATATAATTCATAAATCCATTCAAAACACTCTTACATGTGCCCAACCATTCTCCTAGTTTTGGATGAAACATGGCACAATAAAATTAGTTTAACAATCATGCTCGCCACGTCTTCAACCTTCTACAATTGACATCTAATTCCTAACTTGACTCTGAGTCGTGGAGGTGGAACAGGAATAAAAAGGGGCGTACACCATCTGTCTGGTAATCGCATGGAGAGAGATTAGTTGCACGACTGCGAGTTACCAGATTCTAATCTCTTTGCACCAGTGACTGTTTCGAGGACACGCGTTGTTTCCCTGTTCTGATTGGTATGGGGACTTTGCATTGAGATTTAGGGGAGGGAAGGGAATTTATTTTCTTTGTCTGGAGAAGAAAACTGCCTGCGTGGAAGAAAAAACAGTCTTGTATTCGTGGTAATTTGGCTTACTACTTTTATGTGTTTCTCGCGACTATGATCGGCACTAAATCATACAATAATTTGCAACTAGGCTAGATTTTGTAGCAGCTTTTACCCGGAAAATGTTGTCTTACGCCTGAGAAAACAACTTAAATCTTATAACTTTCTCCACTATACACTTCACCCTAGATTGGGCCTGACAAAGAGTTTATAAAAAGGCTCAAAGGGTTTGAGTTTGATAACTCCAAACGTGGAGTTAAAGGATCCTTTTCAAGCCTCTCAAGTTCGAATATCTGGTGCCTCAATTTTTCTCCTTATAATCTGTGGTTCCTTCCATCTCAAACCAAAGCGCCGCTGCTACAATAATTCATTCTCTTCTCCCCAGTGAGCTAAAGGACCTCTTCAAGAATCTTCAGTCCACCAAGACTCTTGCAATAATTAATTATGGAGCTTCCTGATCGGGAGGGGTCTTGTAATGGGACTTTTTGGCACAACCCTCCATCAATGCCAGTGTAGGTCAAATTATGAATTATTTAACAGGTATGCAGATCGAACAAAATCTATCCTGTGTTAATTAAAATAGTACTAGATGCACAAAATAAAGACACTGGATTATCTTACTTAACAATGTTCTTTCATTAGTTTTAGAAGATCGGTCCAAAGATCAGTCCATTGTGGTTAGATGAGTAACAATAGTTTTTACTTAATTCTACCTGTTGTTACATAAATTATAACAGTGAATTCCCCTTAAAAGGATGCATGTCAGCGCTAATTGTGTATATGATTTATATCAGTAATTATATCTGTGCATGATTGTAACGGCCCGTGTTCTTTCCCACAACCTGCATATTTTGTATTTTCAGTATATGATTTATATCAGTAATTATATCTGTGCATGATTGTAACGGCCCGTGTTCTTTCCCACAACCTGCATATTTTGTATTTTCATGTCTTGTCAAGGCACCATCATTTTGTATTTTAATTTCCCTGTGTATTTGCCGATGGCGTCACAGTCCATGCCGTGTAATATCTACAGATCTCGAAGTATTTAGATTTGTACTTGGGGATGACCTTTGACCTAATATTGCTCGAACTAGAAAAATAAAGAAGGAAAATTACAATTACAATGAGCTTCTTCGGAATTACTGTTTCTACAGTTAAAATACTTCTGTTGGCTTTTCTTTCCTGGATTCCATTTGATTGACATTTGATCAGTGTTGTGATCATTGCGGTCTGGGAATGTGCAAACTTAAGTGAGTGCCAAGAGTTCAGAAATTGGGTTGTGGGGGCCTTTAATGCATGGTCTTTTATTTCGGCTACTTAGGACTTCATACATCATTCACTATCATTACCCTCATACTAGTTTCATCCTCAAAAGTCAAAAACCATAGTTGGGTGGTTTATAAATCCTGATAGACATTTCAAATGTTAGTTTAAAATATTTAAATGATAACTTCTTTATTGATTTATATGATATAATAGTATTGAAATTATTTGGTTAAAAACATTAAAACTAAGAATAGTTAAGGTTTACTTGAGATTAGATAAATAAATTCATTATAATATAGATACATATTAATAATTTAGAATCATGTCAATAGTCAAATTGTATGTCAACAAGTGTTTTGCATATATATAACTGTCTTATGCATCAAAAAGGAATTCAATTTGTATGATCATGTCTAGTTGCATGTAAAACATGACGAATTGCATGGCAATTACTTATCTACCGTCATATGTATGAAGTTTTGAGTTAATGAAGGATATGTGGAGGGTTTGTTTCCAAGACACTTCCTCCTACATAAAAGAGCTTATGTGGTTGTTTATGATGTAATCAAACATTCATTTGAGATGAGCAACATCAGGTACCTACACATGGCTGTAAAATGAAATGCAATTGAAATAGGCGGGGATATGGTTGTAAATTTCAAGGAGAAGTACCATGCAATCACTTTTCTTTTGGTCCATGAGTGACACCCAAATTTCATTACAGTCTCCAATTCTTAGACTCTTTTGATTTCTCGTGGTGAGGATGGAAACCAAGAGTAGCAAAGAGAGAACTCAATGAATTTTTTCATATGGAAGAATAGTCAGTGATGGATGATATATCATGCGCCTAGCTGGACATTTTGGTTATCAATTTGCATGCATATATCCATGACAATGTAATACAGACTATATTGGCCAATTTTTGGTTTTGTTGGCATACTTATGTAATATCTTTTTATAATTAATATAATATACAGGCTCTTCCTTTTACCAAAAAAAAAATTAATTATTTAAGTTATGATATTTGGATATACATGCATGTTATGAATGACTATAAATTATGGAAAGATACTTTTCATGAGTATTTATGGAAAGTCTACCTTCTGAGATGGGTACCGAATATGGGTTATTAGGGAGTGTAGACTATTTTTTTCTAGTTCTACTTTTATTTAGCTATATATGGCTATATGCTTGGCCAAGTGACTTAGACCATAAAGATAGATGGATTTATTACATATATTTTCTCTTTGTCATATCATAATATCGATCATAGCATGTTCTTGTATAATAGAAATGCATGTAGATATATTAGGCATGCACCAGATTCCATCTTGTTTGTCGATTTATTTTTGCTAAGAATCTTGTGTAGGGTTGGTGGTTCTTTATGTTAGGAATAACTCTATTAATACTAAGGTGCAATGATACCTACTTGATATAACTAGCTACTGGATTTAGTAACATAGTCAATGCAAACCAAGATGTATTATACAAAAAATCAACCATGCATGCATGAGCGCTACAACTTTAACCCATTTGGTAACATAGTCAATGTAAATCAAGATGTATTATTTACTTCTGGATGGAGGGTTGATGGGTCCCACAAATTCTAAACCCCACTTTTCCAAGGGTTTAATAGATAATTGTGGTTGCAATGATCGAAATGTGTGGGTCAACCCATGCATTGACATTTATCATAATGTTGAAATACCTCTTACAATCCTTGAGAATTATAGGCCAATAGTACCCGATAGTAAGAATCTTGTTTGCGGTCCTTTGAGTTGCAAAATGCCCTCCATAGGGTTCAATATGACATGCTCAAAGTATATCAAATATATCATCTTTATCTACACAACAACACATGATATTATTAATGACAGTGTAGAATAGAAGTCCATTGATCCATAAGTACTATCCATTGAGTCCCACAAGTTTCCATCAATCCCGAGGAGAGAATGTTGAATGCATAAGGGAATTAAGAGGGGGTAAATCAATTGTACCTTAAAATTTCAAAACCCTCATTAACATTCAGATCCACATTCATTCATTAAACCCTTAAATTTGTTATGATGAATTAACATGAAAAGCAAATAACATAAACTAAAACAACTTAACACCATACACAAGAAAACACCAGATTTACATGGAAGGCCCAAGAAGGGAAAAACCCATGGTGAGGATTAGCTCACAATATAAGTAATAGCAATACCTTACAATAGGGATCACTGCTAGTAGGACTCACTGCCTAGAGAAGAAAGGCTCACTGCCAGAATAGAAAATAAGATGGAGAAGGAATGTTACACAAAGAAAAGCATCTCAATGCAACAAGGAATCCACCATAATAAATTCTACACCTCTAGAGTTTGATTGAAGAATTATAGCCACCTTCTGCTCACTACATCTAGTAAACTAACACATGAAAGTTTGCACTGCACTGCTCAATTTTGTACTCTAGATAACTTTGCACTCTGTATCATTCGCATCTCACATACCTAACTTCACATTTCTCAACAACTCAACTCATAATTATATCCTCTTCAACCTTGAAACCCTCTTCAAGGTCAACTATGCACCTCAAACGTATAAATTTAAATTAGGTTAGTGCCAAAACACTTCCATGGCCAATAGAAGTGAATGCGGACATCAAAACTTAATTAGGACCCAAATCAACAATACCACTCAATCACACATTAACACAAATAATATTTATCCTTTGCATGTAGTGTAAACACCAGGTCGATTGTTACTTGTGTAAATACCATTAAAATTTTAAGTACATGCTTCCTCAATCCCAAGGACGACTTGCAAACCGCATTCAATGCTCAAACATGATCTATAATATTCCACAAACACCTTGAAATGCATAAAACTCCTTCACAAAAAAATCCACCTGAAGAATGTACAAATGTGTACACTCCGAACTCTACCATACATTGTTACTTAGGAAACCATCTTTTGAAACACCAAACCTCAAACCCTCTTGACTGAGGTAAACTACCAACACCATCAACACACCTTCAAAATTGTAGGACCTAGAGTACAATTGCAGAGAAATGTGGAGCAAAACACTTTTGTAGTGCACAATCACACACTGGTGAACACAACTTATTTTATACGATGATCCAACATACCAACTCTTGAATATAACACCTTTGAATACCTCTCACCATCTTATCCAAATCTCATAGGCAAATCTTCAACCTAGGAAAAGTGTGAAGCAAAACTATAATGCAACTTTGTAAGCTAAAACACCATCGCAACACCCTATTTCCTCTTTTTATCAAATTTTCTCAAGAGCACTTGGAAACCAAGCACCAAATACACATCCTCATCATCTTCAACACTTCCACAACCATAGAAAAAATCTTATAAAAACAATAATCTCATCATAAATTGCAATCCCTCTAGTGTTTTTTTAATAATGACAACATAATGTAACTAATCAAAGCATCAACTATGCTCTTGTAACCATATCACTCAACTAAAAGAATCAATGAGAACATAGGATTGTTGCACATCAATAATAACACCAACTCCTCATACTTGCAACAATCTCCCCCTTTGTCATTGATGGCAACACATGAATTGTGAAAGACCATCAAAGACATAACAACTCTATACCATACCAATTTCCTTTTCTCTTTTCTCCCTCTGAATAACTTGTTATTTTTGCATTGTTCTCTTCCTCTTTAACACCACTTCTCATGATTCTCACTCTCCCTTATTACTTATATTCTTTTTCACATGCTTCTCTCTCCCTTGTGTTGATGTCTTTTTCACATGTTTCTCTCTTCCCCTTTGATGTCAATGGAAAATGACATAGTGTTTGTACTATTTATTCTCTTCCTTTAACATCAAACAACTTTCTTGCTACTGCTATGCAACTCCTTTCCTTTACTGCTCTGAATACTCTCCCTTAGGAGCACACATCAACCTGTACCAAATCAGCAACCATTGCATAATTACAACACACACTCTTTTGACTGCAACAATTAGCAATGCCACTACCTACTCCCCCTGAGAGGTAGCCACCAACATCAGTCCAAAGTAAAGAATGAATCTCGAGATCCACTAGATTGATGCATCTAGTTCAAAGAAGGTGAGGCAATAACCCCCAACTTCTCTTGGAGATACTTGAAAGTATCCTTAGGAAGAACCTTAGTCAATATATTGAAAATCTAATCCTTTGTAGGCACATATTCAAGCTTCACTTTATTCTCCACAACCTTCTCTCTCAAGAAGTGATATCTGATTGAAATATGTTTTGTTCTCGAATGCATCAATAGATTCTTTGAAATATTTATTGCACTTGTATTGTCACAAAATGTAGAAATAGGCACATCATACACCATTTTGATACTTTAATGTTTTCCTCATCCACAACACTCGTGTGCAAAATATGTTGTTGCAATGTACTCAACCTCTATAGTAGATAAAGAAATCGAATCTTGTTTCTTACTTAGTCATGACACCAATCTACATCCAAGAAAGAATGCACCACCACTTGTACTTTTTTTGTCATCAACACAACCAACCCAATCTACATATGTGTAAGCACTCAAAGTGAAATTAGTATCCTTTGGATACAAGAAGCTATGATCTAGAGTACTCTTTAAGTATGTGGATATCCTCTTCGCCACTATAACATGTGACTCTCTAGGATCTTCTTGAATTCTAGCCACAAGATAAACTGCATGCATGATATCTGGTCTAGTAGTAGTTATATCTCATCAATCTGTACTTGCTTTGATCAACCTTAGGGGATTCAACATTCTTGCTTAGTTTGCAACTAGTAACCATAGAAGTACATACCGGTTTGGAGTCTTCCATTCCAAACTTCTTCAACATCTCTTTGGCATACTTTGATTGTGAAATGAATATACCTTTGTTTGTTTGATTGATTTATAGCTAAAGGAAGAAATTCATCTCCCCAAACATAGACATCTCAAATTATTTTTGCATCTCTTCTATAAATTTTTTTACACATAGCTTCATTGCTTCCAAAAATTATGTCAACAACATACACAACAACAATCAATATTTGATCTTTTTCAACCTTAAAAGTAAAGATTACTATTTGTGGTACCTTTATTGAATCCTTTTTGTATCAAATATTTATCCAACCTTGCATACCAAGCTCTAGGATCTTGCTTCAATCCATATAAAGCCTTCTTCAATTTGCAAACCATATTTGGTTTATCTGATAAATAAAATCTTCTGGTTTTTCCATGTATACTTCTTCCAATTCTCCATTCAAGAAAGCAAACTTCACATCCATTTGATAAACTTTGAAATTGTTATGTGCTGCAAAATCCAAAAACATCATGATAACATCTCTTCAAAATCTTGCTACCGGAGGAAATTATGTCTCTTCAAAATATATTCCCCCACAAGACAAAATCCATTCTTGCTACCGAAGAAAATGTCTCTTCAAAATCTATTCCCCTAGTTCTTGTGAATAGCCTTTATGCACAAGCCTTGCCTCATTTATTACCACTTCTCCGATCTCATTCAAATTGTTTCTAAACAGCCACTTAGATCCAATTATATTTTTGTTTGTAGGTCTTGGGATAAGTTCCCAAGTCTGATTCTTCTCAATTTGTAGTAGTTCTTCTTCCATAACCTTCATCTAATGTTCATCTTTGCACACCTCAATCACTATTTTGGTTCAACTTCAGAAAGTAAACACAAATTTACCTCTTCTTCAACAACTTTCCTTCTTCTCGATACACCTTTACTCTCGTCTCTGATGATTTGTTCTTTGAAATGATTTCTCTACATATACTGAGGGGTTCTAAGGATCTTTTTTGGAGCTTCTTCCTCTTCTTTAAACTGAACTTCATTTTCCTTAGTTTTTTTTTTTAGTAGAGTATCCAAGGAGGTTTCCTTCATTAGACCTTGCATCAAACTTTCCCAAATTTTCATCTCTTTTGATGTAACACTTGCTTCCAAATAATTTGAAGTATTTAACAATAGGTATCCTTCCATACCACAACTCATGAGGAGTCTTTGTGTTGTTTTCTTATGCTTGAACTCTATTAAGTATGTAAACAATAGTATAAATAACTTCTCTCTAGTAGACTTCCAATAGGTTAGCTTCTTTCATCATAGTCCTTGTAGCTTCTTGAACGGTTTTGTTTTTCCTTTCAACCACTCCATTTTGTTGAGGGGTCCTAGGGGCAAACAAGTGCCTCTTTATCCCATGATTCTCATAAAAGATGTTAAATTCATCAGAGGTAAACTCTCCACCTCTATCAGACCTCAAACACTTGATCTTCATATCCATTTCATTCTCAACCATAACTTTAAATTCTTTGAATCTATCTAGGGCTTCAAATTTTTCTTTGAGAAAAGTAACCCATGTCATTCTTGAATAATCATTAATAAAAGGCATGAAATACCTATCACCTTGAAGACTTCTTGTTCTTATAGGACCACAAAGGTTTGTATGCACCAATTCCAATAATCTAATAGAAGATTGTTCTTTTCCTTTGAAACTTCTTCTTGTTTACTTTCCAATTTGTCACTCCTTGCAGATAGCATCGATAGGCTTTGTAATCTTTGGTACATCTCTCACTACTTGAATTGAACTAATTCTTACCAAATTATCAAAATTAATGTGACACATCCTCTTGTACCATAACCAACTCTCGTTGATTTGAGTCATAAAATAATGACCATCAACACCTTTAATTTGATAAATATTTCCATTTGTCCTTCCAACAGTAATCACAATTCTAGACCCTTTTCTGATTTTGCATTCATCGTCCTGAAACACAAGATTGTATCTGTAAAACCCCGTCCTGCAACCTAGAGGATGATGCAATATTGCGGAAGCGTAACTATTTTTTTTTCCTTAAAAAGAGTAACAATGATGAGTGAAGTAAACTACTCTAACACATATATCCTCTAGGCCACGCAACGCGTCAACATGTGAATTTCAAAAAACTTACCAAGTTATTCTAAAACATAGCATATGAAATTAACTCATGACAACAACATATAACAATGCATTAACCCATTACATAATAATTAAACATGAAAATGTAATGAACATATTTCCACAGATACAACACCACTTAAACAATAAATACCATTTAATTCAACGATGAATAGATCATACATAATGTTACAATTACAACTCAAGGAATCCTCCTTGCTTACAAATAAGGAATACAATACAGAGTGTCCCCACTGTTACAATGAATATAAGAGAAGTACAAATCCATAGAAACACACGAGCTCCTCGAGCTAGAAGATCTCGCCATCACGAATAGGAAGAGAGATGCTCAATAGTGTAAGGTACACGCCACCTAGCCATGTGGTACCCATAGGACCAACCCTCGTGCTAGGAGATAGTAACAGGTAACCAAGACTAACCTACTACCTCTAGACATAGGCAAAGTACAAAATCACATTGTACCAATAAATACAAAACATAGGGTTACATTGCTTCTAGAATCACTGAATCAAGAACAACCGCTGTACAATACAAACTAACTGTTGTCATACGAGGAGTGTCATCACAAAGGTTGCATTGGTTATCCTAAGGAGATCTTCCTAGGTCCCGACCCCCATCTTGGGTTAGCCTGGTAACCTCTTATGAACTCTGGCCCCGCATGTAGACTAGTGCAGAATCAATTATCTTTCGAGAAGACAAGATAACAATCTTGTCGTTCCAGGCCTTCCTGACTCATCTTAAGTCTAACACAAGCCCTTGAGCCAATTAGCAAGGCTAAATTATCAAGTTAAATGTATTAACTACCCTTTCCCCTAATGTAGGTTATTTAATTTCCACTGATTAAATTGACTTCCACACGAGTTATCCTGGGATCACTTTGTGTCCCGACCCCCGTTGAAAGCCACTCCCTTATCGACAACACAATAAATCATTCTACAACCCAAGGGTAGACAATGCACAAAACTGATAATAACATAACACAAGAGATGACACATCCCTACAGATGTCCAATACTGAATCCAACTACGTGCACTACCCAAGGAAATCACAAGGGCGAATAACAGATTTGACAACCCTTTCACAATTACAATCTGGAAGACTTATATTTTCTCTACAACAAATATCCCCCACAGTACCCAACTACAAAAATACTAGAAATTAAAATAAACAATCTCGTGTAATTAAAATCACTACTATTTGGATTTCCTAAATCCAATAGATCAATATCTCACACTAAAATACATTATTCAAAACACAATTCCAATTAATAATCAACAATGAAATTATATTAAAAGTTTAACTATAGTTTCACAACCACACATAATATCTAACTTAATTTTAGAATTAAAATAATGAATCATTTCAATTTAACTACTTGTGCTTGCATGCACCTAAATAACATTCTTTAAGTAATTATATATCTATGTTATCCAATTATAAAAATTCAAATCACTCTTTTCCAAAAATCATTTAAAAATAATTACCTAACGAATTAAACATCTTAAATAAATATATTTATTTATTATTTAAAAATAAAATATAATTTCCAACAATATATTTATAACATATATATATATATATATAAATATTTATATATTAAAACAAAGACAAAATAAAAATCCAAATCGCACAACTCACACGGTGGACAAAACAGGATAGCCATTTAAATGGTTGTGGGTGTTGCTCGTGTAGCCAATCCCAATGGGGAAGGTCGCTGTGGTAGGTAGCGGCGCTACCTCCACAGTCACTCCCTACGAGGCAGCTATGGGGTAAGCCCCAACCTCCCCAAAACTTAATATATTTTTTAAAACGAAAACCCTACGGTTTTTAATAAATCGCGTACGGCGATTTCACAGTTATTTTGAATAAAATTTCTACACAAAATTTATAGTGCCCCCCAAATAATTTAAATATATATTTATTTGTATATGTATACATATAAATATTTAAAATATATGTGTATACATATATAAATATGTATATGCAAAATTCACAATAAAATGCTCTAGAAGGGCATTTAATTTTCATACAGATATTCTACAAAATATATATACAATTTTATTTAGGTAGTTTTCTAAAGATAAATTATGCAAATTCCCTCATAAAGTTTTCTACAGGAATAATGTAGAAATATTTTATAAAGGTTTCCTAACACATCAAATATTTTCTATAGAAGAAATTTTCTACAGAGGAATATTAAATAATCTTGAAACAGAGTATAACAATTTCTACAGTTTCGATTCCATTTTCACAGAGGTTCAATAATTCCACTATAATTTCCTTTTGTATCAATCTATTTCAAATAATCAATTTACACAAAGGATCTAAATTATTTTTCTACAGAGGTTGTAGCAATCACGACAATTTCTTTAAAAAACAAAAGCTTCTAAAATGAAAGAAATCCTCTTCTAAACTTTTCCAATTTGCTATGCAGTAATAATTTAACTTATCTCTTTCAAATTAAATTAACAAAGTAATAAAGAACCTGTTAAAAAAGATCGGACAATTCAGAGATTGATGTCGAGCTTCCGTTTAATCTTCAATTTGTCAGAGCTGCCAAAGCTTCCTCCAGAAGAATTGCCACTTCCCATAAAATAGAAACAATCCACAGCCAAGAATATAACAAACTAGATTCCTAGAATTATCAGAGAGCTTCTAAGATTTACAATTTCTTCAAACCACAAAACAATTCTCCCATTTCCAAAAACCACTCTTTTCTTTCCCGTGAACCCAACTTCCTCTTTTTTCATAAATTTCAATCAATCTCTCTGGAAATCAATTTTAAGATAATTAGAAAACAAACCCTTCTAACTTCGAGTTAACACAACAAATATCTTTTCTTTAACAACCAAGACATTTCTAAGATCTTTTCCCAATATAAGCATTTAATTTTTTTTAAAAATTATTTAATCAAATCACATTTAAATCACTTATTTAATTAAATCCACATTTAATCTAATAATTAAAATTACTTTATAATAACTTAAATTAAATTAATTAATTAATTTATACTAAGATCTCCATATTAATTAAATACTTAATCACAACATATAATTTAATCCTTACAATTTAAACTTGCATGATAAATAAAATACCAAGACCAGCATGGATAAAGAACATGACCAAAACATGGACTAACGACACACTATGCTAGGGTAAAGGTTTGACAAGGCTAACTAGTTACTATCTCCTAATCAACATTACTGTTGAGTAGTGGACACACTTAGACCTGTGAAACCAAGTGAAGTTGTTGTCCTGTAGTAATTGCAAACCTACAACCAAAGCAAATGTCGTACATGTATCCAAATAATAATTCATACACACCATGAAGAGAGAATCACGAAAATCACAGGGCACTCACAAGCGAGTGATGTGATACTATTCTCTTCACTGATACAATGTCACATCAACTGACAAGATAATATATCAATTAAACTACAATGAGCATATATAGCAATGTCATCACAACTAAGCATCTATGCAAACATAAAGCATATTAAACATAATCACCATGCATATAGTCTATCATCGCTCCACTGTCAGCGATAGAATAAGAATAACATAAAATAAAGTCTAACAAAGTATTTGAGTTGTCAAAGAAAACATAACAAATCAGAGGGGTGTCACAATATCATTTGCTACACATTTTTCCAACACTCAAAAAGTTATGCCTTAAGCCCTTAACATAGTAAACATATTTAGTATTATGCTTGCCATCAAAACTTATTGAACCTATTCCACATATCTTAGCACCTAAATCATCACCAAATCTAACAAGTCCTCCATTATACTTTTCAAGTTTAACAAACTTACTCTTATCTCTAGTCATAAGATTTGAGCATCCACTGTCAATCTCCAGTCATAAGATTTGAGCATCCACTGTCAATGATCCAATAGTTCTTATCTCGTCTAGCATGAAAAGCAGGTACCAAAGTACCTTCAGTCTTATCCTTTCTCTTTGGAGGGAATTCCTTCACACATATTTCAAAGTTAGTAGAAACATATTCATCTTTTAAAGCCATGAAAAAGCATTCATTATCATCATCTCCATAATCAAATTCATCATTAGAAATACTTGCATCTTCTCTTTAACATAATAACTTCTCTTACTCATCTTACCTTTTTTCTCCTTGTTTTGTCATTCACAACTCTATTTGGACATCTTGAAGAATAGTGACCTATCTTTCCACAACTAAAACATTTGAAAGACAACTTACCTTTGTACTTACGAGTACCTCTTCTTACCCTTCTTACAAAGTTAGTTTCCCCGTAATCAATATCATTCTAATTTAGTTCTTCAATCTTCTCTATTTTTTAAGCCTTAAAAGTAGTCTCAAATTTTGCCCCATTATTTGAACCAAATTCTCTCATTTCAAATGCAATTAAAGAGCCATACAATCGATCTTTAGTATACTTGTCTAGATTTTCAAATTCCTTAATAGAAAAAACTTTGTGACTATAAGATTTAGGTAGAGTTCTAAGAATTTTCTTTACCACTTTTGATTCCTTGATTTTTCCTTCAACACCTTCGATGGAGTTGACCACTTCATCTACCCTCTGCATATAGCTTTTAATGTTTTCATCTTTAGACTTCCAAGTTCTCAAATGTGGTCTTTAAATTTTGCATCTTAGCTTGTTTGAAAATTTCATCTACTTCATAAATACTTTCTATTTTTTTACAAATTTCTTTACCAGTTTTCAGATTCATAACTTTCACCAATTCAAAAATTTTAAGACTACTCAAGAGAGCATACCTTGCTTTACTATTTGTTTCATAGGCTTTGAGTTCAATTTCAGTGCTTGGACCATTTTTCAGGCATAGTGTATCCATCCTTAATGATTTTCAAATGTCATATCTTAGATATTCCAGAACGCCATCCATCCTTGTCTTCTAAAATGTATAGTCCATTCCATCAAACATATGGATCTCCTTCTTATGCGCCATCCTAGATCTACCTTAAGCAGTTAAGCTTTCTACAAGGAACCTTGGTTTGATACCAATTGTTGAATACACGAGACAACTAAGAGGGTGGTGAATTAGTTGTACCTTAAAACTTCAAAACCCTCATTAACATTTAGATCCCCATTCATTCATTAAACCCTTAAATATGTTATGGTGAATTAGCATGAAAAATAAATAACATAAACTAAAACAACTAAACACCATACACAAGAGAACACCAGATTTATGTGGAAAACCCAAAAAGGAAAAATCCACAGGATTAGCTCGCAATATAAGTAATATCAATATCGAATATAACAGGGCTCATTGCCCAAAAAAGAAAGGCTCACTGCCAGAATAAAAAAGAAGATAAGTAGTGTTACATAGAGAAAAAAATCTCAATGCAAAAAGGAATCCCAAAATAATGACTTCTACACCTTTGCAATTTGATTGAAGAATTGTAGCCACCTTCTACTCACTACATCTAGTAAACTAACACATGAAAGCTCACACTACACTGATCAATTTCATACTCTACAACTCTACACTTCACATCATTTGCATCTCACATACCTATCTTCACATCTCTAAACAACTCAACTCGTATTGTTTATATCATCTTCAACCTTGAAACGAAACTCTCTCCAAGGTCGGTTATGCACCTCAAGTGTGTAAATTCAAATTAGGTCGAAACCAAAACACTTCCACGGTGGAGAGAAGTGAATGCAGACCACATCAAAACTTAATTGGGACCCACATCAACAACACCACTCAATCACATCCCACCACAAACAATATTTATCCTTCACATGTAGTGTAAACACCAAATCAACCGTTATTTGTGCAAACACCATTAAACTTTTAAGTACATGCTTCCTAAAAACCAAGGATGACTTTTGAATCACATTCCATGCTCAAACATGATCTAGAATATCCCATAAACACCTTGAAATGCATCAAACTCCTTTGCAAAAAATTCCACCTAAAGAATGTACAAATGTGCACACTTAGACAACTCTGCCATACATTGTTGCTTAGGAAACCATCTTCTAAAACACCAAACCTTAAACCCTCTTGATTGAAATAAACTACCAACACCATCAACACACCTTTAGAATCACAGGACCTGAAGCACAATTGTGAAGAAATGTGGAGCAAAAAAATTTCTCCCAAACACCTCTGCAATGCATAGGCACACATTGGTGAACACAACTTCTTCTATACGATGATCCAACATACCAACTCTTGAATCTAACACTTCTGAACATATCTCACCAACATATCCAAATCTCACGGGTAGATCTTTAACCTAGAATAAATGGGGAGCAAAACCAGAACACAACTTTATAAGCCAAAACACCATTGCGACACCATTTTTCTTATTTTTATCATTTTTTTCTCAAAGCACTTGGAAACCAAGAACCAAAGACACATCCTCACCATCTTCAACACTTCCACAACCATACAAAACCTTATCAAAGCAATAATATCAACACAATTGCAATCCATCTAGTGTTGCTTTACTGGTGACAACATAAAGCAACTAATCAAAGCATCAACTACACTCTTGCAACCATCTCACTCAACTACAGGCATCAATGACAACACAGGCTTGTTGACATCAATGACAACACCAACTGTTCATACTTGCAACTAAGAAATGGGGAGGAAACTTGCAAGTGACTAAGTAATTGGCAATGTCAGTGAACCAAGGGCTTTTAATAAATATTGCAAATATATGTTCATTGGGAAAAATATCATCAACTAGAGTTGATTCATCAACATTAGGTAGCCTAGATAAGAATTCTACAACAACATTCTCATGACTAGGCTTATCAACTATAGTAATTTCAAATTCTTACAATAATAATAATAATAATAATAACCATATAATGACTCGTCCAGTGACAACGGGTTTATTCATTAAATATCAAATTACAAAATGATCAGTATGAACAAGCATTTTATACCTTGTGATATAATGACAAAATTTATTTATTACATATACAACTAAGAATTTTTTTAGTGACTGTATAATTCACCTCTACAATAGTGAAGTTTTTGCTTCTATAGTAAATGGAATAGAAGAGTGTATCATCTTTATGTTCGAACACAACTCCCATTGAGGTATCAAATGCATATGTGTGAATGTGCAATGGTAACTCCCATTTTGGTCCTCATAACATTGGTGTGGAAATAAGTTTCTTTTTAATGGTGTCAAAAGCATGTTGGCAGTCTTCATTCTAATAAAACTCATCCTTTCCCAACAAAACAAAAATTGTTGAGGCAATCTTACTAAAATCTTGAATAAATCTTCTATAATATACCTAGCATGTCTTAAGAAACTACAAATATCTTTTGGACAAGTAGGTATAGGTAAATATTGTTTAATTTGTATTTTATTTGGATCAACTTCAATACCTTTGGAGGAGATGCAATGACCTAATATTATACCCTCGGTCATTAGAACGTGACATTTTTTGTGACTAAGGGAAAGATTAGTTTCTTCACATATTTGAAGAAATTTTTCAAAATTGTTTTTATCCTCTTCATAAGTATTACCACACGCAGTGCAATCATCCATATATACCTCAACACAATCATGAACTAAACCAAAAAAAAAACTTTAAACAACTCTCTGAAATGTCATTGGTGCATTACATAAACTGAATGCTAAAACATTATAAGAAAATGTTCCCCAAGGACAAATGAAAGTAGTTTTATCTCAATCTTCAAGTGCTATTCGGATCTAATTGTATCCGCTGAAACCATATAGGAAAGAAAATAATTGTTTCCTTGCAAGAGTATCAAGCACTTGGTCAATAAATGGTAATGAAAAATGATCTTTCTTAGTAGCTTTATTTAAAGCCCTATAGACAACACAAATATTCCATTTACCATTTTTCTTAGGAATTACTACTAAGGGAAAAACCTATGTTGACTATATAAATTCGATAAATGAAACCTATATTAAGTAACTTTTGTAGCTCTTCTTTAACAATTTCCTGTAAGATGGTGTTTTATCTACATTGTGATTGTCTCACTGGACGACCACCCTCCTCCATAATAATATGGTGAGTGCAGGTGTCAAGATGTATGTACCACACATATCTTGGTACTCCCATGTAAATGCAACTTCATGAGTTCTTAACATAGAAATAAAATGATTTATTTGTGTTTTGCTTAATTATCGATTAATATTAAGGGGTTTTCACAACAAAACTTTCATTGCTTGTGATTTAGCAGGTGTATAAATCTATAGCAGTTGATTGTGAAGTAGATGGTAAGGATGTATCAATTATTGATTGTTTATTCGAAATGGAGGTTTCATCAAACAAGAACGAATTATATAGAAAATCATGTGGTAATAAGTGGTGCAGTGTTATAAAATGTTGTAAAGATTGTGGATCACCTAACAAAGAAAATTTCTAAAATTGATAATTATTATCTATGCAAGAATAAAAGGTAGTCTTTCCAAAATATCGTTAGATGGTTACCTATTTTGAAATAAATTATCAATAATAGCATCTTTAGATGGTTCTTGAATATCAATGCTTTGATTAATTATAAAAATAGTAAAGGATCCATCGAAACCACTATTAACCCACGATGGATCATTGGTTTCCAACAAAGGTTGTGCTAGTGGATATAATGCCAACTACTTCTTTTGTTTCCCATTAGAAATAACCATATTACCTAATCAACAATTAATGAAAGCATCTGCAACAGCCAACCAAGGTCATCCCAAGATCAAGGGATATCCCCCCTACTTTATTTTAGGCTAGAAAACCATAAAGTTAGTTGGATATTCCCATGAATTAACAAAAATAATATCTTCTATCATACCTTTGGGTTTTACTAGAGATCAATTGACCATTTGAAGAGCTATAGGTGTAGGCCTAAGTCCTTAAAGATGCAACTTTTATTTAGTTTCACTAGTCATGATGTTTACCTAAATCAATTATATTTGAAAAAATAATATGATCAATATGCACTTGAATCATTAGGCTTCCTGGATTTGAATGTTGAAAAACTAAAATATTTCCCAACATAAGATTTGCAAGTTGTCCAATGAATTGGAAAGTTTGTGGGTCTTGTTTCTTTTTCTACTCATGTGTACATAATTCTTGAACCATTTTAGTGTTAATGAGAATGTCATTGATTTCCTATAGAAGATGAATTTTAATATTGATATTTCATAATTCATTAATAAGATCGAATTTAGATTGGGGCTCTTCTTTTTGAACTGATTGAAATTGGTCAGGATATGAAGGTGGTGGTTGTGTTTTTGTTTCTTCAAGCTCCTCTTGTGACTCCTCAAGTTTTATGATTATAGGGTGTGTTGGTCCTTGAAGAGCCTTCCTTGACCTAAGTTTTACTCCATTGACAACTAGTGTACTGACATGATAAGTTGGATATCCTATTATCTCATTATTATAAACTTTTTGTGTTGCCTTATTGTTTGGATTTGGTGTTCTAGTCAAGAGTTGACACTGGTGTTGCCTTGGGAGGTTGTGATGGATTGGATGGTTGAGTATTAGACGTTGGTGGTAGAAATTGTTGTTGTGATTGCTAGTATGGGTTAATAATAGGTGGTACTAGATATAATGGGTGTGATGAAAATTGGGGTGGTGATTCTCTCCATTCTTGTTGCCATGACTCTGTTGGTATTGATTTGGTCACTATGTAAAGGATGGAGGTTGTTTCCAACCTCCATACCACCCATGTTGAATAGTAAAATAGCTAGATTGGCTGCTAGTCCCCATGTTGAATAGGAAAATAGCTAGATTGACTACTAGTCCCCGTGTTGTAAGGTGTATGAAAATCATTGTTCATCCTTGATGGCATAGCTCAAGGTGCCCAAGGCCTTCATTGAGCCATATAATAAACAAGTTCTTCTATGTATTATAATTTTTCCATATCTACTATTAGAGGTTGTAAGGTAGTGTTTCTACTGGCATTCTCTAGGGAATAATTTTTTGTTTTATTGTGAGAGCATTTAGTAGAATGTTTCTTATGATAGAGTGGACAAAAAATAAGAAGTGCCTTTTTAGCTTCCTCTTGTTTCTTACAAGTATATAAGGTATCAATTTGTTTCCCTGACTTAAAAAATCATTTTTCAAGTCATCAAGTAATGAACCTAATTCTCACTTCGTAATACCTATTGCACCTCCTTAAAAAGTATGTTTTCTAGAATACTTTGAATAGGTCAGTGGGATCTAGATTACTTCCTACAAATATCATAAATTTCATCAAATCGTAGTTTAAAAATATCTCCACCACCTATAAGATTTAAAGTATCCATAGTTTCATCACAAATTCCTCAAGGAAAAAACATTTTAATAACCTCATTAGATAATCCTCTTTGTCTTTTTCTTTTAAGACTAGATTAAAATCATTCAAGGAAATCTTCTTATGTTTCCTCTTTGCATTGTGTCATTCAAAAAATTTCATCTCAAACTTCTTTTGTCTTATAATAGTCCCAGTACTTTGTCAAGAATCATTCTTTTAAATGGTATCCCACATACAAATAGAATTTCATCTCAGCCCCATGAACTATCGTAATGATGCATCCTTGAATGTAGCTAGAAAAAGCTTAAGCTTTTGAGCATCACTTTGGTAAGCATAGTTGTGACACAAGATGTCAAATTCAAATAAGAACATATTAGGATCATCAATAAAAAGACATTGAAAGATTGGAAGAGTTGAATAGGGTATGTTTTCATAGGTGATTCTTCTTTTGGATTAACAATAGGGAATTCAAACATAATGGGATCATTATTAGCCAAGGCTCGATCATTGTTATTGTTGTCTGTATTTGCATCAATCATTGTGTCAAATTCCCAAGATGTCCAATAAGACGTAAATGACTTCTTTTTCAAAGGTTTACCACTTCATAATTTTGCAAATTATTTTGTGAACTCAAGAGAAATACCCATAAAGGATTCTTTTGAAGACTTGAGTCTTTCAGGTTGCACTAAGGGAGCATTAAATGGTGATTCAAGGTCAAATTCAGTAGTGGTTGATTTAATCAAGCACTTTTCAAGATCTGGTTCTACTAGCTTAGTTTCTAATGTTTTGTTCCCAAATTGTGGCCTTTTTTCTTGTTTTATTAAGTCACTTCCTACAATTTGTTAGAGAATTCTACCTTTTTTATATTTAACATGACTCATGCATTTATACAACTTAATACAATGCAAACCAAGGGTAATTGCCTAGGCAAGGTTGACAATTGTGTGGAGTTTCTCCTTCATGCATTGGTACTAACTTAAATTATTAGACTAATAGGCCTTTAACGCTTTTCCCTGACAATGACACCAAAATGTTGGGTCAAAACTGGAGATCTTAATGCTTTACCTAGACTTGTGGTTTGTTGTTGCTTTTATGATTCAGTTCACCCTTATGCCAATTTGAGGCGTAAACTTGTTAAAGACATAGTGATAATTTGCTCAAGTGTTGTAGGTAATAAGCCAAGTGTGATGAAATATAGGAAATTATAGTAGAAAAGATTGGAAATACCATAAATCTACAATACTCATCTCAAAGAAACAATAAAACAGTTCTGCTACGAGTTATGCTAATTTTGTCATAGGAACAAAGCGACAAGAACAAACTAGTAATTATTCTATTGTCAACAATAACTTTCAAATCACCCAAAATATTTATCAAGCAACACTCTCACTCAGAAAAAAAAGGAAATACATATGTACTTTTGATTCCTTAAATAACAACCAAAATCAAAATCTCATATACTTATGAAATCACTCCATGAATCATACATGAACATGAAAATGATACAATATCCAAAATAATAAAAATGCTCAAGTAAAAAAAACACACACAAAAATGATATCACTAGGCTTTCCAAAGAGTGGGCCCTCCCTCCTAGTTGGTAAGGTGACTAGGAAATGTTATTGCAACACCTCTTACTTCAAAGCATGAATTATAATACCAAATATATGTTTTTGATTAAACGTGCATGTGTGTACCTTTATTAGGCGGAAATACACAAACATATAAGAGTTTGTAACCATAATGCCAAAGAAAACCGATTTGGTTATGTTGGCCTACGACCCATAACCACAACAAAAGTCTTTTCAGTTTACAATGGATAATATTTTAGTAAATAAAACAACTTTAAACAGAGTTCATGGTTCACACAAAACTATCTCCAACCGGTATCCTTGGCTTGAGATAACCCTTGCATCATAGATCTTTGCCTTTAGTTCCTTCCTTTAATTAACCATTGAATGAAGATTAGTGTCCCTGAAAATTAACAACATAAAGTATCTTTTATTCTTTTAAACATATTAAATAATTTAATTCTTTGTGGTAATTAATGACATAAATGGGTAATGAAAGGTAAATGGGAATGGGCATAGGAAATGATAGAAGAAATTAAAATAAAGCAATTTTTCTCTCGTCACTTGGGTTATATTATAAATGATATTGTTTTTGATTATTACATTGGTTTAAAGTTTACATTTTCCTACTATACATCATTGTGTTATGTTGAATGATTTTATTATGTTAGTTTTTTCTTGATAATTATTTAGATCATATTTTCCATTCATATCTCCTCTTAGATTATTATAGAAAACATTTTTCATCTTAAATTCCTTTCATTTTATGCTCTCTACAAGAAACTACAATAACTTAAAACATAGAAACAATTGAGTAGGTTATGGATTAAAAGTTTTGCTTCTCCCACGATGTTATTAGATCAGAGATTCAACATCTAGGACTTGAATAATTTTATTAGCATCATGAGACGCGATGTAGATGCTTTGCCTCTCCTAGTGGGACGTATACTGGAATCTTTCTGTAAGGACTATAGTATATTGTATGGTTTTATCCTACATCAGAAATATCTGGAATCCACCCTTGAGGATTATTATATAATATACATAATATTATATTATATAGAAAACATTTTTGCACCTTAAATTCCTTTCATTTTATGCTCTCTAGAAGAAACACCAATAACTTAAAACATAGAAACACAAACAATTTTTCTTTTTATATTATTTATAAACATTTAACATAAAATATAAGATATTCACCTTTTAAACATTACCCATAAGTAAACACTTCCAAATATTTTTATTAAGCTCAAAATTACATTGAAAAAAAATAAAATAAAAATTATAAAGCTCAAAATTATTTTTTAATTTTTTTTTTAGGCTCAAAATTATATTGAAAATAAAATAAAATAAAATCTTAATTTATTTCTAAAGTTAATAAAAGAGATACTCGAATAACGAATTGGCATCCCCCGAGGCGACTTAAAATAAAGTCTTTTCGAAACTTTTTATTACCTTAGCGCTCAACGAAGGAGAATGTTCTTGGGAGCTGACCAGAGGACAAAAAGCCATGGTTTAAAATTTCTTGAATTTAGCCTCCCTGGTCTGACCAGGGTTGAAAATGGACAATGCTCACCACCAAGGGTTTGGGAGGCTCTTCTCATCTGCCAGTCTCCAGCTGACACTTGTATCTACGTCACCACTCACGTGCCCAACATCACTCCCGGAGATTCGAACTCGGGACTCCCCAAAACCTAGAAATAATAACCGAGCACATAAGCCTCCGACTCGAGATTTTAAGCCCCCACCCACGGCCCCCATGTGACCCTGGTCTCCTTAAAAACAATTATTCCCACCCTACTATTTTTGCCTTTGAATTTCTACGCCTGAAATTTTACAGGCGCCTCCGAGACTGTAAATCTCCCGCCTCCACTTGCGCAGAACCTCCAAGTTCTTCATTCTTAAGTCACAAGGATTTTCAGGCGTAAGAATCTTTTTAGAAAGTTGTAAAAATCACTTCGCAGTAATTTCAGGGACCTTTGTATTTTTGCTCTAGGTTTTAGTTCGGTTTAAGTTGGGGTTTAATTTAATAAGGTGAGTTTAATATAAGAGATGGAAGGTGGTTCGGGGCAATACAATCCGCGCACAGTGGAAGAAGTATTTAAAGATTTCAAGAGCCGCAGAGCTGGAATAATAAAAGCCCTTACAACAGGTAATATATTTTATACAGACATATATATGTTTGTATCTATGTGTATATATTTATATGTTTTTTCCCTCTCTTTATTTAAAGTTCTGTTATGTTCTGTTCTTTTCTTTTATGTTATGTTAAATCTTTAATTTGTTGTTGCTATTGTTATTACTAGTACTTTTCGGGCTATGTTATGTTGTTTGTTGTTGTTGTTGTTTATGTGTCTTGTGTGGAATTATTTGCCGGCCAGACTTGGATTGTTTTTCTGTTGGTGGAATTTGTTATTAAGTAAACTGTAAGATTTCGTGGAATCCGTGCTTTTGCATCTGATACGAGTTGAGCGAAGGTCGTTGATTATTTTCTGGTGTTGTTGTTTTGACGCAGATGTGGACGACTTTTATCAGCAATGCGACCCCGGTAAGTTTTCTCTGCTGTTATTTGTTTTAAATATGGGACCAAAAATATATTTTTTAAATTTTTTTAATAATGTTTTTTTTTTAAAAATTTGTTTGGAATTTTTGTTTTATTTTATGCATACTGGTGAAATTTTTATTGTTTAAATTTAAATTCTCCGAGGAAGTGTTATGAGACTCTGGTTTCCTGTTTTCACCTTTTGTCTCAAACTTCAGAATTCAATGCACTCACAAACTATAGCTCTCATCCGACAGTTGATGAACCTGGGTTCTACTCATGGCGACGCCTTCTCTCAACCTCTTGAGCTCAGCCCCACCGACTAAGAAAGAAAAATGACTGGAAGCTCCAATTAACTTACTAAAAGAAAAGTTTTTTTTTTTATGTTGTTATTGTTCAGGAGTGACTACATGTTTTTCATCAATAAACAGCTCACAAAAGTTTAAGCGGCGTTTTATTTTATTGAATACAGCCTTCTGTTTTAATTCATAGCAATAGCCGGTTTGAGCCCAGAGTAAAATGCTAGAGGATTAAATTATTCTTGTTGTTGTTCATTATTGGATACATGTTTTTCATTGATAAGCAGGTCGCAAACATTTAAGCAACAGGATTATTTGATTGAATGTGACTTTCTGTTTTAATTTATAGCGATGACATGTTTTAAGCTCAGAATAAAATACTGGTGACTAAAAATAGGTTAAATGAACTTCACCTGGTTAAGGGTAGTTTTGTTCTGCGAATATAAAAAAATATTTTTTAAAAGAAAAAAGTGATAATATAGCATAAGACATATTATTTTGACACTTTTTAGTGCACGAACAGTTTACTGTATTTTTTTTCACCATTTTGCTAGGCGGAAGATTAAATTATCATTGAAATAATAAAATCCATTTATGTCCTCAAAATGCAGCTTTATTGCTTCAAATAAAGTAATTTTTTTAATAATTTTATTGGCTTTTGATTTAGATAAACGGAGACTAGAGGGCTTCAGTTCCTTTCTTATGACAGGTTCCATTGTACCGAGAAAACCATTTAAATAGGGATAATTATTTTTAAAATGATTTTGAGCTCGTGAGACGTAGGGTTCAAATTCAAAACAGGGCTTATTAGCCGACCAAGTTTGAGCTTGGCTGTTGAAGACATTCTTCAACGGAGGGTACGCACTTTTCTTTTTTGGCAGCCAAGCCCAGTGATCTAGGGATTACATCTAATGGCAGGCACTATGTTGTCGGTATTATATAGAGAGTTGGATACAATTAATCCTAACAAATAATAATGTAGCTGACTATCCATGATGCTACCTTTTTCATATATTCAATTTTTATTTATTTTCTGTATTATTTTTTGATTGAAATATTTTCTGAAAGACAGGAGTAGGCCATGAGCTCAAGTCCTGTTTTACCATATGAGGACTGGAGGCTTCTGATGATTGATGAAGTGTGTTTGTGTTTATTATCGACTGTGGTCACTTATTGTCGGACAATATTATTTGGGCTTAGTTCTTATGTAGTCTTAGTATTGTAAGTAGGTCCACGCAGGCTATAAGTGTAAGTCACTTCAAGTTGATGTCATTTTGATATGCTATAGTAGATCAGGAATTTGTACTTCAATCATGATTTGAGATGCATACTTTAATCATGATTGAGAGCATAGTTAACATGAGAGGTTAATATCTTACAGTTTTTCACTCTTTCTTTCGAAGGGTAATCCGAATAATAAAATATTTCCAGGCTGTTGTAGAATCAAGATTCTGCTCAATGTTACAGATTCCACAAACGTAGGGTTGTAGAATGTCCGAAACTGCACTTTCACTGTACAGGAGCATAGAGAAAAATCTTACTGTTGAATTTTCAAATGTTAATTGTGATCAACTTCTAATACCTGGTGTGTAAGATGGGATGCCTAAAGCTGTTTTTGGCAAGTGTAATTTATCACTGAAGCAGTCTGTCATTGAAAGGTATATTAGCTGTTCACTTGATTGGCAGACCTATTGTTAGACTTCCGCTTACTTTCATTGGCATATACTGTTTCAACAATTGATGCTGTTATGACTAGAATTGATTTGGATTTATGGTATAGGAACAGTAGCTCTGTAGTAAATTTATTCTATTGCTTTTGACAATTATATGAAAAAACTTTAGTTTCAAAATTTTAGCAAGAGTCATGGTTGTTATGGGTAGAATGCCAGCCAGAATTGAATCTGGGTTGTTGCAGTGTTAAGCAGTCCAATGTATCATCAGAGCAGTCTGTGGATGCCTATTATCTGTTTTTCTTGTTTCAAAATATTATCTATCTTCTTAATGGAAACATGTGTAAACTATAAAATACTGAAAAAAAAGAGTGTTTGGTTTGTGTGTGTTTATGTAATGTTCCGTTTAATTCCTAACAAGATGAGAGCAATTACTTTATTTTTAAAAAAATATCTGCAGCCTATATTTCAAAAGAAATCAATAAAGATAATTAATATTACACCAAACTGACATTAAATAAAGATTAAGTTGTTAAGAACGGTCAACCAGCATATGAAAGGTTGCGTCCCTTGAGCAAGGTAAGGTATATAAGGAAGGTAGACCTAGAAGGAAAGAAAAGGGAGAGGAATTATTAGGACTGATAACAAGTAATAGACATCAGCACTAACAAATTAACTTATTTAAAATTAAATTATTATTCTCTAAATGCAGCAATGAAGAGTTGTAACTATTGAAAAGGCAATAGAGGTGAAGAGGTGTGACTCCCTCAAACTTGAGATATAAAAGGGAGAGCATATCATTTGAGAAAGACATCCATAACATCATTCAATAATTCAATTGAGAATAGAACCTTAAGTGACTTTGCAAGTAAATTAAATTATTTTTTCAAGAGTAGTGATGATGTGAGAAAGGATGTGACTCCTAATGTGAAAGGTTGCGACTCTTCAAATATTAAAGGTTGTGACTCCCTCAATAATAAGATATAATAGGGGGATCATTTCCTTGTGAAGAAATCATCAATGGGGGATAAATCTATCAATCAATTTGGAAATAAAGTATTATTCTCAAAATGCAGCCATGAAGGGTGGTGACTCCTTCAAGAAATGGATATAAAGGGTAAATCAGTTCATTGACAGTCAATTAGCAATCATCACTCATCTATCCATCAAGAAATCAAGCAATCGAAATATCAAAAGATCAATCAATGCATAATTCAATCATCAAATCTTTCAAGCATCAATTTATTCAATCCTCAAATCATTCAAGTATCAATCATTCAATTATCAAAACATTCAATTGTCAATTCATTCAAGTATAAAGTCATTCAAGCATCATTCAAACATTAACTTGTCAATCCATAAATATCAGTCAACTCACAATCATTCAGCATATCATATCAAGCGGATGACATTGGAAATTGGAAAATAAAAAAAGGAAATTGAGTCATAAAGGCAGAAATAAATATTATCTTCAGCACTAATAATATTGTGAGATAAGTTTAAGAATAATATTAGATTAAGAATAAATAGATGCATACATATACCTTGTAGAATGTAAGTGATTGCTAATTGTATGTAATTTAATTGCATTTCCCTTTAAGAGTATTTAATAATGTTACCCCAAGTTTCTGGGACGGGGATGGTAGGGGACGGCAGGATGAGTCCCCAAGTTTCTGATTTTTGAGGCCAAATTTGGGGACGGCGGGGGACGACTATATAAAATATAGGGAAAATTTAAAAAATATAGGGAAATTTTAAATATTCATATGATAACATGGATAAGGCATGCATAATATACATTATAGAACCTTAACATATAACATTTGTGTTCAACATTATATCAATACTCAATACGCATTCAAAATTCAAAATTAACATACATGAATCATGAAACAACTTCCAAGTTATAATTTATAAACTTATTTCAAAATGTCCAAAGGCTACATTGTTGCCATACAGTTTTAAAGTTTGCTATGAAAATTAAAAGACAATATCGTATATCAATAATGAATAAACAAAGAGCATTGCTGCCCCTAATCATCTCCCATAACCTCATCAAAATTAGAGCCATCTTCTGAGTCATTGCCATTGCCATAGTCCACCTCAGCCTCAACCAACGAAACCCCAACCAAACCTTGTGCTGTCTCCTCCTCATCTACTTGGGCCACGTCCTCAGGATCAATATCCCATTGTCGAGTTGGAGTTTGTCGATCCTGAAGCCGAAGAGCACTATGAACGACCACTAGCTTCTCCGCTCATCTAGAGGTAAGTCTATTCCTCTTGAGGGAGTGGATAAAGCTATATGTGGATCAATTCTTCTCTGCAACAAAGGAATTAGCAACCTGTGCAAGAAGGAAAGTAGCAAGTATCTTCAATTGCAGTGTATCCCTCCTATGAAAGGTCCACCATCTAATAGGGTCCGTTTGAGCTAATATAGCTCTATCCAACTTCGCTTGTGGTTTACTCAAGTTTGGGCCATGAAGATTTGCAAAATTTAGGAATTGTGCCTGAAGTAGTGAAGCCTGCTCTATTGAAACATCTTATCAATGGCCTGTGTGAACCCATCTAAGACCTTAGGGTCATCGCATGGAGGCACCCTACCATCCCTTGGTGCATACCATTTGGGATTTAGAACAAAGGCAACTGTATGTAGCGAGGTATTCATTGTATTCCACCTTCACATCACAATGGGCTTAATGTGTTGCTCATATAAATCCGAAGTGGGATCCTTTGCCAAAATAGTTTGCTTGATCTTCCCAAGCATATTGTCAAATGTCTTATATATCTCTCCAAGACTAGGAGAGTTTGTATTAGCGTATTGGATGACATCTACAATAGGTGAGATGAAGGAGCAAAAATATCTGCAAAATGCAAACAAAAAGTTCAAAATAATTAATTGGCAAGTTAATTGACATGTTAGAAACTTCAAAAGTTGGAGCATTGGACAATAAAATTAGAAATTTAATATGAAAATCAGCAATCTAATATGTCTTACCTCACATTGGACCACCAATTGTCATTGAGGATCTTTTGTTTGATGGTCTTTCCTTGAGAAGAACTTGAATTAGGCCATCTAGTCCACTCTGCATTGACCATCATCGCTTGTAGGGGCTCATGCACGTCTAGCATCCTCTCCAACAAGATGGAGTATGTGGCATATCTACATTCATTGATTCAACGATTCATTAAAATAAAATAAAATTATGAATACAAATTGAAATGTTTGAACTTTGAAGTTTCATAATTTGAAAAATTGAAAGTGAAACAAAATGAAGTAAGATGATTGTGCACTTGGGATATAAGATGACCCACTCCATTTGAATTCTTTGGCACTCTAATGCTTCATCATCTTTTAACTCATGACACATTCTAACTCCATGGCCCACCTCACCTAAAAAATGAGACCTTACCCTTGTGTAGCTGCCCCTAAATTCTTTTTTGCAAACATGGCAATACCACACCCTACTCCCCCTTGAATTTTTTTGTCTTTGGCCCACGGGTGTAACATATTGAAGGAATGGTTTTTTTTTGTTTAAAGGGTGTATTGCATAGCCTTCCATGATTGTTGAAGGGTAGTGGTATGGGTTTGTTTGCTCTCCACTAATACCCCTCACCACTTTCCCTTTTATTTTGCACTTCCTCTTCACTATCACTCCCACCCCCACTGCTGCTCATGTTTTTTATATTTTGAATGCAAGTTTCAACTGAAAAATGCAAAAAAAAAATAAAAATCAAACAATGTATGCTTGAGATTTTGCAAAAAAAAAACAGAAAAAAAAAGAGGGAAAGGAAATGCATACCTCTTTGGTGGATTTGCACTCCCAACAACACTAACTTCAATCTCCTCTCCTTCAAGTTGCTATTCTTTCTCCTTCAATGGTTGCAACTTCTCTTTCTCTCAAACCCTTGGCTGCTCACAACAAACAAATGCATAAATGAATCTAAAAAGGCCTCTTTTTTCTTCATAAGAGAGCAAAGACCAATGGGGGCCATAATAGCCACGTAGGTAGGGTTGTTCCTTTTTTAAAATTATGTTTTTTTTTTAAATTTAAAAAAGTGCATAATGTGGGGGATGGCCGGTCATCCTCAAGACAGTCAAGGGATGGATTAGCCGTCCCGCCGTCCCCTGGCCATTCCCAGGATAATCAGCCGTCCCCCATTTGGTCAACACCGTCTCCTCGTTTTGGGGACGGTTTTTGAATTTTCTGCCCAAAAGGGGACACTAAGGGACCGTCCCTCAGCGGTTCCCCTATACCCAGGATGTCCCGGGGACAGGGACGGGGCATTTCAGGGGGGGACGTGTCTTCGGGTTTCCCTGGTGTTTAATAGTAAATTCAAATAGCTAATTTCTGTAAGTAATTGATTTAGAATTTCTAAGAAATGGCTTACAAATAAGGACTACCAGCCTTTTGAGTTCACAGGAGGTGAAGTATTGACCTTTCCTTCATCAAGCACGCCACCTCGAGATGTAGGCTCGTGGGTTAGGAGGCATATGAGTGCTCCTGGGCTTTTTGAGGGAGGTAGTCTTCATGCAACCTATCAAGCACACCACCTCGAGATGTATGGATTTGAGATCCTACTATGCTCGTGGGTTGGGAGGCGAATGAGTGCTCTTGGGCTTGGTCAAGGAGGATGGTGCACCTCCAAGGTGGATTGAGGGATGGATTGGACTTGAGATCCAACCATGTTCGTGGGCCAGGAGGTAGATGAGTGCTCCTGTGCTCAAAGGTCTTCTCAAGTACGCCACCTTGAGATGGATAGACGGGGATCCACCCATGCTCTCGCAATACAAGGACAACCATCCTTGATATTGCGGTTTGTGAACATTTCCAACGAATTCCTTATATGGTTACTATAGGAATATGCCTTGGAATAATTATTAATGCTATTGATGTATTTTGGTTTAAATTTGAATGGTGTTTATGTGGATTTATATGATATCATGAAATCTTGATACTTAATGTTAGTGCTTGTAAGTTTAGATGTTGTCATATATTCTTACTTCTTATTGATTATTAATATTATTGTAGGATCTAAACTAGGATTTTCTTAAATCGTGTTACATGTGATAATATTTTTATAAAGTGAGGTTTGTAAATGAATTACTTCCTCTTAGACTTAAGCTAGAATTGTTATTCTAGGGCAGAAATTGAGAAGATCCCAAGAAGGGACATTACAGTTTAGCCTCCATTGATAACAATCTTGAGACAAAGAAGGTTAAGAGGCATTACATGCGCTAAAAGCTTTGCCAACTTGGAAGTGTGACTTTGGGGTACAAGACCCCACTTCATCATTTCAGTATTATTATTCACTCCAGTAATAACATTGCTTAGAAGTCCTTTGTAGGTCCCTTGCCCTGTGATTATTGCCAATATAAGTGTTCTAAGAAAGCACTAGTTTTTTCCAAATAAAGTGGCATGTCGCACCAGTTGAAGATTTTGTTCCACTATGATGTCTAAGTTGGAACAAATTTCTGTTTTTAGTTGTCTTGATTATAAGTTGTACTTGTTAATTCTAAATGAGGGCCAGCAGTTGAAAACCAATAGAGATCTTATGCTTGTTTGGTCATTAACATAGTTTTAAGTTACATTTGCTAGAAAGATGGTCAATTTTGTAGAGTTACCGGTAATTTTATACGTTAAATATGTGTTCTATCTAGTAGAGTGATTATGTTGTTTTTGTTGCTATTTGATTTAAAACGATCAAATAAGCTGTTCAAGCCAACTTCAAGGTACTAGAATATGCTATCTGCTTTATTGGCACATAATTAGGGAATTGTTGTATAAATTTTTATTGATAGAAAAATAGGAAATTTGTACTATGATGGGTAAATAAAACAGAAAACAGAGGTCAGAAATCCTCTGTAAATTAAATTACACATGTCAACAACTACATATTAGTGTTCAACAAGATATGATAATGTGGAGATTGGATTACAAGACACCCACCATTTCCAGCATATGCTAAAAACTGGGCCTGTTAAAGTGCCCCTCAAAACACCTTTCTAGCCATAACAAAAGGCCTGTGCAAGTACCCTCTAACAGTCAAAACTGAGAAGAGACAAAATCAGGTATGGCCCTGGGAAGGAGTTCCTGCCTTGGTTGTATTATTGTCTGGCTTGTTGGCTTTTAAAAAGATTCAGATAATATCTGATCATTGTAAGTCTTCAACGTTTCAAGTGATAATCTAATTTCTTTCTTTTCCTTAAATATTTTGTTCAAGGCTCTTCTATGCAATTTACTCTTTTGGAGTTTCAACTGTTCACGACAAAATGATGGAATGACTTTTGTGTTACAGAGAAGGAGAACTTGTGCCTTTATGGATTTCCAAATGAGTCATGGGAAGTCAATCTTCCTGCTGAAGAGGTACCTCCAGAGCTTCCTGAGCCTGCGTTGGGAATCAACTTTGCAAGGGATGGAATGCAAGAAAAGGATTGGATATGTTTGGTTGCTGTCCATAGTGATGCATGGCTGCTTGCTGTTGCCTTTTATTTTGGTGCAAGATTTGGATTTGACAAAAATGACAGGTAAACTATTGTTTTTATTTCTGATCAATCTAGTAGGCCTATTTTTGTTGGATAACTTTTTTTGGTTGGTGTATTTTATAGAGAAGCAAATCTTACGATAAGCTTTTAACTTATACTGCTGATTTTGATCTTATATGTAAAATATCCATTCTTTTCTTTGTTTATAAAATTGTATTAGATTTAATTAAGCATAATTTTTTTTTCAAAATCTACATCCTAGAGGATGGTTTTAAATGTTTTTAAATTTTCTTGGTATCCAAATAGAACTTAGTCCAAACCAAGCAACTAGTAGCATCAATTTCTAAATTATATGCTAGAAAATCATATGACAGACAATTTTGAAATGAAAAACTAGCTTCTGAATTGGTGCTTTCCTATACAATGGGAATTGGCTGTAGAAAATAAGGCATTAAACAATTTTAGATCCGCATTTAAAGTTTCAATCTTGTCCATCTGACTACTTGTGTCCACAGTTTTAGATCAGGTGGAAGAGAGAGGGTATCTTTGCAGATCTAAAACTGTTTATTTCTTGTTTTAATGCCTGTTTATTTCTTGTCCATCAGGTGGGAGAGAGAGGACATCTTTGCTTTTGTCCTATTGTTTAAATTTTTATCCCTTGACTATTCATTTTTATATTTCATTTGGGTAAAATCTTTTCATAAGCCTAATCACAGCATAAGAGTTCAAGAGGGATTCCAAATTCTTCTCATGTTTTTGCAAGTTTGGCTCTAGGAATGATATCAAAGGGTTTTTTGTAGTCAATAAAACAACATATGAGGTCCTGTTTTTTGTGTCTACAATACTAGCAATAACTGTACATATGACAAGGAGAGTGGTTGTGGCAAGTTGATTTTTTAAAGTTGGCTTGCTTGTCAGCCCTTTTCTTGTTGTCCTCAATTCAATGGTTAATTTTATGTTAAAAGTATCAAACCTTAAATTTTGCCAAAAGAGGGCGAATCATGATGCTTCCATAACTGGTTTCGCATTTTGGTATTTGGATTTGAAAATCGGGACAATAAATGCATGATCCATTTTTGTGGAAGCCTTTCTTGACAACTTGGTTGAAAAGATGATTGTTATGAGACATAAGGATCAAACTTCCATGCTTTACCTTCAATGTCCTTGGGCATACCTTTTGCATGGCACTTCATGCCAACTGTCACATACTGCACTGATTTTTTTTGTGTGTTGGGTTGAGTGATGTATGTTTTCGGATGATCAAGGAGATACATAGGCTGATAGAAGTTATTGAGGTAGGAGTTCCAGTCATTATATCAATATTTTATTATTTTCCAATTTCTTAGATTTGCTAGGAATGATGTTAGCCCAAAATCTTTTGGGATCATGCCTATACAAGAAGCTTCTTCTGGATTTTACATACATTTGGATATTTAGATCTACAGTAAATTCATTAACGGCAAGTCTTATAATTTCTCTTGCAGTTTCACATTCGAAATTGCACTGAAGGTTTGATAGACAATGTATTCCTCTAGTATGAAGTTTTCTAGAATACATGTCTAAACTCTTTGACAGATTGAAAGTGAATTTAGGATATATATTCTCTACTGTCCCATCCTCCGGATTGTGGTTGAAAATCTTGTAAAGAACACTGAGAAATTGGAAGATTTTCTACTATCAAAGACAAGTTGCTTTTTAATGACATTTATGCTAGTTTTGTTTTGAGCTATATCTATGTTTTATGGTTACCATACTAGGGCAGTGGTTGAAATCTGCTATGTCATCCTCTGATATTGCAGTGTTATCAATTTTATTCAACAAAGGGATAGAGGATATGACATAACCAACAACAGTTTTACCCATCTTGTGTGTATACATGTAATAATTAGATCATGGCAGGATTTCAACTTATGACATAATCAGTCATAAATAATCAGATAATGGCACGATTTAACTTATGAAGCTCAGTGATTCATGGGCTCTGTTCATTGTCTTCAAGTTTACTGTTTCTTTTATTCATGAAAGATTGAGATTAAAAATTTGAATCAGAATATTGAACTGAGCTGTCCTAGTTCTTGCAAGAATGTCATCATTTTCTTAAAGGTGGCCATGCCATTCCCAATGCAAGGAAAAGGTGTTCACTTACAAGATTTGGGTTCTCGTAGAAGGTAGAGTTGAACAGTAAAAAGTAGCTAGTGGCAATGAGAATATGATCATTGCTCTCAGAGATTATATTAAGTCGGCTATATTGGTTATAAGGATCACTCTTAAGTACTTAATTTTTCACTTAAGTTCTTTTTTGGTATGTATCAACAAATATGTAAAGACCCTTGCAGATTTTGGCCTTAATTTGCTGTTTTGGTGCTTTAGGAATTTTGTCAAACAGTTGTTATACAAAATCTTGCCAGCGTATAGATGATCTTCTTCTGATTTTCCTTAATGCTTTGACAATATGCATGAATAAAGACAACTTCTAGACTGAATTATTAACCCAAGAAGAATGTGATTGACTGAAATGAAAGTGCAGTCTCAAATCATCTATAATGAACAAGGACCATGTATTGGCATTTCTACAAACAGTTGGCCCTCCTTAAAGGCTCTCTTATAGTGAAACATATGAAGATCTGAAGCAACTTCTACAGTAAAGGCTACTTCAGATATGCATCAATACATTTAACTACTATTTAGAAACACTTCCAGCAGCCTAATAATCTCATCCAGATTACAGATAAGATTGCAATACTAAGACAGCAATGAAAACAATCGATTCACTTCGACATTCAGCTGTTTCAGTATACCAATAGCATTTTCTGAGTTTACAAAGACAGCAGCTCACAAAATAATATCATATACAGCTGCATAATAAAAGATGATAGAACACTCAGACCTGGGAGAGACTAATCGATTCAGCTTCAGAAGGAATGACGTCTTTCAGAGCTCCAAGAATGCAAATGACTATCCTTTAGTTATTGTGATTCCCTCTAATGTTGCGCCAGCCACCATGTATGGGGTACGATAGATTCTAAGGCCGATTCTCCTCCTGTGATTTGGCTTGTAAGACAATATGACGGCTTCTTGTTTTGCCTGTGGTGACTTACAATATTATTGGCCTCTTAAAGTAACATGTCACTATATTTTGGCCTTATATAAATTCCACGATTTATTTTATTGGTGCGACTTCTGTTTGTCTTTGACCTCAGCACCTATTTTTTTCCAAATATAATAGTGGCATTGATTTTTGTGGATTGAGTGTCAATATCGGCTAATATGAAGCAGCACCCGATACCATCTGTATGATGTGAATTGGAGAGAGAGAGAATTCCGATTTGTCTTTTAGCGGCTGAGAAATATAATGAATTCGACTTCTCTATTTTTGTCTGTATCTTCCAGCTAGACTATTTGTCCTTTTGTGACTGATATTTAATCTTCAAAAATCTGCAATTATCTCCAAAATCGAACCTCTGAAAATGGTCTTCAAATTGACTTTCTTGTGCCCTCCAAATTTGGTCCCTGACCATTAAATTTGGAATACTTGGTCCTGCAGAAAAAAACTCTTTTCTCAAAGTGAAATGATGCTTGCAACAATAAACCAGCTGTTGCAAACCCTTCCTTAAATGCAACTGTAAATGCAACAACACATCAGCTGTTGCCACAATGCAATAATAAACCAGCTATCGCAATTGTGTAAACTCCTAAAATAAATGCAATCATAAACCAGCTATTGCATTCAATCACTTCTTATTCAATAGGGCAATAATACATCAGCTATTGCACCTGTCAAACTCTTCAATGAAGCACCTGTAGAAATCCTGGATGGATTCCTCCACAATTTCCAGCTAGGGTTGATCTTTCACAACTGAAACTGGAACCCTAGAGTCTTCAAACCCTCGGGTAAGGCAAACACTTAGCTTATACCACACAGGTATGAAAATAGAATAACTCCAGACATAAGCATGCCCAAATGTTAGGCCAACAACAAATGAATCGCTTTCAACAAGGCCACGTCTTTACTTCAAACACCTGCTGACCTTTTCCTTGGTGAATACAATTCTCTAGCTAACTGAAACGGCTTTCAAAGATGGGTCCCAGGCAAATGACATCTATGTTCTTGTCTTATACAACTGGTGACTCCCTATTTCAAGAGTTGAATATTATTAATTATTGCGATTCCTTCTTGTGTTTGTGTTGACCACCTTGTATGGGTGTAATGTCCCCTTTTTAGCAGTGATCATTGCAGTTGTCCATTAGCCTATCCCGGAGGCCCGTAGGCTATTTGGAAGTGGAAATTAGGGTTTCCTACTTTCTAGGAGGTTGTCACTTGGAGTTTTGGAGTTTGGACTGCAGATTCTTTATGGGTTTTCAGAGGACTTTGCAATGGTACTGCATGCATGATGATCTGAGCAACTTTCTGAATTTGCTATTTTTTAGTAAATTCTATTTTTGGTAGTGCTCTTGTTGGCATCGGCACAATGAGCTTTCCTCTTCAGTTGGTTCAGTGGGAAATGTTGATTTTGGCTTCATGGTGCAATTTTTGGGAGAGATAAGTTATTTTAATTAATAATGTTATATTTTCACTTTATCCCCTTAGCTTAGCATCACAACTTCAAGTTGTTTTAAAAAAGGGGAACTTGAGGGGTGGACGCCTCATGAGGAGTTATTTTGATATTTCTAAAGTGAAAATGTTACCTTGGGAAATGGGACGCCAATTTGGAGGAGAGCATTATTTTATTAAAAGAATTACTTCATTCTTGAAAAAGGATGACTTGGAGAAATAATGAAATTGCATTTAAATTTGGATTCCATTTGAAGAGGGAAATTGAAGTCAACTTGAAATTTGAATTTGGGCGCACTTCTAGAGGCTTCTAGAAGATCATCACAAATCTATAAGAGGAGTCACTTGTTCTTTATTTCTCATCCATGAAGAAAATATAGTGTTATGTTGCCGAAATAGTGAGTGAGTTGCTTTGAGGAATGCATACCTCCTAGCTTGGCTTAGCTTCTTGCTTGAAAGATAGCAACTAGTTAAGATTAAGGTTCTTGACTCTTGTGAGCAGATTGAGCACTTGAGATGGAGTTTTATGGAGTTTTTGAGTATTTTTGAGTCTACTAGTCTAGTATAGCTGAAAGTAGTTTTTGCTCATAAGTCTTAGAATAAATTTTATATTGTTTTGGGTAGTTTGCATATGTCATTGTCATCCTTGGGTGCCCCTTTTTGGAGAGTTTCAGATTTTATTATGCAGATTTGGATTTTATCTTGCAGAAGTCGCCCCTCTTGAGGCCGTACCACTTCATATTGCCTGGCAAATGTTTAGAAAATTCATTGAGAATTTGTTGTAGCCATTTCTTGGTCATAACTTGGTCGCCATCTTCCTAGGAGTTCATTGCACCTGGTCTCATGTCATTTGAGTGAGTTTGGAGTGAGTTACAAGCATTTTACTGGGTCTCAGTGTTGCTGGTTTGTGTATTTTTAGTTGCAGGTCTGTCATATTAGATTGTAGAAGTCCAGATTTTGGGTTGCTTTTTCAGTCTTGCTAAGTCTTAGATGTTGGAGAAATAATCTTGCAGCTGTGGCATTGATTTGACTATTGTAATACTTTGTAATTTGCAGATTGTTGCATTGTAAGGCTACAAATAGTAGTACTATTTCAGTCATCTAATTCTACAGTTACTTAGTTCTCTTTAAGCAGCAAACATTAACAATCTTTGGATGGTTTACCGTTAGAGAAGGCAAATGAACAAACACACTTAAGCTCTTGGATGGTTTACCGCCAAGAAGGGGAATAAACTGATTGTTATTTCATTGTAATAGCTCCCACTGAATAAGTGGTCGAGCCTTCTTCCTTTCAGTTCCTCTTTCGCTCCCGCTGAATAAGTGGTCGAGCTTTCATTTCAGTATTGTACTTCATTTGAGCACTAATGACTCCCTTGGCCACATGTTAGCACCTCACCCACCTCAGGTCTTGAGTGCACATTCTTGGTGTTGGGTTACTTTCCAGCATTGTAATCTTTCAGTTTCTACTGACGATCCTCGGCGCCATATGTTCACACCTTGCCCTACATTGGGATCCTGGTGTACATTCTTGGTGTAGAGTTACTTTCCAGTAGTTAATTTGGATTGAGCTATCCTTAACGGGTGCTTGTTGTATTGGGTTGTTCATTGAAAAAAATTGAAAAAAATTGGTTCGACTCATTACAATGGGGTGCGATAAATCCTAAGGCCGATAATCTTCAAATAAATTGGCTCCTTCTACCTTGACGCCTATCTTACCTCCACTTGGCGGATCTCCTATTTGCCTTATTTGTGCTTCAGAGTCTTCTATCGGTGGACCCTTTTGCTTTATGACTTTAGGTTGTATTCATATTCTTTAGAATTCTTTAATCCACACTTTGTCGCTATTCTCTTTTTGTCTCCTCTCAAAGATAGACGACTAGCTGCGATTTGTCCCTTTGTCAGACTGTTGTGCAGTTTATAGTTTGCCACTGCCAGGTCAAGCCGAATGTGCCAAAAATCACAGATTTGATTCCTCTTAATATATCAAAATCCTCTATCATCAACAATCGAAATCTTACTCTAAAATATTAAAGCTTTCTCCAATAAAGAGAAATCGACTTCTTGTGCTTTTCCCAAATTTTGGTCAATGACCATTAAAATTTGGAGTAATCGATCCAGCCAGAAGAAACCTCCTCTTCCAAATGAAAATATCAGTTGCAACAATAAACCAACTGTTGCAAACCCTTCCTTGAATGCAATTGTAAATGCAACAATACATCAACTGTTTATTGTTGCATGTAGGGTAAACTATCACAATTGGGTAAACTCCTTAAATAAATGCAATAATAAACCAGCTATTGCATTCAATCACTTCTTATTCAGTAGGGAAATAATACATCAGCTATTGCACCTGCCAAACTCTCCAATGAAGCACCTATAGAAACCCTAGATGGATTCCTCCACAATTTCTAGCTAGGTTTGGTCTTTCACAACTGAAACCGGTACCCTAGAGTCTTCAAACCCTTGGGCAAGGCAAGCACTCAGCTTATACCACACAAGTATGAAAATAGAATAACTCTAGACATAAGCATGCCCAAATACTAGGCTAACAGCTCCTTATAAAGATTTTTCAATGACTTTCAAGAAGCTTCTAGAAATATTATTATTTTATTCCCTAAGTGACTTTTATAATTTATTGTTTTATTTTAAGTCACTTTATTAAATTAATTAAATATAAAGTTATCTTTTGATTTTAATTTATTTAAATAATTGTATAAATAATTAATTTAATAATTACTCCCTTATTTCTCCTGTTTAGCCGTCGTGAATAAATAAAGGCTAAACGATCTCCAGGGTGGCTATTGCGAAGGGGACATTACAAAATACCAACTATTCTTCTATGCTTCCATATTTTTTTCCATTTTGAAAAATCAATTTTCATCTAAGTTTGTGATTCAAGATTCATATGTTCCCATGTTTCAATTTGTAATATGATATTATGATCAATTGCAGTTGGTATCCAACTTAGCTTAGGACCATTTCTCTTGGGGAGCCTTGAATAGTCTTATTGTGCATTTTTAGTGCACCCCCTTTGAAATAGACTTCCACTCCTTGTTGAACTGTGCTTTCTGCAAGAACCTAGTAAAATTTCGATAAAAATAGGTTCACTCAGAAGGTTTGCCTCCATTTAGTGGGTTCTCATTGGCAAAATGGATAATTTGGAGAGTTGTTGGAGCTTGTGTCAAAATAAAAACTTTTTGGTCATCGATCTTTCAATGTAATGGCGTCTGTTGACTTTTTTGTGTGGATTCAACATAAAGGTAGGTACCACCTCCCACTTTCCTTCGAAAATAAATATTACTCTAAGCAGACATCTTCTAACATTTTCTAACCCATTCAACTCTCTTTCATGTCTGCATGCATTAAAGTCTTTCTTATTATCCACACCGACTTAGCTTCTTCAAGTATAGATTTCCATAGCTCATTCTTTGCAGGTGATCCTCTTTAATCAATCACGCATTAGGGGAATCTTCAACCACAATGGCTGCCATTCATTCATGCCTTCTTGATTCCATGGGCTTGTTCGAATAGATTTCTGCAGTTTGATAGCAAGATTCTCATTGAGCAAATAATGATCTTCACGACTGTTTTGAATTTGCTTTTTCTTGTTGGTCTTTTGTATCCTACATCTTAGTTGTTCAATTAAGATTTGTAGTTGTTCATCTTGCTAATTGTTTGCCTTTCATTTAAATATGAGCTTTAACTTGACGTAAATAACCTTAGCTTGTTGTTTGTTAGAATTATCTCGTCTTTATTTCTCAACATTTCGTTCTAGGGAGAATCCTCATATATGAAGTGTTTGTGTTTAGTGCTTCCTTATGGTCCTTTGGTTGTATAGGTTTATATGAATGTGTGTTTGTGTTACCATAAAGATTGGTTGTACCAGCCCTGACCACACTAAGTATTGAGACATGGAGGGTTGGACATTGAAAGGAGAGCCAATTGATTCATTATTTTGGTGCATTTGCAAAGATCCCTCAACTTGGCCATTAGAAAAATCACAAAGACCACCTTAAAGCACATGCTAATTTTTTTTCTTTTAAATGTATTATAAGTCAACTAGTTCTTTACTTGAACATGTCCATTAAGTGCATCCTTAAGCTATAACTAAACATCACACATGCTCAAATGGAACCATAGTGCCATACACGAGATATACCAATAATGTAAAAAGTATGCTATGTACATATATCAAAGTATTAACATTCGTAAACCAAGTAAATAGTTTCCCATAATCACGTTTAGTGTAGATAAATAGTAGAATTACAATTCCCCCGCAACATATAAGCATCATATCAATGCCCTAGCTTGACATGTAACATAGCATATGTCCTTAGTCAACAAATCGACAAATCCAATCAATAATGTGCAATCACATGCAACATTCTTAAAGCATTCTATTCTATGACTTAGTTGTACATGAGCTAACTCAATTAATTGCGTACTTGGTTATTATCCAAATGCAACTATCTACTTATAGTCTTACATTCATGGTTTACAATGTAATGATCATATAAATTATGAGCATATTGTTGATGTGATTTTTGTGACCGCACCAATCAGCAGAACAAAGTTGTCCGAAGGCTACTCCATTCTCTCTTGATCAAAGTATTCCGTGCGCTAAGATTGCAAGAAAGTTCGCACGTTCAACTCCAAGGTTCTGAAATACTTAGAATACCCTCAGTTGGTTGGTTGTGAATTGCTGTTTTCACGAGGGGACTTACACAATTGTTCAAAATACTTGCAGTTAACAATAGATGGATGATTGGAAGGGATTTGTATAATGCGGATGATTTAACAATAAGTACGCTTTCCTAAAACTAACCAGAGATGAACGGAATTGAAATGAGTGTAAGGGTAAGAAGGTTCTAGGTTCTACTCTAAGGTAGGATGTGGGATCAATCTCAACAGCTTCAACCGAACTCTGCTCCGCCTCACGTTGGACAACTTACACAAAATTGGTGCAATCTTCAAGGGGATAGCAAGAAATTTTCAAGCTACAATCCAACATTAAGATACCGTCAAGACGATGCATACCAAAATATGAACTGCAACTGAAGTTAAGCTTATGAAATGCTCCAGTCGACCACACAAGGCAAGCTTGCGGTCAGCAAGTTGCTAGTGGTATGGAATAAACGAAGTTGCCTTGATCAACACCACAAACCCACAACAAATATCTACTTGCATGAAATGAAAATGCTACTCTTAAACTACTTTATGCTACTTTACGCTACTTGGAATTGAAGGGATGAAGAAACCTGCTAGCTATCCATGACAAAGAGGAATTTCACCATCAATGAAAAGATCTTCTATTATGAAAGTTTTACACAACAATCTCTTACAAAGTTTTCAAGGGAAAACTTTCCTTCTCCTCTAAACCAAGCTAAACTATCAAGCTAGCTCTCTAACAAAATGTCTCCAACTCTACTATCTGACTCTGATTCTAACTTCTAATTCTAATAAATTACAAATGAGGGGGACTCCCCTTTTTATAGATGGCCCAGTCCAATGGACGACTCAGATTACAATCAAATCAAAGGCTCAGATTGAGCCACCTTAGCCCTAACCCTAAAAACTGCCAGAATGGGGAGTGGTACATTAAATGAATCAAAGATTCCCACTCACTCCTAGAATAGTAAAGGCAATTAATGCCCACAATCAGTCTTCTAGAAGATCATCATCCAGAAGTGCATTCCCATTCTCCTTTTCTCTGGCTGCAAACCCAATGAACCTGGCGAGTACGGCCTCAACTTCCTGAACTGAAATAGGTGGAATGCAATCAAGCTGAAACTCTAACACCGTGACTGATTGTTCATGCCGTGCACAAGATTTTCTCCAAGCAACTAAGGCATCCTGCGTGCTCTGAATCAAGCTGGAGAAAGTAGAAGTGTTCTCAAAGTCATCTCGTACAAAGGTCTTCACCTCTGAGAAGAAAGGCACTAGCCTACCCCTCAAATTATCAGTAGTCACCTAATCGGGATTCAGCCGTCTAGCAAATATTGCCTCCAAAGTATTCTAGACCCCATCAATAATGTTTGTCATTGCCTTTCTGATTCTAGCTGAATCCGCCTGTGCTGCGTCAAAGAAACCACGCTCCGTGATTACTGAAGAGTACCATCTAGAAAAGTCATACCTATCATTCTCCTGAATGACTCCTCCATCAATCAGCATCTGCAAAGGAACATGCCTCAATGCCTCTAGACGTTGAATAACCTTGCTCTGATAAATAGAAGCATCGCCCCAGGCATGATCAACTGCCTCCATACGTGATGTAATACTGGAAGCGTGCTGGAAAGCGTGAGTAAGGTCTTCCATGAACTTTTCTATCTCGGCACGAACTCCTTTAACCCACTTATCTGCCTCATGTGCCATCTTTCTCAATTCCAACAAGCCACTAACTGACTCTCTAGATAACTCGGCTGGAAGCTCTATTGCTGGAATCTCTTGCCCACAAGGACGAGACAAGTGCTGCACGTATCCTATCAATGTCTTATGTTCTTTCTTCAATTTCTTATACTTTCCTTCCTTCATGAACAATCTATCCTTAAGCGCCTGATAGGAGTTGTCACACTCTTCGACAATTTGTGCACCTGTGGGACGTCCTAACTCCAAAGTTGTGACCACATAGTTCTCTGGCACTGCTTCGTCTCGATCACAATCAATTTGTGGCACTGCTACATGAAGGGTGCGAGAGCCATCCTCATCAGTTGATATCTTTGAAAATTTTCGTGCTCTCTTCTTTTGTGGAGGCGCGCTGATCCTGTTCAAAAACTCTTCCATCTCAATTGCTGGATCAACCTCTTCGCTGGGGCTTCTTCTCATCCTATCTCTGAGCCAATTAGGTACTACATACTGTATATCAAAGGGTTGTTGCTCTTGTGCCTCTACTTTGCGGATTTGTTCAACTTCTATATCATTATGGCGAGGCTCATCGGCCTCAAGTGGCTGAATATCTCCTGAAACTATATCATCATCCTCCAAAGCCGCCTCCAACTCACGCTGAAACTGAGTGTCAGTAGCAGTCCCCTCATCAGTCTGCTGATCATCTCTAGTAGGTGCGTTGACACTCTGGTCAACTGACTCTCTCCTTGATAGCTGATTTTCTTCTTGTATCACTTGCACCTGATTCAATGCATTTCTTTGATCAACAAATAAAGAAACCTCCTGTATACTTGGAGAACGTGTCTCCAATGGTGTGGGCGACTCAACTACAACTTGTGGAGGCTCCGGCTGAACAGGCTCCTTCCTTCGAGATTCCGGACCTCGAGTAATTTGTTTCTTCCTGCTGGTGGTGGGCGTTCTGTGATCTCCCATCAAATTGTAAGTCAATGCAATTGACCTACTCTTCAATCTACTCACACGCCTGTCAACCCATGCTCTGGTAAATGTCAAGACTAGAATAGAAAGTGTGTCCAAGTCAGCAATCTCTGGTTCTGACCAATCCGGGAGTGGAAGTGGAGTATCTCTCACTGCCTCATAATCTGGATGGACAACGTTCATGTCCTCATCCACCTGGTCTGGTACCAGAATGACTTCACACTCCTTAATCGTGCCTATTGGCAACCTAGAGAACATTCTCTTCCTGACTTCTGCTTCGTCTGATGCACCAACCCAATAATCCTCAATGTTTGCCTTATGTTTAAATTCCTCTGACAGTACCCATATTATATTATTATGCGGATCATAGTGCTGTCTGCTAGTGTGATAGGAAAAATGAAAGAATTGAAGCTCACTCTCAGCTTCTCTAGCTGCCTGTAATGAATGACACACTTCATCTAAATTGCCCATGACAAGTGGGAAGTCAACACCTCCCTTCTTCTTTTTCTTCTGAATCTTATCGTAGGCAACCAATTGCCTAGATATCTCTAACGTTAAAATTTTGTTGGTTGGGTACTTAGGCAGCCTATATGGGTATGAAGAAAAACCTTGCAGCCTTATATAAGATCCTGTGATGCATCCGCTCATGAAGTGATCTCGTAATGTGCATGGTAAAAGTGTCATTGACACGCTTGTAATGAGTAGTACTTGTCAAGTGCAGCTGTGGACATGCCTCATGGATTTTGAACTGGTGAGAGCCACAACCAACAAGTTCCTTGTATGAAATTCCTTGATACTTTGTCATACGGGCCAACATGTAAATAACGTAAGAGCCCATGTAAAAGGTCTTCGTTTTTCTCAAGCTCAGGAGTTGCTCATGTAAATTGTCACTTATCATTGCAGCCTAGTTGACGTATTCCTTTCCTTCCAGCACGAGGTTGATGTAATAAAACATCCATGGCTCAAAAATAAATGCTTGAGGGCAGCCTCCAACTCTACTCAGCATCATGATAAGATCACAATACTCCTGCTTCAAGTCATCCGCTATAATTTGCCTTGGCAGCTTCGTACGAGAGGGCTTGGGGTTGCTCATCCAACGAGTATTGATCGTCTCCGTACATCTCTCGAATGCAAAAGCATACATTCGCTCAGCTCGCTCCCTCGATTTGTAAATCATGTTCCTGTGTGCTGGAATCCTGAAAGCTTCACCAATAGCTGCAGGAGTAAGGTTGGCTAGAACTTGGCCATCCGGTGACATAATGGATCTGTGATCCTTTTCATAGTAGTTGGCGCACTCCATCATCAGCTCCGAGCACTGAATAGCTGGTGGGAAACTAGCAGCTGCATATAATCCACTTCGGATGATGTCGTGTGAAGTGGATGAAGGTTGATGATTACCAATCCCCAGCATCCGCTTCTTGAAAGTCTCCAAATTGAAAGAGCCCAGATTCGTGTCAGTCAATTTGCCCAACTTCGAGATGAACTTTGACTCTGGCATGAAGGATTTGCTTAATTTCTTGATCACAACTTGCCTGGATGCACCGTTGTTATCTTTGCCAGTTGCTCTTACTTCAGCCATCGGCAAAACAATAAACATCCATTAGCAAATTAACTTCGAAAAATAAATAAAATATTTTGCAGGCTGCCAGTCGACTTCAAGAAGTTGCAATATTATTTCTCATTTGCAAACCTCAACTTCTCCTTCAACAGATTTCGAATTATCAATCACTTAGAAAGTCTCAGCAACTTTGATATTTTTCAGCAACTTTAATGAAACTTATCAAATTTCTTAGCTGGCTGCATCAACTTCAATACTATAAGAAAATCGCCCAACTTCAATCAGCAATTTGAACTCTTATAAATTAGTACTCCAGCAACTTTAAATAGCTTGGCAAGCTCACACTTCACACTCAACAACTTCAGAAAGATAAGTTGGCTCAAGTCGTCCTTCCTTAGCAATCTTCAGCCTTAGCAATTCAAATCGAATTTCTTCAACACCTTTCGGCTTGCACTGCAACTCCAAATTTCTCAGAGCAAAATCGAACTTCAGCAACTAATTCTTCAAGTCGTACCTCTCTAGCTTCAACAATGCGCTCCTTCAAAAATTCAAACTTCTTCAACAGTTGCAGCCTCAGCAACTTTCAATCTTCACACTCAACTCAGCTTTAGACCCAAAGCAAATCCGAATTTCTTCAACTGGTGAGGAGAAATGAAAAACTTCTCAATTTTATAGCAAAAATCGAATTCTAGAAGGAGCTAAGTTTAGTTAGTGCATTAAATCTCCACTACTTCTCTTCAAGAATTCAAATTTTCCCTCTTTGGCGTTTGCAACACTTGTCACCTGACGCTTGGAATCTTGGCCTTCTAGAATTTCAACTTTGACTGGCGTATTTGGCATTTAATTCATTTTCCAAAAATATTCACTTTAAATTCATCTTTTAACAAATTTATTCACCAGTCGGAGCTCTGTCATTTGAATTTTAATTTCATTCACCTCTGACTTTGGAAAATTCATCCTGTGAAGAACTCAATCGAAATTATCTAGGCAATTCACTTCAAATTCATCGTCTGGAAAATTTTATTTTGAAAACACACTTTATTCAATTTGCCTTAGAAAATTTCACAATTCAAGTGCCGATTAAATTCTTCATCCTGAAGGCCTTGGCGAAGTGCAGAAGGCATAGAAATCCATCTCTCATCGAAGATCTTCAGTACCCAGAAGAAAATTTTCTCCGAAGCGCAATGAATCCATGGGTACACAACGAACGGGTTCATTTAATTTTTAAAATTTAAATTTTGAACCTTAGAAAAAATATTATTCAATCAATTTAATCCCGTTCTTCTCATCCGTGAACATCTTGCGTTGCTCTGACTTGGAAAATTTTTATTGTTTCTGCGAAGCTAGCATCCTCTGATTTCATCACTGGCAAATTCATCCGTGTTTAGGAAAATTCATCATCTTCATGTCTAGGCGTATTTTCTTAAGGAAGAAAATATTTTGCCTTAGAAAAATTTTGAATCACTTTGCATTTTGAAATTTCATTCAACTTTACTCATTTGCCAGTGGTGGAAATTTTTTATCAATTCATTTGGAAAATTTTCCTTGAAAGCACATCATATTTGAATTCCAACGCCTAGCATGTTTTATTTTTCATCACCTTATAGGCTTAATATTCCCAACGCCTAACATATTATATTCATCACCCTACACACTTTAGGCGCATACTACACTTGAAGGGGAATATTAAATTTCACCACCCTACATACCTCTTGGCGCATATCACACTTGATGAAGGATAATAACCACGCCTAGCATACTTCATCTTCCATACTTTACCTTGTTTACCACGTTTCACTCTACACTCACCTTTTACATAGCGCATATTACATGTGTAGGAGAAATAACTTTTACCACGCCTTCTTGTGACCCTTTGACTTCCTTCCTTTTGTCTTCTCATGGCCTCACTTGGGCGCATATAGCATGTAGAGGAGAATAACACATTTCTAACGCCCCCCCTCTTTTGACTTGTTGACCTCCTTTTAAGATGGGTGCATATTGCCATGTGAGGTGGATGAAAGTCTTGTTGATTCTTTATGATGGGCGCATTTGAGAGGGAGAGAGGAATAAAGCCATGCCTTAGAATATTTCTCATCAAACTCTTAAAGTGGGCACATTTGGCTATGTGTGAGGGATGAAAATTTGTTGACATTTTGACTTTCTAACCTTGGGCGCATATGATACCTCTAGGAGGATGAAACATATACTTAGAAAATATTTTGCATGTCATCACTTTGAGGGCGCATTTGGCAATGTGTGGAGGACGAGTTTTATACTTAGAAAATTTCCTCTATGTTTCTTATGAGGGCACATTTGGGCTTGCTAGAGGATGAACGCCCTTGACCCTTGACTTACTTGGCACATGAGCGCATATGAGATAGTGTGAAGGATGAACACTTTGACTTCTTCTTTGAATCTTTGACCTCCTCTTAAGATGGGTGCATTTTCATGGTGGTGCAGGATGAAGCCAACACTTAGACATTTTTTTTTTCGTCTTCGCCAGTTCCTCCAGGTCGTACTATAAATAGTAAGTCCCTTGATTTTCACACTTCAGAAGCTCAAATTGCCTTGAAATTTTGAACACTGCACCTTCACGACCTTGTCAACCCGTTCACACTGCTACTTTGAGTTGGCCTGCTAAAAATAGCATATTTCTGGAGGTAGTTTGCTATTTATAGTAACTGCTCATTTCTGATACCTCCACAACTCCGTTTGATTTGAAATTCGAATGACGCGTTCCTCACCACGTGACCTGCGTGCTGACATCGGCGCTTGCTGCTGACCTGCTATTTTTAGCCTGTTTTTGAAATGACTTACTATAAATAGTAAGTACTCCGTTTGCCCTCAAATTTTACCAGCGGATAGCTTGGAAGATACTGATCGCGGTGGTATACACCGGTTTTCGAAAATTTTGACTTTTTACCCCTCTTCGGGCCCCGAAGCTGGAAACCCTAATTTGTCCCGCATGCATATCAAATGGTCCCCGTTTGTTCTCATTTCTGTTGCATTGCGATCAATTCGTGATTCTGAAGTGCTGAGAAGCGGCTGCTGGGATGCATCTGCTAAAAATAGCAAGTTCCTGAATAAGTGATTATCTCTGTTTGCATGTCACATCACTGCGAAGCTCTCGAAAAACCCATAAGGATTATGTAGACATGCAAAGAAAACCTTGACATGCAAACCCTAAAAATAGCCTCCGAAGGTTGAACTCTGAAAGTTGTCATCTCATTTGGCATGTTATACCATCGCGAAGGTCTCTGAAAACCCATAAGGAATCTTTAGACATGCATTGAAAAACTCTTCATATAAACCCTGAAATCTGCTCTGGAAGCTGGACTGCTAAAAATAGCAAGTTGTCGGTTTCGGCTCAAATTTTGCCAGTGAGCAGCTTGGTATGCTCTGAATGCAGTGTGACTGTCAAAACCCTAGAAAATGTCGAGAAAATGCTCTGAACTGCATACTTACTAAAAATAGTAAGTACCCGGAATTCGATGAAATTTCAGTGAGGACCTGCTAGAAGCATACTGACAACAATGTTAGTCTCCGTTTTCAATTTATTCATTTCATGTGATTTCAGATTGATCAGAAAGATGGAAACCCTAATTCTCAGTCTTGGCCAAATTTCACAATTAAGCTCACAGGCGGGAACATCCCCGGAAAGGCAGACAACAGAAAGAGACAGAAAGAGAGAGAGAGACAAAAACCAAAGCCCAAAAGACCAGAATGGAGCAAAAATTAGGGGGTCCCCATCTTGAATGGGGCGATGTGTGAAAAAGGTCACAACACATATCTTATCCTAGATTGTGAGCATATTTTCTATCCTAAAATTAAGGAATACACACCCATTTTTCTATATGTAAATCTAAATGTGTCTTTTTGTAATTAGTCTTAAATTGAAGAACCCCTAAGTTACTAATGTATTGATCTAGTTCACCTAGGCATTCTTTGCCGAAGGGCCTAACTACATATCCGTGTCCATGGAATCAAGATCATATGTGGTTCTCTCAATATGCTTGCATGTTAATTAGGCTTGATAATGTATAATTATAACTTCAAGATGTATTCAACACTTTTTTATTTTCCTTATCAAATTTAGACATTTATGTTCCATGGTGTTTCAGGGATAGGGATGGTGGGATGACAATTTGGGGGCCATTTTTTGGGGATGGTAATATAAAAATGCATATATATTTATTTATTAATAATATATGTTTAAACATTCATCTAATAATACATTAAATTCCATATTAAACTAAATCATATTTAAACATAACTTAGGGTACTTGGATTTAAATTAATTTAAAGTCTAATAGATTCATGATAAGAATGAAATAGATAATGTTGTTGGGATTGGATTCAAAGCCAGACTGAATAGTTTTCTCAAGTTTTCTCTAATTCTTGAATCCAAAATACTCTTTAAATTTTGGTAACTTGGTCTCTCAATAAAGCGAACCACACAAGGTAACTAGAATGACTAAAACGATTTCATTTGTTGGAGTTCAAAGGGTTGGCCAAATTGAATAGTTTCCTCGTGTTTGCTCGAATTCTCAAATCCAAAATAATCTTTAAAAGTTTTGGTAACTTGGGTTCTCGATAAAGCGAACCAAGCGAGGCAACTTGAATGGATAAAATAATTGTGTCTATTAGATTTAAAGGAAGAAGTGCAATTGGTTTAACATACCATAATAAAACCTAAAGGCAAAGGAGGATATAGTTCTTCCCCCCATAAAAACAACAAAGGTTTCTAGACTTAACTAAACATATTGCAACATGAGTTGACATCCATTGCATGACACCTTTTGTTGCGATGTTGATATTGAGAGATCAAGAGTGAAGGTTCATACATGCACTTTGTTATGTTGGAACAATTGGTTGTGACCGCCTATTGATATAGTCAAATGAAAATTGATTTTCTTCAAATAGGAGGAAAAAAATGATTTTTATTTGCATCAGGAATTGACAAATGTTCCCTTTACATTTCACCTTTTTAGTTCACATCATGGGGATGTTTTGGCACTCTAGAAAAAATTAGGGATGGCTACATCACGGGGATTTTTTGGCATTTTGGAAAAGAATAGAGATGGCTAGGGGATGTCCCTTGCTATCCCACCATCTTTGAAACACCATTGGGGTTAGGGACATGTCCTTGTGGAACATAGGAAAAAGTTAATTATTGAACTATTGTGAAGTTTTTATTAGTATTCAATTGCGTAGGTTTTGAGTCAAACTCATTGACTCATATTTCATGAATAGTGGTTCCCATGAACCCATCTCTTTTGAGCATGAATGTTTCACTTAGCACTCACTGCATCTAGGTGATGTTCACAATGGCGGAGCATTGCGACATCTTAGGAGGCTACCCTTCTCAATACTACTTTGACTCAAGTGTGCTTAACCATGGATTTTTCCCCCAAGATCAAGTCCACTTAGCTTGCTACGCCATTTGCAAAACCTTCAGCAAGTGATGTGCTTTAAGAACCATTCATTATAGAGCTGCTTTGGCTCATACATTGACAATTAGGTGGTATTTTTCATAGTGTGTCGAATTATGAAGTTTTTATTAAGATTAAACTGTAATGCCCCGCCACGCAACCCTAGGGAAAGTTGCAATTCACTAACCAAATGCAACAATTTTTTTTTTTTAAAAGTGTAATAACGCACAAGTTCGCTACGCATTGCCAACCTCCCCTAAGGCTACGAGACAAAGATTACTTAAACCCAAATTAAACAACCAAGGAAAGAAAACATAACATCATTCAATTAAGGAATTAAAGTACATACATTCCATACATGATATAACATCAATGACAAATCGATACATCACGATAACCAATAACAATTGTTTACATTAAAATTACATCACTCATTCCCCGAATGAGGTAAATCAAATAAACCTGATAATTTATTACAATTTCCACCTCGATACAAATGAGGGGTAATGAAATACAAGAATAACAGAAATGAAAGAAACTAGAGGAGCAACTGGATCCAACGAGCTCTCCAACATGAAAGTCTCGTCCACACGATCACGAACAAAGCCAATGGTGTAAGGTGCACGTTCCACCCAACCAAGTGAAACCCAAAGGCTCACCCCTCGTGCTAGGAGATAGTAACAAGGATTTCTGGTCAAGACCAACTACCTCTAGACAACGGCTGAACATAACTGAACCGACTCAAATACCAACAACATCACTTAACACAGTACAAAAAGTCAAAAGACATTACATTGCTTCCAGGTTACATAGAACAAGTACACCATTGTACAACACACAAAAACTGACTATCTGTTGACGTAGGGAGAGTGTCATACATAAATTGCCATGAGTTACCCTAGCTCAACCTTCCTAGGCTACCGGACCCCCATCATGGGTTACTCTGGCTTGCCTCTACCGGCGCCGGACCCTCACGCAAAACCATGCGTCTCATCTCATCTCGAGTCTTAACAATGCATGTTCCATGAGAGAGGCATTATTTAACTCTATTAGTGTGAAGTTCCCCATTAATTCTTTTAAATTATCACTTGATTAAACCCTAGGTGAGTTACCCTGACACCACTTTGGGCGTCGGACCCCCACAAAGAGCCACTCTCCTACTGACAACACCGGGATACAAAACCCCCAATCTAAGGGCAGACGACATGCACAAACTGAAAAACCCAAATTCCAACCTTAACACATAAGGTCACATAACTCGTTCATAGTACACGGTAACCAAAACATATCACAAATCCTGTTCATGCTAACTGGTGATAACACAACTACAACCACGTGCACTACCCCAAATAACCCACAAGTTTGACCAACATACCGACAATCCTTACTCTTAATATGACAACCTCAATTGAAGACTTTCAAAGCAAGGATTAAATAGTCTAACATCGAGAATACTGGGACAACACTAGAGGAGTAGTACATGTATTTTTAAAAAAAAAACAACTATCATTAGGATTTCGTAAATCCAATTCACTCATCATCATAGTGTATTTAACTAATTAGTTACATCATATTCTTTTCGCACTCATGTGAACGAGAATTCAAATTACGTTGTGAAACATTACCGATTCTCAAACTAAACATTTGATTTTCATTTACTTAATCAAGCAACAAATTTAAATACAATCTCTTTAGATAAAGTAAACATTTTATTTCGAATCATTTCTTTCATCTAATTCTTTTGCAATAACTCATAATTACTTATATTTAAATATATGCATATATAACATATATATAAATATAAATATTTAAATATCACTATAAAAATAAAATAATAATTTTATTTTCTTTATTCTAAATATTCTTATTATTTAATATATTATATATATATATATATATATTATATACATAATATTCAAATATTATATATATAAGACATATTTTAAATATATTTAAATAATAATAATAATAAAATAATAAAAATAAAATAAAACTTTAAATAACCAAAGTAATACATATGAAATAATATATACTACATATATTAATATAACAAAAAAAAAAACCCATACATTCCACGGCCGAGCCCTAAGTGTTGGGCGCGGCCTTGTTTACACAGGGGCGCGGCCTGTGAGGGCAGCGCTCCCCAGTGATGGGGGCGCCCATGGGGCCGAACCCCCAACAAACCTTCACTTAAAAAAAATTATTATAACAAAATTCCGCCCTCAAAAACAAACGCGTTTCTGGTAAAAACCCAGACGCGAAAATAAAAATCCGAACCAGGGTTTTTTATTGAAAACATAAAAGCATATATATATATATATATTTATATGTATATGGAAATATATATATTTTATCAAATATATATATGCACATATATATATATTATATATAAGTTTAGTTTGCTCTAAAAAAACAGTTAAATTGAAGAAATTTTCCTCATAAACAAAATATCCAGCAGATTTAAATTTGCAAGCACAATTTTGATTTCAAACACAATAGGAATCCCTCTTTTGTTCATGTTTTCAAATTCAAAATAAGATTTTGGCATGGGTTTTCTCATTGTAATCACAAGAGTTTATTTCAAATTTTAAACACAAATCTAAGATGGGTTTTACAAAGAGATTAAATCTTTCAAGGAATATGAAAAAATTTAAATTTTCTATCAAATGAAAATAAGATAAACAAGTAAGAACCTTGTGTTCTCTCCAAGCTTGAAGTTCTTCAATGGAGGTTTTCCCCTTTCCTTTCCAATTCAACTTCACCCAAATCTTCAATCTTTTCTTCCCAATTTTCTTCCAAGAACTTCAATCCAAGTTCAATCCTCCATTTTTCCAAAAATTAAAAAGAAAATAAAATCCTAATTTCCTTATGCAAGCCCTTCCCCCAAATTTGTCAAAGCCCTAAAATGGACTCACCCACCAAAATTTATTGCTAATTTAGATATTTTCTATTTTGTAATTTTCAAACAATTTCTATTTTCAAATGAAATTTGCATGATATCTTTTAAATAAAATTACATTTTCAACCCAAATGAAGATTTAAATTTTCTTTTAACCAAATTGAATTCAACAATTCATAATGCCATTCTCAATTCCTTTTTTTTTTCAACTTTATTTCCAAGAAATTAAATATAAGACAAATTTCTAATTTCTGATTTAATCCAAATATCTAATAATGCCCACACAGCTAAATTGATTTAATTTATCCCTATTAATTTAATTAGTCAATAAAATAAATCTAATTCAAAATTAGATTATTTTATTAATTAAATTAAATTAATTAATTAATCACTAATTTTCCCACATTTCAATAAAACAAAACAATAATCATTTATAAATTTCAAAAGCCATTTAATCCCTTTTAACTTGAAATTTTAAATATAAAGTAAAAGGGGAAACTAACAACATAAACACTGAACCCGACTAAGACCGACGACACACTATGGCTAGGGTGATGGTTTGACATCGAAATCCTAGTTACTATCTCCCAATCGATACCGTTGGTCGATGGACACGCTCAGACCTGTGAAACCAGGTGGAGTCGATGTCCTATACCTGCATCCTACACACAATACGAGTGTCTAAACATGCATATAATATATTAAAACACACCGTGAAGAGGAAATCGCGGAATCCCAGGGCACTCGCATGCGAGTGATGTGATCCCGTCCCCTTCACCAATACAATATCACTAACTGAAACATCTAAAATCCATGATTTAATCAAAGCATAAAGCATCGGTAATTCACATACATGCTAATTTAATCCATAACATGAAATAATAATATTTGAATAAAGTACCATCACATCAAAACATAATGTTTACATCGCTTAACAGATAGCGGTTAAAATAACTAAGTTCCATAATCACCATGCAACATAAATAAAACATATCATAGAAGAACACTATTCGATCAAAGAGCAAAATGGAGGGGTGTTACATAAACCATGTAGGTCTTGAGTCAAACTCTTTGCCCCATATTTCATGAGTAATGGTTCACATGAACCTGTTACAAAATTGATGTTGTTGTATTAAATAGAGGAATGAAAGTTCCTTAAATAGATTACAAGAGACGATGTTTCGAAAAGAAACAATGGTTAATAAGAGACAAAGTTAGAAAAAGCGAGATGACCATTAACAACACAAATAGAAAGATATTATTCTAATACCCTCCCTTAATGGTCATCATTCTAACTATCCAGAGATAACAGAGAAGGGTGCCCCCTTCTACTCAGAACACTGCTGCAACAAAAGACAAGAGCCTGCCACTGACTCTGCCACTTGAGATGAGTCTACCACCAACCTTCCCAGAAACTGTAGAACTTCTGGAAATAACAACACCAATCGTCCAACTTGATGTTGGAGAACTGTCCCTCCTTGTAACCAGAGACACACCGAGAACAACTGCTACGATTTTCACGAAAAATCGGCAAACCCTCCAAACTTTTGCAGATTAGCATGACGCCCCATAACAGATTTCAAGAAGCTAGATGTGTAGATGTTCGCCCCAGCAATTCCAGGTGCGACAAAAAAACTGGCTGCAACAAACCACGATTTTTGAGGAAAAAATCGCCAAACCGAAAATTACAAATCATCGTTTTTTCAAGAAAAATAGTAAAAACCAAATACCAAAGAGCCCTCCCAAACGACAAAAACCCTAAATAGGGTATATAAGAGAAAAACTCTTAATTTTTGAGGAGAAAATTATAAACCCTTCAAAAATTTTAAAACCTAGAAGACAATTTTTTTCTTTTCTTTACAGGACAAAAAAATATTTAAAAACCCAGAACATTGATTGTTGGCTTAAAAAACAGTGGGTTTGGAACCCTAGCCGCCAAGAAAAGAAGAAATTTGCACAAAAATCAAGGCATGGAAAATGATGCACCTAGAAAAATTTGAGACTATCCCAGAAAAGCTCTCGAAAAACCCATAAGGAATTTGCAATTGAATTTTTTTTTGGATTTGAAACAGAGGGTCAAAACCCTAGCCGAAAATGCAGAAACCTTAGGCGGCCATGAAGAAACCAGAAATTTCGAAAAAACAGCTTCAAAATATCCAGAATATTGTGGCTGACAGAGGCACAAATCACGTCCACAACAAACTGAAAATTGTGAAAAAAAACACACCAAAATCGTGCCCAAAAGGTTGCAGAAAAAACACCTTCAAAAGAGTGAAAAACGCGCTTGTAAATCTTCAAAAAATGCGGACTTTTATTTTCGCGTCTTGACGAGCTCAGAGATTCCACACAAGAGCCATTGAATTGCAGAGATGCGGGCAAAAATGCGTACATGAACTAAGAAACCGCGTGCCCAATCCTAGGTAAAACACGAGCAACAAAGCGGGTTCCTTTAGAAAAATAATTGCGGCCAAAGAAGGAGAAACGTGTGCAGAAGATGTGCTTGAAAACGTACACCTAGATGAAACACGACCCCAAAAATTCGTAGCCAGAAACAGGTAAAAAATCGCAGCTTTAGAACACGAGAAAGCCCACGATTTTACAGAGTGAAGGTTGATTTTTAAGTGAGAAAATACTCACAAAAAAAAAAACTTAAACAAAGACCCTCAATTTTCTTTAGGAACAAACCTGCGATTTTCAGACAAATTGATCTTCAAACATGAGAGCCACGAATTTTGAAAAGAAAATCCCTGATAGCCTTCAAAATTTTTTCCAAAGAAGACTAGAGAAATTTTTAATTCACAAACAGAAAAATCTATAAATGATTTTTATGAATTAAAAATTCTTATTTTCTCTTATGGCTCTGACACCATGTTACAAAATCGATGTTGTTGTATTAAATAGAGGAACGAAAGTTCCTTAAATAGATTGCAAGAGACGATGTTTCTAAAAGAAACAATTGTTAACAAGAGACGAAGTTAGAAAAAGCGAGGTGACCATTAACAACACAAATAGAAAGATATTATTCTAATAGAACCCATCTCTCATGAGCATGGATGGTCCACTTAGCACTCATTGCATCTAGATGATGCTCATAGGGGTGAAGCATTGAGATTTCTTGAGAGGTCAACCATCCCAATATTACTTTGGCTCAAGTGTGCTTAACTATGGAGGTCACCCATCTCTCAGGACCATCACCTAGATGTAATGAGTGCTAAGATGATCATTCATTCTCATGAGAGATGGGTTTGTGTGAACTACTATTGATGAGAGTCAATGAGTTTGACTTGAAAACCTATCCAATTGAATCTTGATAAAATCTTCATAATTTAACATAGTGTAATGGATGAGCCAAAGGCTCTATAATGAATGGTTCATAAGGCATACATTTGCTTAAGGTTTTGCAAATGGGGTGGCAAGCTAAGTGGGTTTGATTTTGAGGGAAAACTACACGGATAAGCATGCTTGAGTCAAAGTAGTTTTGGGATGGGTGACCTCCTAGGAAGTCCTAATGCTTCACCCTTGTGAGCACCAACTAGATGCATGAATGCTAAGTGAACCATTCATTTTCATGAGAGATGGCTTTATGTGAACCACAACTCATGAAATATGGATCAATGAGTTTGACTCAAAACCTTGCTTAATAAGAAGTAAACCTTAACCAATGATTAACCCTTTATTAGTCCTAGGTACTTGAACATAATATAAATATTAACACTAGAACTAGTGATAAAGGTCAAAACACCCTTTAATATAATGCTAACTTTACGTTGTGCCTAGGCACACAACTTTTGCTCCCCTTAAAGAACTTTGTCTCCAAAGCTAGAAAACACCACGTGCTCAACTTAGACTAGGAAGGGTGACTTATTGTGATTTAGTGACATAATTTCTTTTTAGGCGATGCTTTTACCTTCAAGTCGTGTAACTGTCAATAATGGAACTTGTGACCACTAAGTCACAAAATATAGCTCAAATAGACATACCAAACAATTCAATTTAACAAAACTCACTAATGGGAATTGGGGAGTTTTTTATATATTTGTTACACAATTTCCTTATATCTTTGACATGTTTTCCAATATGGCGGTAATTTCGAATGCTTGCCAAAGATTTATTTATAGGCAATCCTTCCATTTGATATTCAAAATTCAAATTCAAATACTGGATTGTTATACTTTGGAGTGCTTTCGCCTCTTTCCAATTATGCCTTCAGCCTCCAATATTATCTTGGCTTCCCCACCTGTATCCTTCCATTTGATATTCAAAATTCAAATTCAAATATTGGATTGTTATACTTTGGTTTGCTTTCACCTCATTTCTGATTATGCCTTAAGCCTCCAAAATTATCTTGCCTTCCTTGCCTGCATCTGAAGTTTTTCTTTGTGGAATTACATGGGATCCTACCTGCTTTAGACATAAAACATGGAAGACATTGTGAATCTTGCTTGTGTCAGGATGTTGAGTGCATACACCGCCTCACAGACCTTACACTAAATCTTGTATGGTCCATAGTATTGGGGCTGAAACTCTTGCTTTCCCTTTTGCTTCATTGTCATGTGCTTTTCTGGTTTTCTTCTGCTTTGCCTTATGTTGGCCTGTTTTCTGCTTCATCTGGTTTTGAGTCATGGACCAATTGTGCTCTTAACAGTCTAAATATGCCCTGCATCTCCTCCTTTGTCCATCTCCCAAATCAAAATGATGCTTTGAATATGGTCATCTTTATGGCAGAATGATACATGGTTTGTACTATTGATCAACAAAATGTAACCATTCCAATCACCAATTTGCTTGTTACCTGCATACTAGAGTACCCTTTTAGGGATTTATCCTCTACCCTTATTTGCCCATCAATTTGTGGATGTTAGACCATACTCATGTTGAATGTCACCCCCACTAATTGAAATGGATTGCCCATCAGTTTGTGGATGATAGATCATTCTCATGTTGAATGTCACAGCTACTAATTGAAATGGATCTTGCCAAAAATTGCTTTGGTAGATATGGTACCAGTCATAATTGTGCTTTAAATCATGTTCAAAATATAACATCCAATCTTAGGACCGTTGAACCATGTCTTTGTCATAGGAATGAAATGAGTAGATTTTTTCAACTGATCTACCACAACAAATATTTCAACCTATCTTTGAATCTTGGCAGGCCTATTTTGAAGTCTATGGAGACACTTGCCCACTTCTAATGTTGAATATTCATTTGCCTGCAAAAGACTTGGGGATGGGATGCTTTCAACTTTATCTGGCTGGCAGGTGTCATGCTCAGTGAGAAGAAATTGAAGGTGATGTTTTTGTAGGTTTTATAGAAACCCATGTAATGACCTGCCCTGTTCTGAGAACAATTTTTTTTTCGATTTTACCTATCCAACTGCTTAGGCATTTCCTCAAACAGTTAGAATCAAGTTGTTTCAGATTTTTTTCTAATTTACTCCCACATGGACTATTGTTATGCACTCCAAGCACATACAAACCTCTTCCTCAATATCAGATTACAGAGCAATGCATAATCACTGATTTGAAAGATATAAGTATGGTTCATACAAAAAGTGATGCAAGAACAATCTTTGAGAAAATAACATATGATTAATATAATTCTAACGCTGCACAGAAATCAGAATATTTAAAAGCATAACAGAAGTTCAATTCTGCACCTTGTGTAATTGCACTCGAAAACCCTACACAGCTAGTTGATTACAATCTTTCCCAGTTCAGACAGCTTCACGATTCTCCGTGCCTAGCAATGTATGGCGCTAGCATAAGGCTCAACTGTGTATATATTTGCTTCTTAATTCTTTCCCTTGTACTGCAAATGTGAATCATTTTCTTTTATATCTACAACCCCTTTCCATGAATAAGAGATTTCCATTGGGAATGAAACGGCATCTAATATAGAAGAATTTATGACCTGCTTCTCCCATCTTGACTCTTCTTGACTGCCTTGTAAGCTGCTTGTCTGCTAGCATGGGTGGCGACTTATGATTTAAATGACTACTCAATATTCGCACAACTATAGTATATCGGCTCCTTCAATTCATATTTGAGACTTGAATTTAACTGCCCGTATCCTTTAATTTCGTTGACTCCTTGCATCATTTCAACTTCCAATAAAGTCGTTTAATATTGTATTTCACTGCAAGCTTCCAAGATGATCATTTGAGTCTTCAATATTAAATAACCCGACTCTCAAGGAGAATACGATAACTATATAGACTTCAAACTTTGAACCTCCTCAATATTGCGCCAAAGCTAGCATTAAACTGCAAATGAATAGAGGTACTAATTTTACCGATTCTTATTTCTCCTGTAGCTTCCCTGGCAGCGGCTGCTTCATAACAATATATTGGTTTCTTTCTTGACTTGTCTTATTGTCATTTCCCCACTTGTTCTCTCTTTAGAAACCTGAAGCTGAAACGCCAATTCCTTTGTGATTCGGCTCCTTACAAGAATGATATGAGTTCCTTAATCCTCTGTAATTTACCTTCACTGCTAAATGCACAATTTCTGGATGCCACGATAACCACAAATACTTAATATATTGTGTCATGTCTCTCTCACCAATATTATCAAATGCTGAGTATTCATAATATCGGCATTTATCAAGAATTCCTTATGCGGATACTTTCAAGCAACCCGTATTTTCAATATGGCCGGCTCACATTCATAAAACACATTCCCAAGGGTAATTGCTTCTAAATTCTTCAACCCAAAATCTCCTCTGCTCTGCCGTATCAAGAGTGATTTGCCTCCCGCAACCTTCCCTGAAGCCCGACGTAATCCCTTACACGTATAACTTATTTGTGGTGGTATTCACTGTCTCAGACTTCCGCAAGCCAATGAATGTGCTGATCATTTTCTCTATGTGACTGTGATCCCGTCAAATGGCATTGACAATTAAATAAGCTTGCTATTAGCACACGATTCCGTAAGACTTGAGTCACTTCATTAACAAACGATTAATTGCTAATGATTAATTGTAAATCACTTGGATATCATAAAAACACAAGAACAAACTTATGAAGGAATTTGCTGGATACGTCTTGAAATGTAGCAAGTTAATTGTGAAGACCGAAAGTTACAACCTAGAATTGGTAGTGAGTGTGAGTATGAAAATAAGCGGAATTGTCAATTTATTCAACTTTGTGAATTTCCTGGAAAACTTAAAATTTTCACTATGGTGTTAGATCTCAAAGGGTCAATATTACAATTGTACAATAATTGATAAGCCTCAAATGAAAGCCAAAATAAAGAGCTGGTCAAAACCTAAAGCTACCTTGGACAATAGGCTTACCCTCAAAAACACATCATTTTAGCGAGATATTAGGTCCAAGACAAATTGGAGACATAGAGTATTGGGTGGTTTCTGTTTTTGCTTCTGGATGTTCCCTAAAGTTCTGGTTGCAAATGGGTGGATGTCTGGAATCCTGCTGATCTAGGGCGAACAGCTGCATGTCTGGATGGTAGTCCCTCAAAACTAGTATGAACGGAATCTTTTGTCCCTATATTTTCATTTCATTTTTTATTTAACTTTTTATTCTCTGGTTTGCTTTAGTCATGGCGTTTATATTGAAATGGCAAATGTATTTATAAGTTGGCTTATGCTCAAGTCTTGCAAATGTCCAGTTGTAAGTTTCAAGGTTGATTTTCACCTCAAATGTTTTGTGGAGGTGAATTTTATAACCATGTCCATGCTGATGATTTACTGTTATATCAAGTTTCAACACCAATATCAACAGATTCCTTGTCTTTGGCCATGTGACATCCACAGATTATTATTGCAGGGAACTCCTTTTCAATTCTCAACCTGAAGGATGTTTGATTTTCATATCATTATATAGTTGACATTTCAGCTAATGAAGCATACCCTTTACTTCATAGTTTGGATACCTTATAATAGCTGCCTAATTATGTATTGCATTGTAAAGTATATAATTTTATATGCTTGTATGGACATTTCTTTAATTTTCTGTAAAATTTGAGGGGCAATTCTTATCCTTCTCTGAAACATACCCACCATTTTCCTGTCCCCTACTCCAGGGGACTTGTCTATCTTGCCATAAAAGAGGCAAAAGTCAGTCATAAATGTTCCATAATTGTACAAAAACAAAGACATCACACTTCTTAGGATTATCCCAAGTTCCCAACAGGGAGTTGGTTTGCTGCTTACGGTTTACTCTTGTCATTTCTAAATATGGAGCATGTAGTGTGCTGATGTCATTCTAGGGAGCGCTGCATTTTGGGATGTTGGTATATCATCCTGTGTAGGGCAGTACTTGAGAGGTTGGCCCCTTAATGTGATCCTAGTCTGTGCTGTACTGAAGGAAATTGGCTTTTTGATATCCCAATGAGGCTTTAAAGTGTTGCTACAAGAATTGCCAGCTATGTAAGAACTAAGAACACCCCCTGATTTTTTTGTTTGTTTTCCAAATGATTTCCCAAGCAATAACTCAAGCAAAGACATAGATTATGCAGATATAAATGAACATAAGCATTGAAAGATTAACGTCGTTAGAGACTTAGCCATTACTTTTGAAGATAAGATGATTTCATTCATTTTCAGAACTGCTGTTACAAATATGAGCACTCAAATCTGACTTCAATCATCTGAAGATTCTTCTTTATGCTTAGGCGCCTCCCTCAAGATGATTTGCAGCCTCAAACATACCCAGAAAACTAAACCATCACTCAATGACCTCCTCCTGTAACTGTATGGCCTGCTAGGGAGGGGAAATTTGCATTTAAAATTCAAATTAGTATTTTTACCTTCTAAAACACCTGCAACGGGGTCGCCCAGGCCAGCCAATTCTTTGGTAAAGTACCCAAAACCACTGTGTCCACTGCAAAAAGGAAGGTACAGCCTATGGTAGAAGTAGTGTGACCAGGCTTGGAATAATCTTCAAGCTATCAATTAAAACACTTCAAAATGCATCAAACACACCAAAATTTGCACTTCATAATACCTTGAATATCTTCATTACTGTAAACTCCAATCTGCAAACTTCATGCAAACCATAGAAGCAAAAATCCTTAAAAAATCGCATTTTTTGAGATTTTAAAAAAATCCTCAGGGATGTTGATTTTTTCCCCGATTTTTTGCAGACTGTTGACTGGCAAAAAATCATTGAAAATTGCGATTTAAATTGCAAAAAAATCAACATAAATCACCCTAACTTTCGCATTTAAAAACCCTAAATTTGGCGCATTTTCTGCTATAAATGAGGGTCGTGATAAGTTAAGGGTGACCACCATTGACTCTGCATTCTGCCCTACATACACACGCGGCCAGGTTGCTTTCTGCTTTGAACTTTAAGATTGCAGTCTTGTCAATATGCCCTAAAATAAAGTAAACCACAGTAAAATAAAGCAAGGGATTCCTTATTAACTATGTTACACCACCGTCGGGGACGGGGGGACGCCGGAATGAGGGGACAGGTTTCCGGGACAGGGGGACAAAGAGGTCTCAATTTGGGGATGGTGGGGGGACGGCGGGGGGGACAGCGGCGCGGGGTGTATATACTATATACTATACATATGGTACGTAAAATGCTAGTTATGAAAAGATGTATAAGACTATTAAGAAGTAAAATTGCAAATGCCAAATTGAAATACTAAATAGTAAATACTTGAACATTGAACATTGAACATTGAACAATGAACATTGAAGTTTTCAATATCGAATTATTAATGAGAAATTAGAATAGAATACTCAATACTACAATTGTCGAATCGGCAAATGGAATATTTCTATTATATGATATCAAAAATATCTAATCATAAAGATGATTACAATGAGTAGCATGATATCAAAACAAGTACAAATCAAAATGTCAAATAATAAAAAAATGTGTTAATTTTTTTTTTAAACCATGTGATTTAAGTTGCCGCCGTGGGGGACTCCTGGGTGTCCCCGGGACGCTCAAGGGACGCACAAGTGTCCCCCTTAGCGTCCCGGGGACGCCGGGATGTCCCTGCGTCCCTGGCGGCGAGCCACCAAAATTGGTGGCGCCGCTGGAAACTTGGGAATGCCGTCCCCAAGTCTCGGGGAAGTCCCCGTTTCGGGAACACTTGGGTTTTAGGGGGGGGGACGTGTCCTCGGGGTACACTACTTATTAATCAAAATAAACAATTCCAGCCATTTTCACTAGTTGTGCCTGTGTAAGGTGACCTTATAAATGGTTATAGCATTTACCACCTCCATGCCAAGAAAACTTCAAAAGCTAACTTTGATGACCAAGTTAGTCAAAACTATACATATGAAACCTGCACAAAGAATGAGCAGTCTACACCAAATCAGTCCAAATTGTAAATAACTTTATTGTATCGTTTTAAGTTCATTATCTGTTTAGATGGTAGGTGATAGGCTTGACTCTATTGCCCTGAGATAAAACATTGATTTTTTCCTAGAGATTTTGAAGTCCTCATATGGCCCAAATTTGTACCAAGGTCCCCCGAAAAAACCATTTGTGGTACCTATACAAAAATCAATGATCATAGTAGTTTGTCTCTCTTTATGTCATAGATTAATCATCATTTAAATGTCAAGTCAAATCAGTTATAGTCTTCCCCCTGTCAGGTTGCAGGTTTATCATGTTTTGGTCTAGTTTTTTAGCTCACTCTTGCAAAATGTCCAAGGTTGTACTATTCCAAAATGAAAAACGATGAGGTTTCTCATTGATGATGACTGCAGCAATGAAATGAAAGTATGTAAATGTCTAATACTAAATCTTTAACCTGCATAGCCTATAGGCACTTTAATTTACGTAGAGAATATTAAAAATAATTTCACTTCATGTTCGAAACTTGTAAAATAGCTCTTGAAGGATTTCAATCCCGCACCCATTTTTATGCCAAGCATGCAGATTATGTCTGTAATTCAAAGACATCATTTTGCAAGCTTGAAATTAGAGATAGTGCATTACCCTGAATTCAGACTCCATTCTTTGATTGCAAGCTTGCACAGCTTTAAAGAGTAGCTGCTTAAGATTTTAACCATTCTCTTGGAATGGTAATGCACTGTCTCTGATTTCAAGCTTGCACAGCTTTAAAGAGTATCTGCCTAAGATTTTAACCCTTAGCAAATCCTTTATTTTATCACACTTACTTTTTCATCCTCCACTTTATTTCATTCATGTCATTGCCTTCTCAAAGTTTTTGGTCACTTGTATCACTTATGACTCCTTCATACACTAACCTTTTCCACTTTCCTCAGATGTCATTTCTGCAAAGATTTTACATTACAATTGATTCCATATCTCACATATACACTACTCTATTGTATGAGGTGCTCCAACTGGTCTTTCATTCACAACCTAAGCAAGAAATAGATGCCTTTAAGCTCAACAAACATAAACTTGATAAACAACATGCAAGCTTTCTACAATTCATGGGTTAAAATCTCTATTTTATTTGCTCTCTATATCTCTATGCTATGGAAATGACCTTAAATTTCAAAACATGGTAGCATTTGTCTCTTTTTCTACAATTTTTTATATTTTTTTTTCAAATCCGATTTTTTCCTGATTTTTTCAAAAAATCCTGAACTTTTGGTTTGCTGATTTTTTCCTCAAACGATTTTTGCTGCTACGATGCAAACAATGGTGTTTCCTGAGGTAGGATCAATCCTAACCAGCTAGGGATTGTCTCTCAGATACGAAACCAGTAAATTGATGAGGGTTTCTGTCCTCTATCAAACCTTGGAAGAACTTTTCAGTTCACTCCAGCAGCATTTCGTTATGTGTGCAATTTTGAATGGATGAGATGAGAGCCGAAAACCCCAATATATAGAGTTTGGAGGGAAAAAGCCCCATTTAAAATTTAAAATATTTTATTTTTTCCCTCAAAGGCCCCTTTTTAATTTTAAAACATTTTAAAGTCCCAAACACATTTCCCTAGGTGTTCAACTTGGGGAAAATAACTTTTTAAACTTTATAATATTTAACACTAAAGTAATATTTAAACATTACTTTATGATTTTAGTGTAAATACTAAAATATTTTCAAACACTTTATGAAAAGCACCAACGAGGCATCCGAATTGGAAATTAATCGCACCAAGAAGCTACTGATGACAAGGGAAGATGTCAGGTGCCAAAACGGGCACTTACTAAAAAATAAAAATAGCAGTGTTCTTCAAGAAATGTGGAGAACAACCTAGATGGCCAAAAATGCAACAAATAACATCACCACCATCTTGAATACCAAAAAGAATGCCAACACACCATTGGACGTTGAGAAAAACCACCACTGAGCTCTCCAAGAACCTTGGAGTCCCCTAACCACCTCTAATTAGCCTTCATGAACTCTCGAATAGGCTAACTGATGCAATAGCTAACTAGGCTTGAAAAGAGGACATTACAAGCAACTTGGCAAACTCATTGAGTCTTGAGGTGATCTTGCACTGCTGAAGTATAGGGACTCATTGCTGAGTCTTGACGAGTCTGACCAGACTTACAAAACATGCCAAGTCCCGATGCGCAGACTCAACCAGTGAAATCACTCTAAAAACATTAAAATAAAAATAAAATAAAAAACTAAAACCTTGTACCCTAAAACTACATACCCTAAAGCAAACTCATTGGAGGAAGTTGAAAAGCAGCTCAAATATTTAAATCATGATCCTCCATTTATGTGTCCAGAAGTAGAATACTTTGTGATTCTTAGTGTTATAAAGCAAAATACTTTACTGTCTAGATCATTTTGCTTTAGCTTTTGGTGGAAGGCATGATAGCATTCCAAGAGTTGTACCGTCTGCAAAGGATAGATAAAAGGGGATCAATACATGCTAAGTATCTTTTCCATTATACCATGTGGCAGTGCTTCCTCCCCATCACTTTCCATTATTTATTCAGCCATTTCCTTCCAGCACCTGAATTCCCAGAAGATAGTTCACAATACATAATATAGTACACAATGTCTCTTATATTGCAAGCTTCTTACCCATGGTTTTCAATAGTACCATGGTTTTCTATGGGTTTTACACATAGTTGCCAGGAGATCAGTACCGGTATTGGTACGGGAAACTGGTACCAGTACTTGTACGTTTATTTTTAAAAAACAGGAGACGGGGGTACTTGGAGACACCATTTTTTTAATATAATTTAATAATAATAAATTTGCTACATTAAAACTGAAAATATTATAAGATTGAACTTTCAAAACAAGAACACTGGTAAAGTTTGACATTAAATTTAAAGTTTGATCATTGGTGGGAATGGAGTGCTGCGGAACGGGGAGCGGGAATGGGCGCGGAAGCGTTGGTTTGAATTTTGAGGGCATTGAGGAGGATGAAGATGCAGATTCTGATGACGATGATGGTGGTTTGGTGGTCGTTGGAACTGTGTTTTCCCCTCTAGTGTGTTTGGTGTTGTGGTGGGGTGTGTTCTTTGTGGTCTGGCTGGTTCTTTCTTGTCAGTCTCTGGTGCTGCATGGTGCTCGTGAGCCTGTTGGGTCTGTGTTTGTGCTGAGGTTTTTCTTGTTGCTTCCTGGCTTCTTGGGTTTGGTGGCTCTTCCTGTTGTTGTGTCTCTGGTGGCGTTCTTGGTGGTTGTCCTGTTTGCTGTGGGGCTGATGTCTCTTTGCCCTTTGCTTTTCGTGTTTTGCTTTGAGGGATGCACACTCTTTTTCTCTAGCTGTGGTTTGGTGAGTTTTGTGGTCTTTGTTTTGCTGTCTCTGGCCTTTCCTTTTTGGTGTGGATGTCCCGCTCTTCTGTGCTTTGGTTTTCTCTTTATGCTTGTCTTTTGCTTAGGGGGGTCCTTTGTTTTTCCTGTGGGGCTTGGGTTTCTGCATCTGCTGTGCACTAGGTTTGGGTTTTAGGCTCTTTCTGGAGCATCCTTCTGGATGCTTTTCGTTGTGGTGTTCAGTGGTTGGTGTTTTGTGGGTGATCTTCTCTTTGGAAGATCATTGGTTTGCTCATGGCCTGGTCTTCTTCTTTAGCTGAGCCCAAATTTTGTAATTATGCTATAGAGCTATGTTCCATCGGTGTCGGGGACGGGAGGACAGGTTTCCGGGACGGGGGGACAAAGGGGCCTCAATTTCGAGATGACGAGGGAACGGCGGGAGGGGGGGGGGGGTGTATATACTATATACTATACATATGGTACTTAAAATGCTAGTTATGAAAAGATGTATAAGACTATTAAGTATTAAGAAGTAAAATAGCAAAATTGAAATACTAAATAGTAAATACTTGAACATTGAAGTTTTCAATATCGAATTACATTATTACTTATACTAATTAGAAATTTCAAATTAGAATAGTAATACTCAATACTACAATGTAACAATTGTCGAATCGGAAAATGGAAGATCTCTATTATATGATATCAAAAATATCTAATCATAAAGATGATTACAATGAGTAGCATGATATCAAAACAAGTACAAAATCAAAATGTCAAAATGACAAAATGTAGTGAAGTAGAGGCCTCTAATCATCCCTTGGGAGGTCGGCAAACTCCTCATCACTGGAACCACTGGACTCCCCAAGGTCAAGATCCACCAAAGGAACACCAACCAACCCTATATCTGAAGCATCAGCATCCTCATCAATCTGTGATGGCTCCTCTGGCTCTACATCCCATCGTGCTGTTGGGCTCTCCTTGTACACACGTGTCTTGCGGTCAGTGATACGCAAGGCACTATGTACAGCCACTAGCTTCTCTGCTCTCTTAGAGGTAAGTCTATTCCTCCTAAGAGAGTGGATGAAGCTATAAGTAGACCAGTTCCTCTCAGAAGCTGAAGAACTAGAAACCTGGGACAACAAACAAATGGCTAGTGTCGTAGTCAGTGATTTCGGTCCTTGACAAGTCCACCACAAAATCGGATCCTCTTGTGCCATAGTTCTTATGTCCGCCTTTGTTGCAGCATTATAACCCCTAAGAGTAGCAAATTTTGTCTACTTAGTGTGAATTTTGCCAGCAGCTTCAGCATCATACATCCTATCAATGCACTTGAAGAACCCTTCCTTCACCTCATCATCCTGAATCGGTGTAACTCTACCAGGCCTAGGCATGTACCACTTCGGATTCAATGCATAAGCAACCATGTGCAAGGGAGTGTTTAGGCTGTCCCATCTACGCTAAATAATAGGCTGAATGTAAACATTGTAGAATGCTAAAGTGGGGTCCTTCTCTCACACAACTGCCCTCATCTGACCAAGCATAGAATCAATGCACTCATACACCTCCCCAAGGTTAGGTGCATCCCCATCCCCATATCTGATGACCTGTACAACTGGTGTAATGATGGCGACAATATATTTTGCATCATGCCAAAATGCATCACTCTTCACTATCTCCTTCACCCTCTTCCCCTGCTCTGTCCTGGCCCCATCCCAACGATTCCATTCTTGTGTCATAACCATGAGTTGCAGTGGCTCTTGCAACTCAAGCATTCTCTCCAAAAGAATGAAATAGGATGCATATCTGGTCTCAACTGGTTTCAAGAACTCCTTTCGCGAAGCTCCTAAAGATGGCATGTGAAGTGTGGTGGTTGCAGATATACATCTGCACATCTCTAGCATTGCTGACCACTCCTCTAATCCACTCAATCTTCCCCATGTCCTTGAGTGCATTGTTCATGGCATGCACACAACATGGAGTCCACCAAATGTGTCTGTATGCTGCCTCTATAAGCCTCCCTGCAGCTCTGCACACATGTGCTGCATCTGTCACTACTTGGACCACATTTTGTGGCCCAATCTCCTCAATAGCTGCCCGAAGGATCTCAAACTGAAAATCAGCATCTTTTCGATGCCCTGAACAATCAACCGCCCTGAGAAAGAATGGGCCCTCTGAGCATGTAACTATGACATTGATGAGTGGACGATGCCTAATGTCCGTCCACCCATCCATAACTATGCTACATCCAGACTCCTCCCAACATGCCCTCATCGTCTCCATCAATGAATTGATCTTGGCATAGTTGTTATCCAAGATCGTGGTCCTCAATTTGTGCTCACCTGGTGGCACATATGATGGTCCTCCCTTCGCCACCATCGAAATCATCTCCTTATAATAAGGAGATCGAGCTACATGGAATGGGATTCCATTGGCAAAAAAGAACCTACCAATGGAATCATCTATCTGATCCCTCAGGTGCACATTAAATAAATCAGCTATGGGGTTAGGCTGACTTTGCATCTTGCGTTTCCCCTTGCCCTGTTGTGATTCAGCCATAGTGCTATAAGTGGATGACGGTCCTGAGGCTGACCCTGACAATGTTCCTGCTCTCTGATGCAATGTAGGAGTAGAAATATGTGGCTGCCTCTGCATTTGCTGCTCCTGAATCTGCTGAATAGTCTGAATATGTTGCCTACCAGACAAGGTAGTAGGCATTGGAATTGCCACGTCATCTGGAACACCCCAAAGCTTGTTGAACTCAATTCTGTATTTCAAATTTTTAGGTTTCTTCAAAAAATCGCATGCTCCCACACCCTTTCCTGGCCAAAAGAGGAAGTGTGCATTAACTCTGGTGATGCTCCCAAACCAATCATCACCACAAATGTTGCATTTCCATTTCCTCGTACCACCAGTTGATGACGTTGGGGCTGTTATTCTTGTTGCAAACTGTTTGAGAGGAGATTTGGGATCATAAGGACCCCTAGCCCACTTTGCCAAAAGCTGGGAAGGGCAATCAGTAGAAATTGGTGCACTAGCTATGGAACTAGTTTGCCCTTCCGGATTTGACCCATGCTCACCCCCCTCATTGAGCTCATCCTCATGCTCAGGTTCATATTTTGATTGGCTTGCACTATGAGAATCAGTTTCCATCTCATCCTCACTCATTTCATGACTATGGGAGCTCATTTTGACACTGCATTTCACAAAATGAAAAAAAAATTCAATAAACACATAGTTTCAGCCTATGCCCTACTTTAAAATTAAAAAAATAAAACTCTATATTTTAAAATTTTCAACAAATTTTAAATTGCAAAACAAAATCTAAGATTCTAAATTAATTTAGAAAATGGAACAAGAAGAAATGAAATAAGAAAAATTAAAAAATGAAACAAGAAGAAATGAAAAAACATTGAAAATCAGAAAATAAAATAAAAAATCAGTTAAAAACCCTACCTTTTACTTGAAAAATCTCTTCAACAAGGTGAAGAATCTTCCTCTTCTTCTTCTTGCTCCTTGACACTCCTTTCATTCCTCCAATCACTCTTTCCTCAGTCTTCACTCTTCTTCTTCTTGCTGTAGCAAACAAGTAGAAATGCAAATGTCAATAAAAATGAAGATTGGAGGGCCCTTTGAAGGCATGTAAGAGTGTAGATGGGCCCCACATGCCCTTAGGGTTTGAATAGAACCAATAAAATATAAAAAAAATGTCTTTAATTTTTTTTAAATTAACTTTTTGGTTGTCTGCCGTGGGAGACACCTGGGTGTCCTCGAGACGCTCGAGGGACGCCCAGGGGTCTCAGAGACACCGGGATGTTTCCGCATCTCCAGCAGTGAGGCAAAAAAAGGTGGCGCCGCCGGAGACATGGGAACGCCGTCCTCGCGTCTTCGGGACGTCCCCGTTCTGGAAACGCTAGGGCCTAGCGGGGGGGATGCGTCCCTGGGGTTCACTGCTATAGAGTTATTGCTCCCCTATGATGGTGCCTCTTGTGGTCTATGGGACCACTTATTTTCAACTTGAAGTGCTTAGTAGTTACCTTCAAAGATTATATTGAATGCATTTATCATCATTCATCAACTATTGAGTCATAAGAGCTATATCAATTGTGTGAGTATTTACTATTATCTTTTTTCATTTTGTACAAGAATTGAGCTGTAACACCAGCGGTGTCTTGTGAGTCTTCTATTCATGATAGAGTGAGCTAATGAACATCCAACAAGCAATACTTTATGATTTATTTGCCATTGCAGAGGTCTTTATTGAATTTGTGAGGCAGTTCAAACTTCTTTGATGATGAATGCGATTTTTACGTGTCTTTGGAAATTTGGTTGTTTTGTAGCCACATTTAACTTGTAATTGTTGGAGTTCTAGTATTGTTTTCCTTAACCTTCAATTGTTTCATCTCTCTCCAACCAAATTCAATTTTAATCATAATTAGGAGGTTCAAAAAATTTGATTTGTTTGAGAGGTCCGGAAATCAAGAGTTTTCAAAAAGGATTCAGAAAATTTTTTGCAGCAATTGAAAAATCCAGACCAAATGAGATAAGTCTATCCAGCCCAAGAAATGTGTCTTATCAGACTTGTACCAAATCTGGCTGGATTTGGTAACTGGACTTTAACAGCTCTGATGGACTCAAGCTTGCATGCTCATTCCAATCTTCAAGCTTTAACTTGCATTGTCTAATAATGAATAGGTAATGGAAATCCCCTAGTTAAAATTGGTTGTTGCTTATCCTTGATTTTAGTGTGGAGAACAGCAAGTTAAAAATATTTAAGAATCAAAGGCAATTTATCGAGCCTCAACTTAAAGTTGCAATGCCACCAGTATCTAGTTTGAAAGCTTTAACTCTATGAAAACATGTAAAAGATTTTTTCGGTCTGCATGTTTTCTTCTGTACTGGGATTAAGTTCATTAAACGAGACATTGTCAAAACGAAACAAAGGTAAGTGTCATGTTATTGTTGCTGTTCTAGAGTAAGGGCGAGTGAAGGATCACTTAAAGTTCAAGGAGCACAAGCTTGGAATGTTTTTGGTACCTGAGAAAAAACTCCATGTGGGAGAACTGTATGGCTACAGTAGCAGGAGCACTCAATCTCGCGAGCAGGCACATTAGTGGCTTGGAGCTACCTGCATGAGCATGTCAAAGAAATGGAAGCTTGATTGGATAATGTTAATGATTGCAGCCTGTTGATCTCAATAAATTTTCTTAATAAGAGAAAGAGCACTTTCCTATTGTTCTGTCCAGGAATGTCATCTGGAAGCTATTTGGTGCCTTCAATTCTTTTCATTCATGCATGAAAACAGAAATTCTGAGAGGAGAATAGCTATTCCATGGTAATACATGCATTGACAATTGTGAAACATGTGAAGATTGTGAGTGGACGCTGTTGAAGGAGCTAGAATTAAACTGCATATCATCTTGTGGATTGTGTGTGGTACAGCGTGAATCTTAGGACTTGTAGAGCTGATGTTATTGTGGTTTCTTGCTTCTCATCTTGTAAAACATGGAAGCAACAAATTAATTCTAGATTGCAAAAGAGGCACAAAAATTATCATTCGAGATTCAATGTTTTAGTTCTTGTTTTGCTCGGAAAGAGAATAATTTCTGCTAGAACAATGGTTCTATACTTCTATTGTAGAGCAAGATGCAATTTGGTACATGTAAGGACATGTAATTCATCCTTTATATCCTTAACGATAGGATACCCTGCATTGTCTGTATTTTGTAATAATTGACGGTAGTCTGTTTGCAAGATTAATCTGTTAGTATTTTGCAAGTTGTGTGATTGTGAAAGATACTTGTTTTCAACAGGAGGCGACTTTTCAACATGATTAATGAACTTCCAACAATATTTGAGGTTGTAACTGGGATGGCAAAACGACCAGTGAAAGAAAAATCTACTGGTACAAACAGCAGTAGTAAAAGCAAGGCAGGGGGAAAGATGGTGAGTGTTTCAAATCTGTCATCGAAAGAATAACTATCAACCTCATTAAGTGATTTTTATTTTAGTCATACATTATTGATACCCTGCAATTTTATTTAGTTGTTTGAGAATTTCTAAAATATCTCAATATTTTTATTTTAGTCAGTTGTTTTTCTTTTCAACAGAGAGCATCTGAAGTTCAGATGAAAATGTTGAAGACACCACCACCTAAGGATGAGGATGATGAAGATGATGAAGAGGATGAAGATGAGCATGGAGATACCCTATGTGGTGCTTGTGGAGAAAATTATGCATCTGATGAGTTTTGGATCTGTTGTGATATTTGTGAGAAATGGTTCCATGGTAAATGTGTGAAGATTACTCCAGCCAGAGCTGAACATATCAAACAGTATAAATGCCCATCCTGCACCAGCAATAAAAGGGCTCGGAGTTGAAGATGAAGAAAGTGTTTTTCTTTTTAGTGTCTTAGTCAAGAGTGGTAAACCCTTGATGGTTTCAGAAGAATGGTGATTGCAAGCCCAAGTGTTTGTGTGCATTGTAGCAGTTTGAAGGAAATTTCCTCAGGTCGCTGCAAATGAAACCATTCGAGTAAAAAGTGTTATATATAGCCTCTGTATGAATAGTTGTCAGCTCTTTGTGTGTGATGTTTCATTTTTAGTTTTTTCTTCCTGTGTTTTATGGTTAATTACATGCAAATGCTGTAATATTTTTTCAGTCTGATACTGTATAATAGCTATTTTACTGAATGCCTAAACGGAGTTCATGGTGCATGTGTTTAGTCTATAATTTTGTGTACACCCACACTTGACACATGTAGCATGTTGATTTCTTGCATGTTAAATATATTAGGAAATAATGTTTTGAATTACAGTTGGCCAAGTTATGGTGTATAAAAGGCGCATTTAAGACTGTGAGTGTGGATTAAGCTGTGTTTTATCTAAACCTTATAAGAAATAATTATAATCTGTTCAGAGTAAATTATCTTCAATACCTTTGTGTAGGTTTTGGGATTTTTATTTCATGTTCGGCTCTGCAGATTTCCAGATTCAATCGTCATGTCTAATGATCTTCATTCAAATTATATAACGTTCTTTGGGCTTAATACACTGAATTGTGAGTTTTTTGTTTTGTTTAAATTTATAAATAAATGTTAAATTGGGGCTTCTTGGGCATGGCATGGCTATATACCTTTCCATTTGATGTCTTATTGGTTTTGGTTCATCGTAGTTTGAGCTCATTGCTCTGGTTTTGAAAATGCTTATGTTGATTTATCATGAATCTTTTTATATGGGGATTTTCATTTTGAATTAACTAGTTTCATTTCTTTCTGATTCCAGTGACCCCTTCAACCTGTACAGTGTTGAAGCCATCCGGCTAACAAAATCTCACTGAGCCTTATGTGCGAAAGATAAACATTTAAAAATTATTAATCTTTATGAGAACATCTAGAATGTACAAAATCACATGATCTACTATGGTCAATCTACTAGTATGCTTAGCCAGATACGTCTTTTCTAGAATGACTGATAACTGTAAATGGGATAAATCTATCTAAATCACCTCAAGTTCGAAGATATGTTGATTCCTGAATTCAGTTAGCATTTATATGACTGTTTTTCATTTGAATTATGGCAAGTTCCATAAATAATAATCATGCTTCTACTATGATGAACTCTGTGTGCATCTACACCACAGCCTGTGCATTTGCAGATGCTGTACATTGGACACTTAGTGAATGCTGAGATTCAGGTGTTGTAATGATGGGATAGGTTGAACTTGTAAATAGTCGCATTCATGTTCTCTCTTAACACGATTTGTAGTTTTTCAGTGTTCATGCAGCTTGTGCAAGAGGCATTCTGAATTGAATAGTTGAGAGTTCACAAACAATTGGTAAAAGTAAAAATACAGAATCCATGAAAGCAAACGTTATTATCGTTAGATGCATTAAAAATGATGTTAGTTTTGAGACACGCTAGTCATGTGGGCAAGATTGTGAAGACCGGGGATGAATTTGCAGTTGTTCGTCAACAACTCCAATTGCTTCCTTACAGTACTGATGTTACTCTAAAATGGTTGCAGGTGGAGTTCTCTTACAAATGTGTGCCAGGAGAAACAACTACCAATCAACAAGAGGAATTGGTGTAAAACTAAGATGCATGAAATAAGTAAAGAAGCCCTAGATACATTCTGTATGGTCCAATGTCAAGAGTATTGTATATGGTCAGTATCCTTGTGGATGGCGATATGGGCTCTAGCTTTCTTTTGTTGACAATGTTCAGTAATATGGGCTCTAGCTTTATGTTGTTGACAATGGTCAGTAATATAGGCCTTAGCTTTATAGATGTAATTGCATGTAGCGCAAAAAAATTCCAATTTGAGTCGTGTGAACACAATGGAAATATAAGCGGCGCCAATGCGTTTCCAAAGTGCTGATTACAGGCACAATAACGCCACAGCAATTTTGAAAGTAAGGCTTTTACAAAAATATAATTGTTTTGAAAAATATAAATGGTTTCGTGGAGGATGTCAAGATGAATATCAGCAGACGAGGAAATTGCCATAAAAATTAAAATTCCTGTTATAAACATAAGTTTGTAAAGAAAATAAATGATTTTCTTTAATTAAGAAAAGGGCTAGTTATAAATAAATATATTTAATCAACCAAGAATTAATTCAAATAATGAAGGTGGAATTCATAACTGAAGTAAATAAAGAATTGAAATGAATTAAATGTGATACTTAACTTGATATTTGATGATAGAAAAATTATGTTGAACCAATTCGCTAAAGTTATGGATCTTTAGGGTTTAATAAAATGAAGATCTCTAATTTTAAAAACTAGTTTTCTCAGTTTTGACTTACATGTGTGGGCTTGAACTTCCACATGGACCAGATTGGTGCATGTGGATCTAATGTGGTAGAATGTGCGATTCGGAGATTAACTTGTCTCAATTTCAAATATCTTTTTGGTGTACAATCAATAAGTGTTCACAAACATTTTGAAGAATCTATCAAATTGTAAGGGTTATGTTTTCTTTAGATTTCTATCATATTGCCTTTACAACTTTGAGCAAAATAATTGAGGATAATAGACAAACTGCAATGGACCTAGGATCATGTCATAAGTAGACAAATGCAAACTATATTCTCTTTTAAGCTCTTAGATTTAGATATATTTTCACTTTCTTACGTTTTAGATAATTTCAAAATAAGTGGATGAATGCTTTTACAATAACAACCAAGCATATAAATTAATATAAGGCATGCTATGTTGGCTCATGATGGCTAGTGAAACAGTAGGCAAGGTAGGAATTTGAATTTTGTAATTTAAAAGTGAAGGGTAAAGACCCACAATTGCATATGTGAGTTGGGGCAAGTTTACACATGCAAATCTAATTTAGGATGGTAGATAATGAATCTAAGATTTAAAAATTTAACTTGAGAATTTGTGATGAAAATGATCAAATATAAGATGTTATTAGTCAAATTTATATTTAATTATACTATTTTTAAACATATTATATTTATAACATTCTCATCAGAGCAAACTAAAAACATTTTAAAAATATAAATGTACAATTTTCATCATCACAAATATATTAATAGATAACTATAAGATTTATTATTGTACATAACAAAGAGGAAGGGGACCTTAAATTATAATGGGGCTCATCTCACAAGTGCACACAATAATAACTCTTAATTAGATTGGAACTCAAAAGTATTAAGTTATAGGGACAAAAAATATCTCATTAAATGAAATGGAAAGTTAATTCCATGGTAAAAAATTGGTGATAAGTGGTTTATCATATGTTAAAGGTCACTAATTTATTATAAAAAATAATTTTGATATTTTAATGTATATTTTTTTTTGAGGTTTATTTTTAGATTATTTTTATACTTGATGGTAGAAAAATATAAAATAAAATTAACAATGAGATTATAAAATTTATTTCATATTTAAAATAAATAAATTTTAACAAAATTTAAATATTAAAATTGTAATGAGTTGTTTTTTTAATAAATGTGTGGTTTATAGGAAAAATGAATATTAAAAATCACCTTTCAATAAAAATTGAGTTGTTTTTAAAAATTAGTTTTATGTTATAAGGTTATGACTAGATATAGATGACTCATAAAATATAAATCATGTTTTAGAAACATACAAATAATTATGGTTGGTTGGCTATTATGTTCGCTTTACATAGTTTTATTTTAAAATGCTTTTAGGTTTTACGATGAAATTTGAAGCAATTCATCCTAGATCTAGGTTTAACATTGCATTGTTTACTATTGTTCACTTAAGCATTCAATTTTGCATCATAAAAGGCATAAAAATTCAAAAAATTGCATATCATATTGCATCATAGGTTGCAATAGGGTTAATTTTAGTCATTATAGCTTAGATCTACATTCCAATTGCACTTACAAATCTGCACTAGGTCATTTCAATTTGAAATTGAATTTACAATTGTTCATTGCATTCATTTAGGCATCTTTCATACAGCTCAAAAAGTGGAAAAAAAAGTGCATTGTTTTGTTCAAAATTGCATCAGTATCATCATTTAGATTTTGGCATCTTAGAATCAATCGTCACATCTTAGATCTAGAAATTGCATTTACAATTGTCTTTTATTGCTTGAAAATTTTGTAAATTGTTGCACACTTGCAATTTGAGTTACATAATCGTGAATTGAACAAATTTTGGAAAAATATTCAATGTCAGACCCATTTGCACATAGACTTGAGATCCTTAAACAATATAACACACTCAAATTTTGATTTTTTCAAGAACCTGTACAAGACATAGTCGTCTGAGGTGACCTAGTCTTGCCAAATTGAGCCCAAATTCACTATGTAGAATCTTGTCTTTGGTCTTTGCCCAAATCTGGCATCAATTTCTAAATGTCAGTCCTATAACTGTCTGTTTTGCTAAAAACATTGCTATCTTGATCCATAGGACATAAATAACATCATGTTCTCATTGCAAAAATCTTATGTTATAATTCATGTTCTATTGTTTGATCTTGTTAAGAATTTCAAGGGATTTTTGTTACAAGCATGTCAAAATGAGTTTATTTCTCCTTTGTTATTTTTCATTGATCCGTCTCCCACTAACTCTCATATGTGTGAGATTAGATAGGTGCAAGAGAATTGAATCATTGACAATCATGACAATCATGTTTGTTCTTCTCCTGATATCTCACCTACTTGTGAAGAAGATATCTTTGTGTTAGAAGCTCCGATCATTGAGTGTCATGAGATTCTTGTTTGTTTCTCTCTCAATACATCTCCTACTTGGGAAGATATTGTTGGACAAGAGGATGAAGTCATTAATACATTTGTTTCAAAAGATAACAAGATGGATTGCATAGATGAAGATGTTAAGGTGACATTAGATCCCTTATCAATAGAAATAGTTAACTCCATTGAGCTTATGAATGCACAATTGACTCCTTTAAATAGTGGACCTCCTAAAAGTCCTCTAATTATTGGACCCCCTAAATAACCTCTCATTATAGGACCTCCTAAACCTCATGGCCATGTCCTAAATTTTGTAAAACAACTCACAAGCAATCATGTGTCCAAGCAATCAAATTATCATACTGTTGCTCATACATATAACACTAGAAACAATAAGCAAGCAAAAAAAATGCCAACATTCAGCCAAGTACCTCACCCATACCTCTCGCTTGCACCTAATGTTTTCTAGCGTAGTGGCAAAGAATATGATCTTGTTGAGCAACTTTGTAACACTCCTACTAAGATCTTGTGGGATTTGATTCAAACATCACTTGTTTATCATGGCATGCTTCAAAATGCCTTACAAAAAGTTCTTGTCCCTCCTAGTGTGCAACCAAATGATGTGGAAGCTTTACTTGAGAGCATGAATTCAACTAGTGTGGATATTGTCTTTCATCAAAGTGAATTACCCCCTTTAGAAATGCAAAAAAAATGATGCCTTGATGATAATGGTTGTTATTAACAAGACTTGGATTAAGCATACCCTTATTGACAATGGTTAAGGGCTTAATGTTTGTAGTGTTAATCTTTTGGACAAAGTTGGAGTGGACAAGACTAAAATTCAACCAGCTACTTTGTTTATCTATGGTTTTGACAGTGTGGGAAAACAACCGCTTGGTGTAATAACATTACCTGTTAAAGTTGCTCATGTTGTGTTGCAAACTCCCATCCATGTCATACCCCATGATGTTTCATACAATATTCTCTTGGGTACCATGAACCATGAGATGAAAGGAGGGCCTTCAACATTTCACTGCTTAATGAAATACACATACAACAATAAGGTTTACACGATAAAAGTTTATCTAAATCTGAAAATTGTTTACAAAATGAAACATGAATAGAGTCCTTTTAGAACATTGATACCAACTTCAAAAGTGGAACCTTTACAAATTGAAGACAAAGATGAGTGTCTTTCATCTATGACAAAGTTGTTGGATGATGATTGAGGATCATTAGATTTCACACCTACATTCATGGAGAAGTACAAGATTACACAATAAAAATCAGAAAAAGAGAAAGAAGCAACAATAATATCAACACAATCTATCAATGAATCATCAAAAACATCCGATTTCACAACTTCTAGCAAGGAGGAAAGCACAAATTACACATCCACCTATGATGAAATTGATTATGAGAAACCACCTTCCTCGAAAGAAACACAAGCCATTTATGGAAGAGGTTATGAACTTTTGAAACAATTTGGCTATAATGGAAAAGGATGTGGTGTAAAAAACAAGGTATACATGTCCCCATAGAGCTCAAGATGCAAGAAACAACAAGAGGTCTTGATTATTATCCTTCAAAAATAACGAAAGCATCAAAAAGACCTTCACTTAATGTCAAAGTCATCATGCAACCAAATGATATGGAAGCTTTACTTAAGAACTTCAAGATTAGTGACCAATGAACGAGAGATGGATTCTACACTTTTCTCCCATGCACTTCAAGCTTTGCAAAACCTAGGAGGGTAACCCCACACAATGTACCTATGAATTTACACAACCAAATGACCATGTACATTGCAAATAACAAATGAATTCTCAAGTAATTGCTCAATAAATGGAATATTTCAAGGGGCTGGCTACTCCCTTACAACACTCGACATTTAGAGCATGAGAATACAAAAGTACATTGCACTTCCAAAAATCAAACCTCAAATGAAATAGAAATTTGACAATTATTTTTTGATTGGGGGTGATCTTAGAACTTATAATCGTAAACACAAATTCAAGGCCAATGCCTTATCTCAGGGCGTGGAGTCAAACTTACTACAAACCATGATGCATGAAAATGTTTGATTCTAACATGAAAGAGTTGTTGCAATATTGCATTACAATATTAACACTCAATATTCTAAATCTAGAACTGCTTATCAAATCCAAGCATGACTTGCACAAATTTGTGTTCCTATTAAGGTGATTTAACCAATTCCTTGAATCAAAGCCTTAATAAAGAATAAACACCACTAGAAATACAATGGAGACTAGATGAAAGATCCTTGATCATTTTCATTGAAAATCTATGCAAATAATACAATGGAGAGAAGTGGCTTCTGAATTTTTCCATCCTATTCAAATTATGCTAGCACCATCATACAACATTAAAGCTTTTAGAAATTATAGAATTAACAACCTAAAACTAGACTTGAACTTAATTTTTTGTCCTTGCATTACAAATTCCCTCTAGAGATCAAAAACTAACCCGTACATTTGGCCATGAATTTCTTCTTATAGAAACGAAGGAGCAAACCAAGCATTGAGCCCAAATGTAGACATATCCAAATCCTATTTGACCGTTACAGTTACATTTTCAATACAAGGGAGGGAAAATTCACGTGGGACAAAACTGGTTACATTTATTGATGAAGATTTTCCCCGCCCTCCAAAACACATCATTGGGTCATTGCATATACTCCCTCTGTGAGCAACAACATTCATTCCACATGCTCCAGGCCCCAAATTTGAACCTCAAACTCCATCAATTGATCCAAAAATGAGATGGAACGATAAACAACTCACCTTGATTCAAACAAGTCTGAAAATTTGATCGTAAAGGACCCTTGCCGCTAACCAATCAAATTACACAATGTGGAAACACATCCACTTCATCTCGTGGGCTCCACAATTTCGTCAAGCTTTGAAGATTTCCACACATCAATTGCTTTCTTTCCCACTAAGTGATGAGAAATGTTGGTGGGTCCCTCACAGGCTAACATGGGACGGTTTCGATTAACCCATAACACTCCATCGTAGCCATTGATCAATTTTTATTTAAAACATCATCGACGATTAGCCATGATCCACATGATTTTAAAACTGTTGTCACCCTCTTCATCGCCCATCGTTGTTTGGTGCCTTGCTTTTGCAAATGAATCCACGATGCATTAGAGCCCAGGGATGGAAGAAAAGACTAAGTCTTCCATCACTCATCTCCATGTCATTTTCCTCGTAGAAATGCAATTTGTGATGTATTCAACATGCGTGATGCATTCCCAACCTTTGGATAAGAATATTCGTCGAGAATATATCTCCTTGCTCTTCCCCTTCGGACCTGTTGCTCATCACTAATAGATCTTCTAGTGGCTGAAACACAACAACGATGTGGAGATTTCGACAATGGCATATGATCTAGCCACGTGCCCGACATCACATTCCATGTTGGTCAAACCAAGTAAAAAAAAGCCTCTATTCAGTAGGATGGCAGGTTGTTGCCACCTTTCCATTTATGTTGTGTCATTCACCTTTTCATAGTATCGAATGGACTCATTATTTCGTACTATTGATATGTGCATGTCTCTTCGATGAAGTCCTTATCAGTATGTCGAAGGGACCAATCAACAAGTCTAGTCGATGTTCATTTGTATTTTTCAATGAAGTGTTTATCGGGATGTCGAGGGGACTTCAAAGTAGCTCCCATTGATATGATGCAGTTCCTTCGATGGTGTTTTATCGTTTCATTAGAGGGACTCGCAAATGTCTCCTACAAATATGGTGTCTTCTCCCCGACGTACCTTACAACCTTAATCACCACAATCAATCAGAAGGCTAGATAAATGTGGGCCATTTTCCCAATGAGTTGAAAGACATAAGTTACAACTTATGCAACCTACAACCATTGATACACAACCAACAATGAAATAGAAATTCTGCATGAGCGCCAAAACTGTTGGACCTAGGGTTTAAAATTTAATAATTGTTAACTCAACCATAGGAAGAAGCACCTTGAGGGAGACATTTAAATAAGACTGTGAGATGGTAACCCTAGAAATAAGGGACCGGTCAATACACGAAGATCAAAGACTCAGGTTATTTTTAAAATGACTGGAAACCGACCACAACAAGACACTTGAGAAATAGACCAAAAGAACAAGGATTAAGGTGAGAAAATATGCTAAAGAAAACCAAACCTATAGCATAAAACCCTAAACCCTTGTAGCATTTCAAAACTAAGAAACCACCCAAGTAAAGACATTAGATTAGTGGAACATAAAATTTTGAAGGTTCCACTAGTGGCTCATGTTCGGGGACGCATGCCCCTTGTGGGCATGGTGAGATTCTAGATCTCTGGGGAATAGACCAAGTGCCAAATCCATTGGGAAGCTTTGCAACTTCTCCTTTATTCAATTTTTTAAACTTCATTTGATGGCCTTAGGCCACCAAATGAAAAGAAGAACCAATGTTTTCCTCTGTCAAACATGTTTTCTGTTGTCTGCACTAAGCCAAGTCTAAAAACACTGCCATTGTATATTTGAAAACCACAATCACTATTGGCATGCTTAACCACATCATTTTACTTTCCAATGCCTCCACTAATAGTATCAATTTGATATTGGCAATCAAACATCAATTGAAAGATATCCTTATATGACATGCATATATCACACTCATTAAATAGAGAAAACTTACACTTTGTGTGATATCCTTCATTAACAAGATTATTGTCATACACAATCATTTTCTTGTCAAATTGGACTGGAAAGTGGAAAATTCATAATGTGCTTGAAAAGAGTCAATATGAGATTTCTCCTCATCATTCATCTGCACATCAAATCTAAAACCCTCACAATGATTAGGCTCAATAAAAATGTCATGCCTTACATATGGTATGCAATCCTCTTGTGCAGTAAACAGAAAATGTTCACTCATATGTATCTCCTTCAATTGGATTGCATCACAAACAAGTTTATCTCCATCAAACAACACAACTCAGTCATATCATTATATGCCCCAATGTCCTGAAAACAATTCTTATCAACATCCATAATACCATTGTCTACATTCAAATCATAGCATTCAGAAAAAATATCAGCATCCCGTACATAAACAATATTTTCCAACTCAGGTTCAAAGACAAGGTTATCTGCATTCTTGATATTGTCACACAAGTCCATATAAAAGGCTTCAATTGAAGGCTTAGATGACTCAAAATTTACCTCTGCAATAGATTCCTCACAGTAATTGTTCAAAACACATTCATGGTTGTAAAAAGCATCATAATCAACATTACCTCTTGTAGCATCAACATGAATATCTGAAGTGAACTGCACATAAGGAAGACTATGATTTGCACACCCAAAAGGTCCTCATATGCCTCTATGTGATAAACACAATCAGTTTCTTTGGGTGGAAATCCCTCATAAAGAGCTCCATCAACTGTACCAACATTTGTCTTTAAATTTTCACTTTCATGTACAACTTTACCCATGCTATTCTTATGCAAACAATCAGTGATGACTTGAAAACCAGAAAAAGGAGTAGAAGAAGGTGAAGCATCAAAAAAGAAAGGAGTTCCTTGTTCATCACTTACACCACCCACACACGTATGCTCTGTTGATGCCTAAAAATGACAAGCAACAACCTTATGGGAAACTCAGTTAACGGGGGACCAATTGCGCTAAACTGAGTGACCTCTGGGGTTTTTATAGAAATCGGCTCCTTCTGTAACTGGGGGGTTGGAAAGGGAAAAGGAAGCAAATATATAAAATAAAGACCCAATCTAAGGCAATGCGCCAAGATGTAAGTTAATAGGCATGAAAATATTCCCTTTCAATGAGATTTAAGGGCCCGTTCAACAATTTGCATGTCTAAAAATAACAGAAAGCATAGATGAAAAACCCAAGAAGTCTATTAAATAACATAAAATAACTTCCATACACATTCACTGAAAAGAAGAGTCCAAGACATGGTTTGAATCAACAAACTTATATTGAAATTATAGAAGTTATGCATATAAACTACTCAGTACAATAACAACACAGTATAATGTTTTGTCAACTAACTAAGAAAAATAAAGGCTGAACAAAAATGGCACAGTCTGTGAGCCTTAATACAATAATAAAAAACAATACAAAGGCCTAGCATCTTTCAACAATTTTTCTGTGTATTCTCCTAACTCATTTTTAGAAAGTTGAAGCAGTATATATAGAGGAATATCCCACCACCTGAGAGCTAGTAACATAAAATATTCCTTGGCACAAGCAATGATGTTTGTCGCAATGCTTTCCCAAGGCCGTTGTAACAGAAAGATTCTGAAACATAGAATGCAGTTTCCTTTGAACAAGATGCATCCCTCTGCAAATGATGACGGTGGTCCTAGTGTGGAAGAAGCAAAATTCCTATGCAGACACATGTCGCTCACCCACAAAGTTGGTTAGGACACGTGGCGACAGGATGGGGCTTGTCATTCATTCTTCCCTTCCTTTCGATGAAATTCCCCACAAAGAAGACACGTGGAGAGGTCTTCATCTCGAGTGTTGATTGTGGGGTCCTCCAAAAGGTTCCCGTGGAATGATGTTACGTGGCACACGAGCAGAGCTCGATAGAGTAGCAAAGGGGAGCGGGCTCTCAAAGGCCTGTGCTATTGCCACATGGAAACATGGCGGGGCTCGATGAAGAAGCAAGGGAGGAAATCCTGACAAGGAGTGTGCAGCAAACACGTGGAGCAAGCAGGCAAAATTCTTCAAAAAGGGCCCGAAGATATTCAAACACATGAGGCGCGGGCCAGGGCCAAGAAAAATAATAACATCAACCAGAAGAGAGCTCTTAGGGATTTTCAATCCACAACTTTTGGCAATTAACAGGGGCATTTTTCCTATGGAATGGAAACCCAAAAATTTTGGTTCGAAGACCAAAGCTTTATTCATTGGGCAACAGAGTTAGAACTTTGAGAGCACGGTCTGCAGAGGCAGCCAGTCATCCTTGAATGGCATCGACATGGCACGCAGATTCTCTTGCACCTCATGCAAATCGATTACTTCCTTGAAGGGTAGCTCCATGGGGATCTTGGTCCCAGAATCAAGCTGAAAGAGAAGTCACACTACCTGATGGGTGACGCCTTCAATGTCCTCAACAGTGGGGGTTTGGCTGAAATTCTGAAAAGGAGGTAAATCTTGCTGCTTTTCCTCGATCCTTGCTATGATATATTCCTCTGTGGCCACCAAATCATCAGAGAGAAAAGGGGAGGGCAAGCCCATTTGAGTCAGTTAGGAGAATTTCATTCGCATATCATTCATAGTTCAATGCAATGTTGTCAAGCAATTGCTGGCATGGAGGATGGCTGCGTGAGAACGGATTAATTCTTTCATCTTCTTGGATGCTGACCTCCGATCTTCAATCCCTGCATTCACAAAGTCTTCGTTTTCCGCCGTGTATAACTTGTGTAGCAACTTCTCTGCTTCAAGCATCCTCTCTAAATTTAACTGTGGGAACTGTTCAACTGTTCCACGAACCTCTCTGCTCAAACTTACTACTTCCACCATGAATTGAAGCGCCGACTGAAGAGTCAAACAAAAAGACTTGACTCTCTCCCAGTAGGCGATATATAACTGTTGGGCCACTAGAAGGAGATCCGACTGGGTAACAAGGGGTTGGGGAGGAATTTTCAAAAGACCAATTTATGTCTCCCTTGACCCGATATCCTGCGTCAGCTCTTCAATTTTCTTGTTTGCCACCAATATTTTTCCATGCAGAGTCTTTAACTCAGTAAGCAATTGTTCCTTAGCCTATCCTTTGGTTGTGGATTCTTTTTCCAAGGAGAGCTTTACTTCCTGGATCTCCTTCTCAAATTGAGCTTGTCAGCCCAGGAACACCTTGTCTTTTTGCTACACTTCCTACTCCAATTAAGCTCGTTGATCGCAAAGCTCTTCATTCTTTTGTTGAACTTCTCCCTCTTCCTAAGCCAACCGGTCTTGTAATTCCCATTTTTTATGTTGCAATTCAACAACCAAGTTGGGATCCAGGGACTGGAACTTTACAAGTTCTGCTCGGAGTTTGGCACTTTTCGCCTGCGCTTGTTGAGATATTCGTGTAATTTCAGCATCCATAGCATTTTCCTTTTTCATTAGCATCTCCATCCTTTCCTTAAAATTTTTGAGCTCCTCTTCCTTTTTCTTCAGTTGGCGACTATGCTTGAGAAAGTCAGTAGTCACCACTCACTAGGTTTCCTCCATCAGCTCAACTTTTTCTTGCAGTCGGGCTACACACAGATCAATTCCCACAACATGGATGGTATAGTCCTCGTGTTGCATCCCACCTTGTGGTTTTATGGTGTTCAGAGTCATGGTTTCAAAATGCAACGACCGCTGGACTTCATTGAAAAGGGTCTGCATGCATGACTCAACAGGTTTCACTACATCCTTTTTCTTTTCTGGACCTTGATGGTCCGTGCTGCTTTAGTTTTGTCACTTTGCCCCATAAATTTTGCTAGCGATTTAATCAGCTCACCAGAAAAGGGCGCATCGAGAGGAAGAGAAAAAAGGAAAGAAAGAGTTGTGGTCCTGAATGATGTCTTATTTGGCAGAGACTGTTAATGGGGAGAACAGGGGAATGTTATACCAAGGTCCAATTTGGGAAGTGGCGAAAGGATTCATGGGGAGCGGTGGCAGAGATGTAACCATTTTCCAGGTGGTGAGAGTTGGAGTTGACGCGGTGGGAGTAAAAGGATCTGCCATGGCGGGTCCGGACTGGGTTGCAACAAAAGATGGAACAAACCATGGGGGAGTAAAAGCTAATTTTCTGATTTGGGAGAATTGGGAGAAACCTCCATGATCATGGAAGCAGAAAAGGAAAGGCCAACACTTGAAGTAATGGGAGGCGTAGAGGTTGCAGGAGTAACCAAAGACTATAAAGCAAGAAGAGAGGGACAAAAAGATACCTGAGGTACGAAGGATTTCGATCCTTGGCTTGTTGTAGGTTCTTGTGAGCCTTCTCCAAAAGCTGCATCCGTGCGCTACCTCTTATCGGGTGGAGAATTCTCCACATCTACAATCTCTGGAGGTTGCTGGGATACCTTGTGTCTTTTCGTAGCCCATCTACATGGCCGTGAGGCTTTCAAATGTGATATTGTCACTTGAACGCTCGGTGGAGTTTTTCCAAGCTACTCTATCGCTTTTCTAGTTCTCTATGCTTGGGCCTTTTTCACCTCTTTTCTCTTCACTATTTCCCTTGCTTCCTCTGGCTCCACATCCTCATTACAACTTGCATTAGTATCTTCATGCCCTCTATTCCATATATCATAAAAAATTTCATCCTTGTCTATCTCCTAAAACGGGTCATTAAGGCATTTGGTCTCCTGACGATAAATCCAGAAGTCTTCAATTTTCTCTTCACTCCATTGTCATTGCTTGAGCAATTGATTATGAAGGGTGGACCCCATTTTACACTTGTCATTGGGATTCTCCAAAGGGAAATAGAAAGAGAGCCATGGCAACTTCCTATCTTCAGTAGGAATATAGGCCAGGTCCACAAATAGATCATCTTGGTTTGACTGCGGATTCCGCCAAGCTTCCCAGTAGGCCCAAGAGTTGTGAGTCACCTTAACGTTCAGCTCTGCTACATCATTATCGAGATTATAATACCATTTGTCACAAATTAATACCCACCCCATATGATCCAACTTCACTTCTAGCAGACCATGTGTCTACTTCTTTAACATTATTACCCTACCGAAGGTCAAAGGGCAGAAGAAAAAACCTTTTTGCTTCTTTCCTCCGCAGAAGTTGACGTTGATAATTTCTAGTTGCCGAAACACCTCAAGGGCCAACAATCTATTTGTAACACATACTGGGAGCCAAAATGGTTCCTTAAAAAATCCATGCATCCTAACGAATGTGAAATCCTCCCCAAGAAACCAATCGCAAGGAGGAAGGAAACTCTACATCCACCCTGGTTGCTTAATGGAAAGTCGATAAATCTTGCCATCCTAACTAAAATCTTGCAAAATCGAAGTCAGGAAACACTCAAAAAATGCATAGTAATCATAAGTTGTAGAAAGGAGGGGAGTCCACATAGAAATTGGCCTTCTTACCCCAATTTCATCAAAAAATTCCAAACCCATACAGTTTCTAAAGAAGTCAGGGTTCTGGTGTAAAAACATGTGAGCAAGGAGAGAAGAAAACCTGAACTTATGTTGCATTTGGTAATCCTTGATTTGGTTCAACATCTCCTAAACAATGACCTCCACGAAGTCATACCAGAATAGAGAATGTTGTCTTCTCAACTGAAAACCCAGACCCATTTGAAACTCCTGAACGTACCGATCATTGTCCATGCCGCAAACAAAAGCCATCATAGAGAAGGCATCCTACAACTCTGAGCTGATAGCATTGTGCGCGACCAGAATCTATGTTGTCTTTGCTACATCTTCCTTAGGCCTTTTGGTTTCCCGATTATAAAATTCCAGAGCGAAATCTCTAGTCCTCCAGAACTCTTCTCGACCCTCTATAGTGAATGTTTCCATCCTTTCTGTTCTAGAGCTCCTTTCGGTAGAGATGCACAACATATTCCTGATAACGTCCACGTTGATCACAACCCTTAGTTTCTGACCTTCAATGGCATTGGTATTTGGGTTAAAATTTTGAATTCACTCATGAACTAGTTCTGGGCAATGATCCACTAAGGGGACCATATACTGTGGGAGACAATAAAACCATAGCTTGTACATCAAATACTGTTGGTTATTAGCCTGTTTCATTCTCTCGCAGGCTGCTTCCCTAAGACTCTTAGGGTTAGTTTTAAGGATATGGTCATGAATGTTATCCTATTCCTCTGCTATTAGGGTTTGGTTCCTATGAGCTTTCTTGTCCACGGCCCGCGTGTGGATCCACTTTGGCTTCTCTGGTATCCTAGGTGAAGTGTAAGAGATGGCATTGAAAATATTAGCAATTGGTGTCGCATGCATGGCATCAAATAAGCATTGAGCAGCCTCTCCTTGTGCTTCCATTTGAGGATTTTGGGCCATTTTAGGATGATGTAGACCTTTGCGATGCTCAACCTTTTTGCAACTCACTTGGGTTCTTTAGAAAATTATGCACTCAAAGCTCTTCGCAATGAACAACGTACTTAGAAAACCCTTCACAGTGTTGTTGTTTTGCATGCAACACTTAGCCTTTTCTTGACTTAGAGTTGTAGACAACGGTTGCCTTTTTGCAATAAATTTGGCATGTACCGCCAATTCTTTCCTTCATGCAAAATGAATTATTTTCCTTTTGAAAAGACAACAATTCATAATGACGATTAGTCATTATCTCCTACGACACCATTTCTTGGGAAATTGAGCCGGTGATTAAAGGCATACAAAACCTTTCGCATGCTTTGCAATTAATAACCTAAAAAGAATGACTAGGAAAAAGGCATAATGAGTACACAAAAAGATTGAGTTCATCCTTGAAGAATGAAAAATTCCCACAGCATGACACATTAACACTTGACCGTGCAGACTATCACTTGGGACTTCCACCGGTTCTTAACTCACACGCAACAATTCGTACACAACAGACACAACTAGGTGGAATTCTCGTGTGTGCTCTTGGTGGGATTTTCGAGTTGGATCTTGATGGGAATTTCAAGTTAATACTCAATCAGCATCATGCTTATCGCACACATGTACCTTGGCTATTTCTATAAATAGACCTAAAGACGACAACATGAATTGCACTTGGTAATTGGGACGAATTGGAATTTGGTAATTAGGACTAGAGATAGGCGCAATGAACACTCCAATTATGCTTACTAGTGCAGAAGAGGAGGATTCACTACTTACGAGTTCTCTTCATTCAAAGAGCCTCATGGGGTGAACTGCCCTAAACTACCTCAGGAATCAGCGGTGAAAGTTATTGAATCCAAAAGAGCAAGTCACAGAGATTTTTTGGACAAACTAACAAGCTCTCAGCCAAAGGACGTCAGCGCAGAATACAGATGACAGTGTGTCACACTGGCATCCCATAGGTGCGTTGGCTTCTTCTATAGACTAGAGAACGAGTTTATCATAGAAAACAACTAAGTGATCACTAACAACCAGATTACTAAGAACTGATAGAATGTGATAAAGTAGTAGAATGTAATAGAACTTAAAATAAAGCGAAATAGAAATGATAAAGATAAAGAGATAGAAAGGAAGTACTTACAGCCACGCAAGTGATGAATCCTCTATCATGTGAATGTCTTCAAAACCTACATGCATGGTATCTGGAGAGAATGTTGGGGTTGTGTAGGGGTTTGCCTCGGTCAAACCCCCATTTTGGTGTTCCCACCTCCACGGAAAGCCAAATAAATAGAGAAAGAGAGAGATAAATAAAGCATGTGGTAAAAGCAAAACTCGCTCAAGAGTAGAACGTACACCACCAAGTAGGAGTGATAAAAGCAATCCCTGCTCAAAGAGAACCCGTATCACAAAAGAGGTGATAAAAGCAATCCTCGCTCAAGGAGGAGAACCCGTATCGCAAAGTATAGATGCAAGAGAGAGGGGATATGTGAAATCCTAAGATGCTCACAAGCATGAAATGAAGGAGATAGAGTTGCAATGCTTAAGGGAGCCAAAGAGGGAGACAAAGGGAGCTGCAAGAGCCAAGATTGCTATAGAGGGAGTTGTGAGAGCTTTAGAGAATGCTATTGAAAGTTGTTGTAACAAGCAAGAGGGTTGTGCAAGCAAGATTTGGAGAGAAGGAGCACTTGGAAGAATGGAGCTAGAAGTTATAGGAAGAGGCTAGAAGAACTTATAAGAAGTTAGAAGATCTTAGAGGAAGAACCTGCAAATGAGGTGAAAAGATGACCTTTAAGGAGAGAGAAGAAGCTTCTTAAGTTAATTTCCTGCGTTCCCAGCCGTTACCAATAACCAAAGGAGGTGACAAGTGGCAGGCATGCACATAAACGATTGTTTGAACATTGACACGTCACAGGATTCTAGCATGGCGCGCGGACGTCCACGTGACGCGCTAGTGTTTAGACACGTCATGCTACAAAATGACAAAAATAGAAGAAGCACAAAATTTGATGCAAGCTAACATGCGAGGGTGGCTGCTAAAAAGGGGTGTTGGAGCATCCTGAGAAGGGAAAAGGCTGATGCAGGGGCTAAAATGATCCTACTCAAGATGCTAAGGGAGTGGACACTAAAGAGAGCGCAAGAATGTGTTCGAAATTGCTAGGGGTGCAATTTTATGATTATACATTTTCCCCCCACTTTAGCGAGGATATGAATCTACATTAATATGCACGCTAAAGGAAATCTATTAAACTTAAATAACATAATATGCCAAAAGGATACTGTAGAGGAAGTAGACAACTCTTTGAACCATAGAAGTATGCCCCAGGCTAGAGACTTGCAAAACCAATACATTAGACAAGAAAAACCTCCACCAAATAAAAATGTTAGAGCACAAAAATCCACTAAAAGATTTGAGTCAACATAGCAAAAGAGACCTCGATGTAGATGGTTGTTTCAGTACTATGCATCGTCCCCAAATTACATAGAGGAATTCTAAGATGAAGAGAAGAAGGAGCATAAACTCAAGATGAAGAAGATGCAAATCTTCGATTCGGTATATACAAAAGAGAAGAGAAGGGAGAATTTAAGAATGTAAGCACCTAGAAGGCCCGCAAACCTGCAAGGAAGGTTTCCTCCAAGATCTCTCACATGAAGGATACCCAGAAAGTGCCTTACAAACCCGCAAACCTGTAAGGAAGCGTCCCCCAATATTTCTCACATGGAGGAAGCCAGGAAAGTTCCCTAGAGACCTGTAGGGAAGGTTTCCTTCAAGATCTCTCACATGAAGGAAACCCAAAGAAAGCACCCTATAGACCTGCAGACCTGCAGGGGAGCGACCCCCAATATCTCTCACATGGAGGAGGCTCAAAAGAAGCACCCTACAGACCCACAGATATGCAAGGAGGTATCCCCCAAGATCTCTCGCATGGAGGAAACAAAAGGAAGTGGACTCTGCAGTGTCAGAAAGCGGCTTCATAGACACACTTGTAAAGCGAAAGCGACCACGCAAGCAAGTAAGCGGATAGTCACACAAACCATTTATAGATTGGAAAGATTTAAAAGGGGTCCCTCAAGAACCCTTCAAAAGAAGAGGGGTCCACTCGAGGCACGTGCCATTTGAAAAGCGAGGTCTAGTCGGGCTTCCCCTCAGCTAGACACCATAGAATTCATTTGAGGGAAAATATTTCAAAGGGTCTCTCTCAGGAAACATTCAAAAGAAAGGGGTCCACTCAAGGGAAGCTTCAATTGAAAGACATAGAAAAAAGGGGGTCCTTAAGAAGAACACACATCTCTAGAACAAGTTATCACTATCCCCAGCATATATGGGAGGAGAACCATGCAAGATACTTAGAACATGCAGGATAGAGGTACACCTCGATATCACTTGTCATGAGAAGAAAAGGCAAGTGTATCAATCAAATGGGAGTTTGATGGCACCTAAATCATGAAGTTGTTGCATTTTATCCTTGAAATCCTTGCATTCACTAGTGGAATGGCTAGACACTCGATGGTATGCACATAAAGAATGTTTTTCTTTATCATGTTGATGAAATTTCTTGTGTGTAGGAGAAGTAAGAGTAATCAAGCGGGCTTTGAGAAACTGCAACAAAATATGCTCTTGCTCAGATAGAGAATTAGGAGCAGGAAGCAACCCTTTCTCTTGTGAAGAAGAGTTTGAATTCTCACAAGAAGTAGAATAAGGCACAAAGATAGAATACAAGGATGGATCAACATTAAGAATATTACAATTTGCATCCACATTACCCCGCGATGCAAAAGAATGATCATCTTTGATAGTGGGTGTGGATGATGTTATTGGAAGGTCTAAGTGGATCGGGTCGACTTTATGCTCCCCACTGAAGGAGTTTGTAAAGTCTAAGGAACCCCAATCATCACCAAGACATACATTCTCTTGAGGAGAAGCATAAGGAGCAGACTTAATATTTTTTGCTTCAAAAGGATCTTCCTTAGGGACATTTATCTTGAGAGTATCCTTTGTAGTAGGTACTGCTAGAGTAAACATCAACACATTAGAAGACACTGAAGGAATAAGGGTAGGCACAACTGAAACCTGACCGACAACTGCCATCTCACATAAGTGCATAGCCTCAGGGTCAGTTTTTCCTGTGACTACTCGATTATTACAAATGAACTTAATAGATTTATGCAAGGTAGACTGGATTGGACCCATAGCTTGAATCCATGGTCTACCAAGAAGAAGGTTTTATGGTAATTTTTCTGACATAACATATACAAGGGTAGGTACAATAACGGGTCCCAACCTCAAAGGCAAGACTATCGTGCCTAGGGCTTGTTGACCAATATTATTGAACCCACGAATGACAACATAAGAAGTATTAAGAGAAGATGATTCAATATTAATCTTAGGAAATAGATCGATGCTAAATACATTGAGTGTCAAACCAACGTCCACGAGAGTATGTCTAATGCCAATTTTATTAATGTTAACTAAAACCATTAGAGGATCCGCTTGCTTTTGTACTTCTAGAGGTGGGAGTTCCTACAGATAGAATGTGATATTCGACGAGTCCACATGAATATATGCTATCAATGCATTAGCATCCATCGGCCTAGTAGAAGAAGGCAAGAGGATCTTTTGCAAGGCTTCCTGAAGCATACCTTGATAAACTGGAGCAGACTGAAGCAAGTCCCACGGTGAGATCTTAGCTGGAGTAACCTGAGGTTGCTCAACAAGATTGTAATATCTAGGTACTTTAGGCATAGGTTTAGGAGATGAAGGAAGACTTGGTTGTTTATTCATTCTATTCTCATAAGTATGGGATACCACTCTATAAGAGAGAGCCATAGGAATATCAAGAAGGTCACTATCAAATGGAACACTATTAATAGAACAAACCCTTTTAGGAGAAGGACTAGTTCGAGTCATATAAATGACTGGTCTCTTAGGCCTTTGAGGGGAAGCTTAGACATAAATTACATTTATGTAATCATCACAACTAGTAGAATAATTATTTGAAGACATATTCTCAACATCGATCCAAACATGATCAAATGTGGAATAATTATTTGAAGAAAATTTCTCAACATTGATCCAAGGAGGATCAGATGTGGAAGGAGGTTCATCATTCACTAATGTATCATCTTTGGAAGAGAGTGCATCAGAATCGAGACAAGATTCATCATTCACCAATGCAACGTCTCTAGAAGAGAGTGCATTGGAAGGGAGACTAGATTCATCATTCACGAATGCATCATCTCTAAAAGAGAGTGTATTGGAATGAAAGTGAGATTCATCATTCACAAATTCAACATCTCTAAAAGAGAGTGCATTGGAATGGAGAAGAGATTCATCATTCACAAATTCATCATCTCTAAAAGAGAGTGCATTGGAATGAAGGGAAGGTATAGTAACATTAAGAAAGGTATCAATGATTTCATCTTCTTGCAACAAAATATCCTCTAAAGCCAGAGGAATTTCGTGAGAAGGATCAAAGATACCAAGTGACATGGGAAAATCCAAGTCACTATCACATGCACATGAAATGGAATATCATTAACATTTTGAACACAATTGGATACTAAACTAATAAAAGAAGATATTAAACTCATTACGATTTTTTTTATATTTTCTATGTTCTAGTAATTTGCATTTTGAAAGGTCTCCAGAGTGGAATTTGAGGTCAGAACTTGCGTCGGGCCCTAAAATTTGATTGCTAAAGGCACTTGTATTTTAGGGACAAAACTAGTTCTCTAGGAGACCTTTCCAACGGTGCAAACGATTCTGATTTTGGAGTATCGAGTCAAAAGTTATGACCCCGCCAAGTAGGGGTAAATAAATTCCTAGTGTTTTGGGAAAATACCCACTTCACGTCAGGTTCACCAAAATGTAGAAGAGGGGAATTCGTTACTCACAAGTTCTCTTCATTCAAAGAGCCTCATAGGGAAAACTTCCCTAAACTACCTCAAGAATCAGTGGCGAGAGTTACAGAATTCGAAAGAGCAAGTCACAAAGATTTTATGGACAAACTAACAAGCTCTCGACCAAAGGATGTCAGCGCAAAATACAGACGACAGCGCGGAACGTCAACGTCTCATACAAACTAGAGAACGAGTTTATCACATAAAACAACTAAGTGATCACTAACAACCAGATTACTAAGAATTGACAAAATGCGATAAAGTAGTAGAATGTAATAGAACTTGAAATAAAGAAAAATAGAAATGATAAAGATAAAGAGATAGAAAGGAAGTACGTATAGCCACGCAAGTGATGAAGCCTCTAGCACGTGAATGTCTTCAAAACCTGCATGCATGGTATCTACAGAGAATGTTGGGGTTGTATAGGGGTTTGCCTCAGTCAAACCCCCATTTTGGTGTTCCCACCTCCACAAACAACCAAGAAGATAGAGAAAGAGAGAGATGAATAAAGCATGTGGTGAAAGCAAAACCCGCTTAGGAGTAGAACCCACACCACCAAGTAGGAGTGATAAAAGCAATTCCCACTTGAGGAGGAGAACCCATATCACAAAAGAGGTGATAAAAGCAATCCTCGCTCAAAGAGGAGAACCCATATCAAAATGTATAGATGCAAGAGAGGGGATATGTGAAATCCAGATGCTCACAAGCATGAAATGAAGGAGATAGAGTTGCAATGCTTAAGGGAGCCAAAGAGGGAGACAAAGGGACCTACAAGAGCCAAGATTGCTATAGAGGGAGTTGTGAGAGCTTTAGAGAATTCTATTGAAAGTTGTTGTAACAAGCAAGAGGGTTGTGCAAGAAAGAGTTGGAGAGAAGAAGCACTTAGAAGAATGGAGCTAGAAGTTAGAGGAAGAGGCTAAAGAACTTAGAAGAAGTTAGAAGATTTTTTAGGAAGAAGAGCCTGCAAATGAGGTAAAAATATTACCTTTAAGGAGAGACAAGAAGCTTCTTAAGCCATTTTCAGGAGTTCCTAGCCATTACCACTAACCAAAGGAGGTGACAAGTGGCACACATGCACAAAAACGGTCGTTTGAACGTTGAAACGTCACAAAACACTAGCGCAACGCGCGGATGTCTGCATGGCGCGCTAGTGTTCGGACATGTCATGCTACAAAATGACAAAAATGGAAGAAGCACAAAATTCAATGAAATCTAACATGTGAGGGTGGTTGCTGAAAAGGGGTGTTGGAGCATCCTGAGAAGGGAAAAGGTTGATGCAGGGGCTAAAATGAGCCTACTCAAGATGCTAAGGGAGTGGACACTAAAGTGGGCACAAGAATGTATGTGAAATTGTGAGGGGTGCAATTTTATGATTATACAACTAGCAATAAGTCGCAGGCAACCTTCCTTGGGGAAATTTCTAGTAGGTGTCTGTAACGCATGACAAAGAACAAACATTCTTTGGCAATTATAGCAATGAAGTGGGTACTAGGGAGGGATTGCATAGAATATGAGGATAATTATAGGGTAAATATTGACATTTTCTCTCATTTCATTGCCTCTTTGCTTGACATACAGGTACCCAAGCCGATGATCCTGCGACTCACCATGGAAATCTTCCCAAAGTGCTACCTCGGAGACCTTGGTGAAGTTGTTACGAATGCGGTGTATGGCCTTGGTCTCCCCACAAGGAGTGATCTTCGCAAACACATTGAGGAGGATGCAATGGTGTCATGGGTTCCATTCCTGGCGGATTCCGCATTATGACAATTGGAGAGCACCGCCAGAGAGTCTCTCGTTCTTGCCACTTCCTGCTATGATGCTACAACGTGGTGTTGTTCTATGATGTGGAGTGGTACATTGACTTCAGAAATACGGTTTTCCCTCTACCACTTTCCATTGTTATCGTTCTCGTTGTGCCTACCGTTGCTCCAGAGGCTGTTGATGTGATTGTTCATGATGTTGTTAATGCTGATGCTGCCCCAGTTTAAGAATTAACTCTTTTCCCCTATTTTTTGTATATTTGTCTCAAAAGGCTTTTAATACATATGCTCAAAAAGTTGCTTACTATATATATATACTTGAAAAGTATGGCCTGAGAGCCATTTTAGAATGTAATATCAAAGTATATATTATCGTATAATTAATAAACTCTTTTATCAATTTTTTGTCTCTCTTGCTTTTCTCTGCTTCTTGCATAATGGGTTCGTTTAGAGAGACCGGTCAAACAAAAAACAAAAAACACAAAGGAAATTTAAATAATTACATATTTACACTGGCAAAATAATTAATGAAGATTAATTAAACAATTTGAGGTGAATTTTGTTAATTGGAATCCCCAATGCTTCTTTTTCCATATTTTCTAATTCAAATGCATTATGTTTCTTGCACTAAATAATTCAAAAAGGTTCTTCCCATAAAGTATCAAATTTTCCATGTTGGCCAAGCTTTGTGGCCCTTTTGTTGAATTTTAGCGCTAGGTCTCTGCATTTAAGACCCTGGTCAGAGGCCTTCTTGTCAAACCACCTTTTAATTACCTGTTGGCGATTAGACATGGTTGTTAGGGATTTTTCTCTTTTCTCCTGTACCTCCAGCAACTCAGCTAACCAGACCTCCATGGCTCTGTTTTGTTCAACTTCTAGAGATAGGCAATAACGCTTCCTTCCTGTATACCAGCTCGTACGACGAGGTCTTAAGGACTTGTTTAGGAGTTATCCGATCTGCCCAGAGTGGTGCCTGAAGATTTTTATGCCACTCTCTTTAATGCTCTGACCCAATTCTTTTAATTAGTCAGACCAAATTTTTATTAGTTGATTCAGCTAGACCATTTCCTTGCGAGTAGTAGTTTGAAGATGTATTTAAGAATATACCATGCTCGAGTGAAAATTGACATACCTTTGAACCCAAGAAGGCCTTAGCATTGTCGGAGATGATGGTCTTTGGCAAGCCGAATCGCATTACCAATTCCTTGAGAAAGTTCACAATCTCCACCTCCATCGCATTCTTCAGGGGCATGGCCTCAGTCCATCTGGTAAAGTAGTCCATAGTCGTGAGGATCCATTTGTCTCCAGCGCTGGAGGTGGGGTTAATCATCCCGATAAAATAAAGGCCTCATTATGCAAAGGGTTCATCAACCATTATTGGATTGAGAGGCACTGTTGAGTTTTTCCTTCTTCCTATGAAGAATTTCTATTCCTTGCAGGCCTTAACCAGAGAGTGTGAGTCATTGAATAGTGTAGGCTAGAAATATCCGGCACACATAATTTTGATGGCGGTGTTCTCTGCAGAGAAATGTTCACCTACGAGATTGTTGTGAAATATGTCTAGAATTTTCTTTGCTTGCTTTGTGGTGACACACTACAAAAGAACACTATTGAAGTTCATTTTGAAAAGGACCCCTTCAATGAGTGCATATCCATTGTTCTGCAATCTATAGAATATTTTCTTCTGAGAAGGAAGGCCCATTGGATATTTCCCAATCTGCATAAATCTCATTCTATATGCCAACCAACAGCCTTCAGACTCAGATTCGTTCATCAGGACCAGCTTGGGTTGTTCCTCCTCAGCTGCTACTTCTTCGTCATGTGCCAGATACTCACACAATCCTCTTCCCCTCATGGTCTTGGTGGGCCTGACCTCAATTTCATATTCAATGATTTAAGTAATCTAGTTGGCCTTTTTTTTTGTGATTTCTCCTTCCATAATGTATTCACACGCACACTAGAATGTGCAACATACACAACCACCTTGTTGTAAGATATGAGGTGTCAGAACTTCTTGATCCCCTTAACAATGGTGAAATATTTCCTTTCAATGAATTTGTAATTCATCTCATAATCCGTTAAGGTCCAGGAGTGGAAGGTTATTGGATGTTCTCCCTTTCCTTCATCATCCTTTTGGGTCAGAACAGTAGCGATACTGGATTTGCTACTGAATACATACATTATGAAGTCCTTTGATAGGCCCATGTTTACTAGAATAGGAGCTGAAGAAATAGCATCCTTAACCTTCTCAAAGGCTTCTATGGCCTCTTTCGTCCATTTGAACAATTGATCCTTCTTGAGCATCAAGGTAATAGGTTTAATTCATCCTGCAAAATAAGAAATGAATTTGCTTACGAAATTTACCTTTCACAGGAAGGACTGAACTCCCTTCTTGTTGACTAGTAGGGGAAGCTCCCTAATTTCCTTCACCCACTTTGGGTCAATTGCAATTCCATCTTTAAACACCATGTGTCCTAATATTTTTCCTAGCGACACTCTGAAAACACATTTTTTTGGGTTCAGGGATACTTCGAACTCTTGGCATCTATTAAAAACCATTTCTAGATGATCGAAATGATCATCCTTACTCTTATAGAATATCGTAAGTTCATCCAGGTAGATCAAGATAATCTTATTGATCAATTCCTTGAAAGTAATATCCATTGCCCACTAGAAGGTAGATCCCGCATTTGAGAGACTGAAGGGAATCTTTGCATAAGCGAATGTTCCCCACTTGGTAGTGAACGTTGTTTTGTGTCAATCCCCCCTTTTTACACAAATTTGGTTATAACCAGAGAAACCGTCAAGCAGAGAAAACATTTTTGATCCAGATGCTATTTGCAAGATTGACTCCATGGAAGGCAAGGGGTAGTGGTCCTTCAGGGATGCTCTGTTCAAGTCCTAGAAATCAACTCATAGGTGGATGTCTCCATTCTTTTTCCACACAGGAACTAGGTTGGACACCCATGTGTTGTGCTTGATTGAGAAGATGATTCAGGATTGAATTAGCTTTGAAAACTCTTATGCCATCAATGCCTCAATCTTCAGATTTATTAGTCTCTGCTTTTGGTGGATAGGTTATGCTCCTTCCATCAGTTTTATAGTATACTGGATAGTTTCAGGATCATATCCCTTGAGGTCATCATATGACCAGGCCATTACTCCCTCATATTTTTCTCAAAAATGGATGAGTCTTTCTTTATCATGTTGTGGGACATCCTTTCTGACCTTGAGCTTCCTTTTGTCCCCAACCTGAAGATCTACATAGTCACTTTTGTTCACTACAAACTTCGTCTTGTCATTCCTTGCATCATCACAATCGAATAGGTTTCTAAGAGTGACCAGTCCTTTTGGTATCTTATTGGAATTCAACTGAATAATTTTCCCTTCATAAGCGTCAACAATTTTCAGTTGGAGTTGCTAAGTGAACTCTCCGGACTGTTGGATGAATGAGGCGATGTGTTCATCACTTTTGAACACTTGCCAACTCTGGTCATTATCTGGGATTTCCGGTTGGAAAATCACTCGCACAAAGTGTATGTCATGAATTAGGTCATAAACAGGGGAAAATTGAGATTTGATTGCTGCCATGCGATTCGCTACTATATTTTTCTCTTTGGGAATTGTCTGGATATTGAAGGCTTCAAAGCTCTTAATTAGATCCCAAACTCTATGCCTATAAGATCTCATGCAGACATTCTTTGTTACGGAGACCCCTGAAACTTGATTTACTATTAGCTTTGACTCTTCGAACACCATTATTTGTTTAACACCCATCCACTATGCAAGACTCAGACCTTGCACTAGGTGTTCATATTCAACTTCATTGTTCGAATAGGAAAATTGAAAGCGAAAAGACCTCGGGGTCTCTTCATTGGATCGAAACGTCAAACATATCTTGACTCCTGCACCAACTTTACATCTTGCTCCATCAAAATGCAGTGTCCATAGCTTTGAGGTTTGACCACCCTCAAATTCCTTCATGACCTTCATAATCTCTTGGTCTTCATCATAGATGACATAGGTTCCCAATCCGATGGCATGATAATTGTTGAAAGGATTAGTGTCTATAAATTCACTCAAGAGGACTTCTTCTTGACCAGTCTGGTCTCCAGTCACCTTCTCATCCTCTAGTAGCTCAATAAAATAGATTTCCTGTTTAGTGATAGAGGTATGAGTGGCCTCAAATTTGATCATGGATTCATCTGCTACATGTTCTGAATGTAGAGGTTCGGACACTATCTTCATTTTAGCTCCATGTTTGGTCTTGAGGATCAAGATTGACCAATCTAAAGAAAGATATCCACCTATATTGGTTGTGAATTCTCGGGATAAGCAAAGACCGAACATGGGGGGAACATTTATGATCACGGTATCTTGTTGAACTGTGATACTAGGGCAGGAGAATAGAGTCAAGGGGAGGTTCTTAATGACACCTACAGTTTCAACCTTGTTCCCATCAAGCTGCATAAACCCTCTGTTTAAAGGTTCATAGCTAAGTCCTAAGGCTTCAGCTATCTACTTGGCCATGACTCTGGTACTAGCACCAGAGTCAATCATAGAATTGTACAACAACTTCTTACCCACAATGAGAGTTAGGAAGAAGGGTTTCAATTTAGGCTTACCTTTACTTTCAGTAGAAGCTTCCTCTCCACTGTTTTTGAGAACTTTAGTTTGAGGTGGAGAATCGATGGCCTTCCCTTTAGAGGGTTGCTTTGTTAGCTCCTTGTTGGTATCTTCTAGTAAGGCCTTCTACAACAATGACTTCTGCTCCAAAATAGCTAAGACATCCCAAAGAGATACATTAGCAGAGGATTTCTTCAATTGTTCCACCACATTGAATGGTGGCAGATTCAAAGGATTATGTTCCTTAGCCCTTGTTATAACAATCTCCTTTCGTGGCTAAAATTATTGTGCAATTGCAGAGGTACTAGGGGTTTGGTCGGGGACACTTTTGGGATGTGGGAAGACTGGTTCACCCTTGAATCTCCTCTTTGAGTGAGTGTTGTAATCAAATTGCACTCTTGGGGCCTTTGATGTGGACACATCATTTGCAAACACCGCCTCTTCTTCTTCCATCCATGAGAAGAGCACGTGGTCGGCAACTATATCTATCTCTTGCCATAGGGACATTCCTTGCATTTGTGTGGTGAGTACCACATTTTCTATTTATGAAGAGGCATATACATAACCTCCTAAATTTGATGCCACGCCTTAACTGCGTTGTTCTTCCACTTTTTGTTGTAGATTATCACACGAACAATTTTGGGGCATATGTGCTCCATTGCATGGGAAGCACCAAGGATTGATATAATCAACAAGATTATTTTTCCCCACTACTAGCTCTCTATTCAAACTTGGGTGAACATTCCCCAGCGGAGTAGGCACCGGCTATTTGTTTGAGCCAGAGGATTCGTGCGCGCACCTCCTTGGAATTGATTTTGCTAGTAGGAAGATCTCCCACCTTGATAATTTTGGTAAGTTAGATTTAGAGGCATGGATTGGTTTCGATTGATGGTAGTTATTTCATTTGAGATGTGTCACAAAAACTCCTTGACATCGCTTGTCTCATCTTTTGAAGAATTATACATGGAAGCAACGTTTTGCAGCATGCTTAGATACGTGTACATAGATTAGGGAGGAGTGGGCACACTGGTAGATGCTATCTCTTGGGTGGGAGCTAATATCTCGATAAATATAAGCATAGCAGGTTGAGGTGACAAATTTCCAGCGTCAATTAGATTTCTCTTCGCCTTGACGGTGATATTGTACGCATCTGGTAGAGTGGTTTTTCCAAGAGAATAGATCATCACCGAGATATCAACATTGAGGGATTTCAAATAAAACATGAATGCCAAATATGTAGGCAGATGGATTGCAATCTGGATCCTTTGCCAAGTTGTATGGAACCGGGCATTGAAGTCAGTCATGGCCTCATATGGGGCCCAATTTATGGTCACCATTTGCTGATATAGCGAAGACCGATCTCCATTATTTGAAAATCTCTCGTAGAAAGTATATCTGAGCTCATCCCAGGTACCGATAGTGTTAGCCTCTAGAGTGTGATACCAATATAGCGCTCTGCCTTTGGAAGAGGATGCAAGCAACCTTAGCGCTATAATTTGATCAGTGACATCATGCACCAAACACACGTCCACCACATCTTGCAGGTGTTCGAATGGTGTTTTCAAGCCTTCCCCAGTGAATTTTGGTACAACTTTCAAAGAAAAGGTTGGGATAGGGGCCCAAACAATGGGTGATACTAGTGCTATAAGAGGAATTCCAGCGTCCCATGCCACAAAATTTCTGTTAGCAATCGACAACATGGTTGGTGGAGGGGTCGGGACATTTACTAGATGGGTTCTTGTATGTACTGTTACCAGCAATGGCACTAGTAGGCCAAGGTTGTTCATTGTTTGGTATCTAGTAATAGGCCTATGGATCATACAATGAATTTCCAATTAGATACATTTAAGCATATTTCCACCAGGCATGCCAGAAAAGAACTGTTGATATCTAAAAATTCCAAGCAACAGCCTTATGGGAAACTCATTTAATGGGGGGACCAATTGCGCTAAACTGAGTGACCTTCAGGTTTTTTAAAGAAGTCGGTTGGTTCTATAATTGGGGGGTTGGAAAGGGAAAAGGAAGTAGAGATCTAAAATAAATACCTAATCTAAGGCGATGTGCCAAGATGTAAGTTAATAGGCATAAAAAATCTTCCCTTTTGGTGAGATTTAAGGGCCCCTTCAGCAATCCACATGTCTAAAAATAACATACAACATAGATGAGAAACCCAAGAAGTCTATTAAATAACATAAAATAACTTTCATACACATTCACTTTAAAGAAGAATCCAAGACATGGTCTGAATCAACAAACTTATATTGAAATTGTAGAAGTTCTTCACATAAACTACTCAGTACAATAACAACTCGGTATAATGTTTTTTCAACTAACTAAGAAACAGAAAGGCTGAACAAAAATGACATAGTTTATGAGTCTTAATACAATAATAAAAAACAATACAAAGGCCTAGTGTCTTTGAACAATTTTTTGTGTCTTCTCCGAACTCATTTTCGAAAAGTTGAAGCAATATATATAGAGGAACATCCCACCACTTGAGAGCCAATAACAAAAAATATTACTTGGCACAATTAGTGATGTTCATCACAATGATTTCCTAAGGCTATTGTAATAGAAAGATTATGAAACATAGAATGTAGTCACATTTTAACAAGATGCGTCCCTCTGCAAATGATGAAAATGATCCCAGTGTGGAAGCAGAAAAATTCCCATGCAGACACGTGTTGCTCACCCACAGTGTTGGTTAGGACATGTGGCAACAGGACGGGGCTTTTCATTCATTCTTCCCTTCCTTGCGATGAAAGTCCCTGTAGAGAAGACACATGGAGAGGTCTTCATCTCGAGTGTTGGTTGTGGGGTCCGCCAAAAGGTTCCTACAAAATGATGTTACATGGAACAGGAGCAGAGCTCAGTAGAGAAGCAAAGGGGAGCGGGCTCTCAAATTCATGCGTTGCTAACATGTGGAGACATGGCAGGGCTCGATAGAGAAGCAAGGGAGGAAATCCTTCCAAGGAGCACACAGTGGACACATGGAGCAAGCAGGCGAAACTCTTCAAAAAGGGCCTGGAGATATTCAAACACATGAGGCACAGGTCGGGCCCAAGAAAAATAACATCAAACCGAAGGGAGATCTTAGGGATTTCCAATCCACATTCTCTACAAAATCATCTTCTTGAACTGATTCATCTGATAAATCTCTTGCACATATATCTTCCTCTTTGTCCATACTACTGCAATAATCAACAGGGTCATATTCTTCATTGTCAAACTGGAAATTATCATTTGTTTCTTCATTGCAACTTCTGATGGATGATCTCTCCAACTAAAATTCATTACACACTTTGTCATTTGCATCTGACATACTGCCAATCTCAAGAGTATTCCACAAATCAACAGACTCCTTTGTATCATCACCATGAAGACTTGCATCAATGCTACACTCAACATGTGTAGAATTGGCATGACCAAGTGTATCATAGCACTGTTGATCACATATATCCTCTTCAAAAAGTACATTCAATTCATATCCCTCATCATGCTCTTGTCTAAGAAAACTTGGAATCCCATTGTTCTTCACAACATCACATTCATTCAAGAAATTATCAACGCTATCATAGAATTTCATAATATCATCATGCAATTGTGAGCTTTGAAAAGTATTGTCATCATATTTATTGAAACACTTTTCATTTAGGGAGATCAATTCTACTTCCTCCTCTTGAAAGGATTCACAATCTCTAGGGCTATAAACAAAATTGTAGTCATCTTGATCACCCGGATAGGAATGCATTTCATCTAGTTGCATATTTACATCTACAACACTAATGTTATCACCATGAAGGCTTGAAACTTCAGAATAAGCACAAACTTCTATTACATTTTCAAATGAGATCAATGCACATGACCCAAATGATTCATTATAACACCTTTTCTCCTTTTGATATAAAATCATTTCCCCAATTCATTTTGATATCTTCATAAATTGAAAGCCATGGGTATATAAATTTAACACTTGGAGGCTTTAAATCATGTGATATAGTACTCAAACCTCTCTCACGGAATAAATCAATGCAAAATGATTCATCATGTCTTTCTAATTCTGGCACTTCAAATAAAGATTTCATAAATTTGCTATGAAAATCATATGAGGTTTCACCCTTATACCTCTTCATATCATGAAATGCATCAATAGGTGACATGGATTCAACTTTGTTTTCAGATTGGTCTTCAAACTCTTCTTGGATATGAAGATGTCTATTGTCAAACAAGCACACATTTTTTTGTTGATATTCCTTCAAAATGATCAATGAAAAGTATTCTTAACTCATGCCATGAACATATGGAATGCAGTGGTAAACTAGAAAACCAATATTCAGTAGTATTTTCTAAAGTTCTCACAAAAAGCTTCATGATAACATCCTCCTCTTCTATTTGATAGTCCTCTATCAAATCAATGAAACTTTGTAAATGTTGTAATGCTAACTCTTCGAGATCTCCTCTAAACCCAGGAAAATATTCATTCATTTTTCTTGGGACTTAGTGTGGATAACCTTGGATTTTATTAAAATATAGAGGGTTATATTTATTTCATTAAAGAAAATCTTTCTTTGAGGATATGGTTGTGCTTCAAGCATGACATTAAATCTTGTAAAGGGGAAACTAGAACAATCATACATATTTGCAAATAAAAATTTATTCCCTCCACAACCATTTAATTCTCAATATCCCTTTCTTGTAGTGCTCATTTTCATTGAATAAGGGAACCAAAGTTTTCTAGGACTTACAAACATGGTCTTCATACATATACTTATTCTTCATGAAAACTAAAACATAAAAATACATGGATAAGTTGCAGCTGCTGTAAATTTTCCTTCCTAACTGGAAATCTTTGTAGATCTAAAAAATTCTTCACATCTTCATTAGGTTCTTTTGATAGAGTCACCACCTCTCTTCATAGAGGACTGAACTTCAAACAATATGAATCTCTTTCAAAGATATATTTCATTCTGGGTCTTCTCCAACAGCAAAGGCACATATAACTTCTTTAAAAAATTTACAACAAAACCACTTCTAGGTCTGAAAATTGAACTAGATGTTAGTGTAGACATCCAAATTTGGACACTTAATTTATCCAAATTTATCACTTTTCATCTAAACATCCTCTTAGCCTAGTTAATTAAATAATATTACTATTATTTAATTAATATCTTTAATTATGCCAAATCCCTAAGGTATTTAATTAATAATTAAATACCTTACCCTCCTTAATCCTCTTTTCATCAAATAAATTAAATAAAGATTACATTTATTTAATTCCTCACATGTCATTTTCATCTAATCCTAATCCATCTCTAATTTCTTCATTAGGATGTGCACATGCCTAATCCTTGATTAGGATGTGTCACATCCTCCAACTTTTGCAAGTTGGCCTTTAATCCCATTAGCCCCTAATTATCCTCTAATTGACATTAACCAATCAGTACTTTGGTCAACTCTTCCCATCCCCCAAGGAATTTTTAATTCCTTTTTATTCACCCTAGGCTCCTCTCTTCCCCATGTGAATTTTTAATTCACTTTTATTATTCCTAGAATCCCCTTTTCCCATGCACCTTCTAGAATATTTGACTTGTCACATCAAGTCACATGTGACAAACTCCCACCTTTTGGGAGCATTGTCTTATCCACCAGATTCTTCCAATCATTGTGAATTTTTAATTCACTTTTATTCACCCAAGATTTTTCCCATCTCCCAATGTACTTGCAAGGTACTTGTACTTCCTCCACCTCATGTACTCTCTTGACACCTCATCTCCATCTCATCCCCCTTGGCCACTTCACCCTCCACATGTCAAGATGTGAGGGCTTGTGGGTTCTCAACCCACCATAGCCCTTCATCTTGGCCTTGTTGGATCAATCTTGACCCTTGAATTCTCTAGAGAATTCAAGATCCTCTATAAATACCCCCTCCTCAAGGGCATTTTAGGAGGACTTTTGATTTTGCAACTACATGCTGCCCATTTACTTCCTCCAACACTTAGTCAATTTGCAACTACATGCTGCCATTTTGTGCACTCACCCTATTTGCAATCACATCCACTTGCATTTTACATCCAAGCACATAATAGTGATCTTCAATAGAGCCATCAAGGAGCACACAACCAATCTTAAACAAGGGCCAATCAAAGGAGTATCAGCAACAAGGGGAAGGTAAACCATTTGTCTTGCATTATCTACTCTTCTCATTGTTTTATCACTCTCTTTTGGCTAATCTTGAGGTGTTCTTGATATTTTGTTTTTCATAGTTTTTAGTTGTTTTGCTCATTTAGAATAGCATAATATCAAGGGTATACATTTCTGGCACGCCCGGTGGGACCCACAAACGGGCTCCCATATTTTACGTTTTCTGTTGTTTAAGTTTTGCAGGAACGCGTCGCAGAGGGGCGGCTATGCCCCACTTTTTCCGCAGAGGGGCGGCCACGCCCCACTCGCAAAAGGGCGGCTACGCCCCACTCGCAAAAGGGCGGCCACGCCCCATTCACAAAAGGGCGGCTACGCCCCACTCACAAAAGGGCGGCCACGCCCCATTCGCAAAAAGGCGGCTACGCCCCACTCGCAAAAGGGCGGCCACGCCCCACTCGCAAAAGGGTGGCCACGCCCCAGGGCGGATACGCCCCATTTTTCACAAAAGGGCGGCCACGCCCCATTTTTCAGGGCGGATACGCCCCATTTTCCACAAAAGGGCGGCCACGCCCCAGGGCGGATACGCCCCATTTTTCACAGAAGGCGGCCACGCCCCATTTTTGCTGCAGAAGGGCGGCTACGCCCCTGTTTTGCTGCAGAGGGGCGACTGCGCCCCCTGGAAGGTAAAATTGGTGTTTTGATTTCAGATTTAATTGTTTTTTCTTATTAACGTTGTTCTTGCAGGGATATATGTGTTTGTACTAACCTTTTGCAGCATATTCTTGTGAAGTTGATGGAGAAAGCGGGATAAAATATCTAATATTTGCTTGCAGGGCTATCCGTTTGTTCAATCTTCTTTAAAATTATCCTTGCTGTTTTCTAAGAACATAGCTTAATTAGGAGGAGTAAATATTTGTTGTTTGCTGTTTTGTCTTTTTGTGTTACCCTAAGGGAGTAGTAGCTTGTTTCCGCTTTCCCCTTGCACTTCGTGTGAGCCTGGGGAGTAGTTGGAAGCGGTTATTGCTTTCTTCATAGTGGGACCTGCTTGGGGATTTCATCACCCCAAGGGACGATTCCAACCACGCGTACCGGCGGGGTATACAAAGGGGGGAGAGCGAAAGCTGTACCCCAATCCAGTCACGTCGTAATTGGCGGAGCGTCGAAGCTAGGGTGATACCTAGATAGACGTGAAGAGTTGGTCCGAGCCCTTCAGTATCTCGCTGGGGTTCCCGACTCACGCTTGTGACGGGCTGGTGTTCACGGTTGTGCCTCACGTACCGAGAGTATATCGAGGACTCCCTAGATACCTTGTGCATCCTAGATTAAGACCACTTTGGCCATACCCTTAACACTAATTATAGGGTTGTATTTGTTTGAGAGTGCTTTCTTGTGAAAAAACCAGTGAACTCTTAACAATTTGGCCTTATCATTATCATTTTAAAGTCCTTGCCATAGCCATTTGCATCAAACCAAGCCTCTGGTCCACCGCAGAAGTGCAATTACGCCCCTGTTTTTGCTGCAGAAGTGCAATTACGCCCCTGTTTTTGCTGCAGAAGTGCAATTACGCCCCTGTTTTTGCTGCAGAAGTGCAATTACGCCCCTGTTTTTGCTGCAGAAGTGCAATTACGCCCCTATTTTTGCTGCAAAAGTGCAATTACGCCCCTGTTTTTGCTGCAGAAGTGCAATTACGCCCCTATTTTTGCTGCAGAAGTGCAATTGTGCCCCTGTTTTTGCTGCAGAAGTGCAATTACGCCCCTGTTTTTGCTGCAGAAGTGTAATTACGCCCCTGTTTTGCTGCAAAAGTGCAATTACGCCCTTCTGAACACTCGAAATTCCCTCCATTTGGATTCATTCCGCCTTTAAACCTTCATTTCACCATTCCAAACCATTACCTCACCATCTCAAACATTCATTTTGTCACTTTAAACCTTCACAAATCTCCATTTATCCCTTTTAAACCTCCATCTCATTATTCCAAACTTTCGTTCAACCATTCAAAATCCCCATACATTCTCCACGATTATCCTTAACTCCCTATTCATTCTAATTTCTTCCTAATCCACCAATAATTTCCCACCATTTTCCTCTCCAAGCACCACCCATAGCCAAACCGTCCTAACCTTGTATTACTAAGTGGTTACCTAAATTGACCATAGCGCTTGAACTTGATTATTAGTCTTTAACTTCAAACCCAATCAATTCGCCTCCATCTTGAGGGGAATTCGGTGTTGCAAGTTATCATCCTTGGCCCAATCAATCCATTCCTAGCTTAAGGTGGATTCGGTGCTGTAATCATCCTATTAATCAATCAAAGCTCTAGGGTTACTAAGGGTAATCTCACATGATCAAGCTTAAGGTCTTTCCTTCACACCTTTCATAATCCAATCCAATCAAATCAAATCAAATCCAATCAAATCCAAATCAAATCCAAATCCAATCCAAATTCAATCAAACCCAAATCCAATCCAATACAATCAAATCAAATCCAATCAAATCCAAATCAAATCCAAATCCAATCCAAATCCAAATCCAATCCAATCCAATCCAATCTAATCAAGTCAAATCCCATCCAATCCAATCCAATCCAATCAAATCCAAATCCAAATCCAATCAAATCCAATCCTATCCATCAGTCGATCTTATCAATCAACCTTATCCAATCCAATCACATCACCTTCGACCCAATCAATCTACTTCCATCTCGAAGCAGATTTGGTGTCGTAATCATCTTTTGATAATCAAATACTATTGTCAGAATCAATCCCATCACATCATCCAATCATCCTAATCTGAGCTTTAGTCCAATCCTGATTTGAGCTTAACCAAAATCCCAATTTAAGCTTTCATCCATCTCCATCCAAAATCTTTGATCCATTCTATTTATGCTTTCACCATCATGAATCCTTATCCTCCATCAATAGTGGTCAAGGGAAACTCTAATTGCATTGATGATGATAACGAAAGTCTTGTTGATCAAGAGGTATACGACATAGACCCCCTTGACACTATCATTGCTAGTAAGCTTTCTCCACCCACTTTCCAAAATCTAATCACCCACTCGAGTTATCCCATTATATCTTCGTCCATGCCTAATAATGTTGCTTCTGCTACCTTTGACAAGGGATATCTGTCATTTCCATCATACCCTTCATCTACATCGTCCTCTTATCCAACACCCACATCCTCTTATCCTAGTCTACCATCTCAATACCCCTATCCTAATCCCCCATCCACATCCTCCTATCTAAATCCTTCATCCGCATATACCCACTACCCTAATCTTCCATGCCAATCTACTCACTCTAATCCTACATTCGTATCTTTCCTATCTTAATCCTACATCCACATATCCTCATCCTAATCCACCATCCCAATACCCTTATTATAATTCATCCCCCACATCCTTTTGTCCCACTACACCACCTATCTCCTCTTGTCCTAATCCACAATCCATGTCCCCCTATCTTAATTCACCACTCCAATATCCTTACCTTAACTCTCCATCCAATCCTAGTCCTCCATCCAATCCTAATCCCCCATCTATTTCCAGTCCTGCATCCAATCCCATTCCCCCATCTAATCCTAGCCCACCAATCCATAAACCTTCATCCACTCCCACCTCGCCATCTCAGCCTAGCGTATTCAAGTTTCTCCAAGGACTTATAACAAAGGAAACATCCCCCGCTCCACACATTGCAGTTATGGAACCATGCCATCCCGACCCATCATCCATGGTCGTTAGTGACGAGACCCTTCTCCATCCAACACCTATCATTGATGATACCATCACATCCTTTGAATCTGTCGAACCCCCATCTCCTACCATCACATCTTCTGAATCTACTAAGTCCCCATCCCTTACCTTCACATCTACTGAATCCATTGAACATCCACCTCCTACTCCAAGAGTCAGTGAACCCATCGACGATGCCCAAACCCCTCCCAATGAACCTCATGAATCCTCCATCCCTCCATCTTCCCCACTTGAAGGGTCCCAACAAGACTCCGTTATCATGCCATTGACACAAGATGAGTCATGCCACGAGTCTAATCCAAAGCATGCCAACATATCCCCTTCTCTAGATCAAGATCCTACCATCCCATCTAGTCCACCTCAAGATCAAAGTCCCCCATCCATTCCATCCCATGGTCCTCTTGACATCCAAGCTTCCACCACTCCATCTCCATCTCCATCACATGAGCCTACTACCACAAATCCAGACCCTATCATGGCCCCTACTCCTGATGTTGCTATCCCATCATCTCCTCATAATCCCCCATCATCACCTAAAACTGCTATACCCACACCGCTTGCATATCCCCTTGGTACTCTCACATTCTTCCATGGTGGCCTCCTCGCAGAAGAAAAGCATAGTGTATTTACCACCCATCATCCTCCACCTAATAATGGACTCGCATCATGTTTTCAGAATAACACAAATCCTATCATGGATCGCATGCTCAAGAAAATGAACTATCAAGGAAAAGGTCTAGGCCTTCATGAGCAAGGTATTTTAGAGCCCATCCAAGTCAAAGAACAAGTCTACATGCAAGGTCTTGGACCTATTTCCCAAGCCTCACAATCTAAAGATGTTGGTACAACCTCTAGACGTCCTCAACGAGCCTCTTCCAAAATAAATATAGGCTCTTTCCATCGCTCCACCAAATCATATGTTGCCATCCCTCCTCCTCTATCGTATCGCCTCAAAACCACCGTCCATATTCCTCCTTCATCTGCTCCATCCATTTTGGGTCCTTACATCCCTCCATCCACCATATCCCATCCTTCATTCACTCCATCCATCTTGGATCCATATATCCCAAGATCACCTCCTCCATCTCATCCTTTCATCCATTCATCTCCTATCCATTTCATCCATCATAAACATCCCTCTCACATGTCCCCTAATCAGGATCAACAAAGGCACATACCCGCACATCCTCCGTCTACGCATAATCCCCATACTCCTATCTTCTTTGCTCCACACCATCCATCTCCTCACACCCATCCCATGGCTACTAAAAGCACTTTGGATGCAAGAGGAATAATGCATCAATCTAAACACCCACATGAACCTAAAGCTTCCCATGTCCCCTCTAAAATACATGGTAAAGAAAAGAAAAACAAAATCCCAAATCAAAATCAAATCTATAGCTCGCAAAGAGCCACCAAAGCAAAGATCAAAACCATGTGGATCCCAAAGAAAAAAGATGCAATGCCATCACATGAAAAATCTGTTAGAACATCCAAAGTCGCTAATCTAAAAGCTAGTCATACACCCCTTTCATCTCCTAAGTCTGTTTTGGGTTCTTATGTCCCGAAAGTCACCATTCCATCTCCTCCATTATCCCCACATTCTCCATCCCTTAATCCTATTATCTTTTCACATCCATCACCACATGTGCCAATGTTGGTCCTGAACACATCTCCCCATCACATGTCCACCCCATCATTCTATCCATACCCTTTCCAACATCCCATCCATTATCCCATATATCAACCCCTTCAAATCCCTCTAATTTACCCTCATGCATAAGTTTGTACCAACATCCAACAGTCAGTTTGAACATGAGCTCTTACTACCTCATATAGAACTTGATGCTTGAGTCCTCTGTCCATATCCTTATCGCATGTCTTCTAAATCCACTCATTTGCCTCCCCATCCTTATCCATCTCCTTCTACATACTATCCAAAAATTCAAAAATTCAAAAATTCAAAAAAATAAAAATAAAGAGAAATAATTCGTCCAATGGTGAAAACTTGGCAAACAAGCGCCTTGGATAAGTACCATGATGAAAACCTGGAAAACAGGCGTCATGCGTAAATCCCCATCTACACTTGGGGGCAACTTCCTGATATGCATTACCTCCATCCGCTATGCTTCCAGCTATGCACCTATCTTCCTGTTATCCATCCTCTTCATACATCCCCCCACCCCATCTATCTTCCGCATCCTACCATCTCGTTTATCTCCCGTTCCCTCCATCCTTCTTGTGATCTTGATCAAAACAGGGGCACCTATCTATACATGCTTTGGCCACCTCTTGGTTTACATTCCCTTCCTCCATGCTCTATCATGTTCCTTGGTCACTCATCCTATCCACCTCTAGTCATCTCCTTTATCTTCCCATCCACTCGTCTCCCATCCCTCATGCCTCATTATATATGACATATCTAGAGTGGGGGCATCTGCTTCCTTTGTGACATAGTCCTTGGAGAAATCACCTATCACAGCATCCCTTCCGTCTCCCCATCCTTATCTTCGTATCCATCTATCCTAGCATCTCTTCCATCTCCCTGTCCCTATCCATCTATCACATCATCCCTTCCATCTCCCCATCCTTATCTTTATATCCACCCCCTTCATCTCCCAATCCTTATATTCCCATCCATCCAAACAATCCCTCCCATCCCCCATCCCTATATCTCTATCTCTTCTTTCATCCCATCTCATAATCCCTTGTCATTGGTATCTAGCTATAGGCTTTTCCCCACACAATCCAATGTCATCTATCTTATTGTCATCACTTCTGCTTCTTTTCCACATCTTTTCTATCTCATCGTTCATCACTTCATCATTCATCCATCTGGCATGCCATTCGCCCACTTCATCTTTGAGGATTTGGATAACTATCCCATCCTTGAGCTTTATATAGTCACTATCCTCCAATCCAATCCAATCCAATCCAATCCAACAGGTCTATCTTGTTCCGTCGTGTCAGTTCTGTCATTTTAACCCCTTATCTAGGGTTATCTCATCATCTTTCATCCATCACTTGTCTATGGCCTTTTGTCGAACTACGTTGCCCCTGCAAGGTTGATCATTTGATCTACCCCCGGGGTTCCATCATCGCCCTTCATTGTCCACTTTGCTCCTCCATCTCCTAGCGTCGGTCCTTCTGCTCTGTCAATCCACTACTTTATCATCTATCATCAATCTTTGCTTTTGTCTCTCTAATCCTTGTCATCCACCATTAGTCTTCATCATCCTCTTTCTACTTTTATCCATGGTCAGTCGTCCGCCTTTTATCGAACTACGAGGGCTCTGCGCTTTCACGTAGGCAAGGCTAATCTTTGATCGGCCCCCGAGCCCCTAGGTCTTTAGGGTGTGTTAGTCTCATATCTTGTCTCCCTTGTGTCGTATCGTCAAGTTATGCCCTTATCTAGCTGGTTCTTAACAAACGAGATCCACTTGTATCATGAGATCCAATTAATTTTGAACATCCCGCGTCATATCGATCTTTTAGCTTAGTGTCCATCATCAGTCTCAACAGGATGCATCCTTCCTAACAGACCTCATCAATCCCATCCATCCCCTTGATCCTATGGCAAAGGACATTTGACATTGATTGCGATCTTTTGATGCTTTTGGCTTTTGTTTATCATTTGAGCTCCCTATCATCACTTGTCAAAACCGCCATAATCCATCATATTATGGTGTGTTTTGATTGGTCAACATAGGGGCATATCTTGATCTTTTTATGTCTATTTTTGTCTTCTTGGTTGTCCCACATAGTACCCACCGAGATCCCTGAGGTCTTGTGTTATGCTGGGGCATCCTTGTTTGCTTGTGGTTATCCCAATACCTGACCCGACCAAATTCATCGTGACTTTGGGGTGTTGGGATAGCCTTCTTGTTTGTTATGTGTTTTTTATGCATTAGACACTAATCCGCCTTGGTTCTTCATACCCTGGTGTCTTGTGTCTTATGCTATAGCAAAAATCAGTGCTCCAAAGATGGCAAATTGCATTAGGACTGCATTTCATTCTCCATTCCATCATCTTGCATATATCCCCCATCCTCTTATATATCACAATCCCCCATCCATTCATCCTTCATCCTTATCTCACATCTCTATCCAATCTCCATCCATTCCACTTAGCCTGAATCATCTAATCATATCTTTGGTCTACTTCTCAGTCTTGTTATCAGCCTTGACCCATCATCATCCATTAGTGTCATCCTGGATGTATCCTTTAGTGGTGTTTTGGGCTGTATCCTTCCCTCATCAATACCACTCAGTGGGATGTATCCTTCCCTATCCTCGTGTTGTTTCGGGATCCTTCATTCCCTCATTAACAACACTCCGTCCATCATCAACCCCAGTTTGGCTTGTACCTTGACTGGGGCAACATCACCTTTTGAAATCTATTTGTGTTTCACCCCTTTCCATATCACTTACTCTCTTCCTCATCTCCCCTCGCATCACATCATCTATTTCGAGAGCCCACCCGTGTTCTCTTGAACCCGCATGTCCTCTCGAGGGGGCATCCTTCATCCCTAACTCTTCATCTTCACCCCCATCATCTTCCTTCCTAGTCACTCCTTTGAATGACTGGGGCATCTTTTCCAATCTAACCTTCTTCTAGGTTCTATGTTTTAATATTCTTTGAAATGATGTTACTTCGTAACACCATCTCAAAGAGGGGCAAAATGTAGACATCCAAATTTGGACACTTAATTTATCCAAATTTATCACTTTTCATCTAAACATCCTCTTAGCCTAGTTAATTAAATAATATTACTATTATTTAATTAATATCTTTAATTATGCCAAATCCCTAAGGTATTTAATTAATAATTAAATACCTTACCCTCCTTAATCCTCTTTTCATCAAATAAATTAAATAAGATTACATTTATTTAATTCCTCACATGTCATTTTCATCTAATCCTAATCCATCTCTTAATCTCTTCATTAAGGATGTGCACATGCCTAATCCTTGATTAGGATGTGTCACATCCTCCAACTTTTGCAAGTTGGCCTTTAATCCTAATTAGCCCCTAATTATCCTCTAATTACTGATTAATTAATCTTAATCAGTACTTTGGTCAACTCTTCCCATCCCCCAAGGAATTTTTAATTCCTTTTTATTCACCCTAGGCTCCTCTCTTCCCCATGTGAATTTTTAATTCACTTTTATTATTCCTAGAATCCCCTTTTCCCATGCACCTTCTAGAATATTTGACTTGTCACATCAAGTCACATGTGACAAACTCCCACCTTTTGGGAGCATTGTCTTATCCACCAGATTCTTCCAATCATTGTGAATTTTTAATTCACTTTTATTCACCCAAGATTTTTCCCATCTCCCAATGTACTTGCAAGGTACTTGTACTTCCTCCACCTCATGTACTCTCTTGACACCTCATCTCCATCTCATCCCCCCTTGGCCACTTCACCCTCCACATGTCAAGATGTGAGGGCTTGTGGTTTCTCAACCCACCATAGCCCTTCATCTTGGCCTTGTTGGATCAATCTTGACCCTTGAATTCTCTAGAGAATTCAAGATCCTCTATAAATACCCCCTCCTCAAGGGCATTTGAGGAGGACTTTTGATTTTGCAACTACATGCTGCCCATTTACTTCCTCCAACACTTAGTCAATTTGCAACTACATGCTGCCATTTTGTGCACTCACCCTATTTGTAATCACATCCACTTGCATTTTACATCCAAGCACATAATAGTGATCTTCAATAGAGCCATCAAAGAGCACACAACCAATCTTAAACAAGGGCCAATCAAAGGAGTATCAGCAACAAGGGGAAGGTAAACCATTTGTCTTGCATTATCTACTCTTCTCATTGTTTTATCACTCTCTTTTGGCTAATCTTGAGGTGTTCTTGATATTTTGTTTTTCATAGTTTTTAGTTGTTTTGCTCATTTAGAATAGCATAATATCAAGGGTATACAGTTAGATTCACCAAATTCTTGACTCTTTTATCATAACTTGTTACTGTTTCTCCCTAGTAGATTTTCCAATTTTTTGGTGCTTTTTCCAACTAAACCTTGAAAATCCTCTAAAGGGTAGCTAGTCCTTATGCTTAAGAACTTCAAGATTAGTGGCCAATGAATGGGAGATGGATTCTACACTTTTCTTCTCTCCACTTCAGGCTCTAGAAAACCTAGGAGGGTAATCCCACACAATGTAAATATGAATTTATGCAGCCAAATGACCATGTACATTGCAAATAATAGATGAATTCTCATGTAATTGTTCAATAAATGGAATATTTCAACGGAATGGCTACTCCTTTACAACACTCAACATTTAGAGCATGAGAATAGGGAAGTAAATTACACTTCCAGAAATAAAACCTCAACTGAAATAGAAATTTGATAATTGTTTTTTGATTGGGAGTGATCTTAGAAATTATAATTGCAAACACAAATTCAAGGCCAGTGCCTTATCTTGGGGTGTGGAGTCAAACTTACTACAAACCATGATGCATGACAATGTTTAATTCTAACATGAAAGAGCTACTGCAATATTGCATTACAATATTAACACTCAATATTATGAATCTAGAACTACTTATCAAATCCAAGCATGACTTGCACAAATCTGTGTTCCTATTAAGGTGATTTAACCAATTCCTTGAATCGGAGCCTTAATAAAGAACACACACCACCAAAATTACAATGGAGACCAGATGAAAGATCCTTAATCATTTTCATTAAAAATATGTGCAAATAATACAATGGAGAGAAATGGCTTCATAATTTTTCCATCCTATTCAAATTATGCTAGCACCGTCATACAAAATTAAAGCTTTCAAAAATTACAGACTTAACAACCTAAAACCAAAATTGAACTTAATTTTTTGTCCTTTCATTACAAATTCCCTCCGGAGATCAAAAACCAACCCGTATATTTGGTCGTGATTTCCTTCTTATAGAAACGAAGGAGCAAAACAAGCATCGAGCCCAAATGTACACATGTTCAAATCCTATTTGATCGTTGTAGTTACATTTTCAATACAAGGGAGGGAAAATTCACGTGGGACAAAACTACTTACATTTGTCGATGAATATTTTCCTCGCCCTTCAAAACACATCAATGGGTTGTTGCAGATACTCCCTTTATGAGCAACAACATTCATTCCACACACCCCAGGCCCCAAATTCAAACCTCAAACTCCAACCATTGATCCAACAATGAGATGGCCCAATGAATGGCTCAGCTTGAGTCAAATAAGTCTAAAAATTTGATCGTAGAGGACCCTCGCCACTAACCAATCAAATTACACCATGTGGGAACACATCCACTTCATCCTATGAGCTCCACAATTTCCTCAAGCTTCGAAGATGTCCACATGTCAATCACTCGCCTACCCACTAAGTGATGAGAAATTTTGGTGGGTCCCCCATGGGCTAGCAGGGGACGGTTCAGATTAACCCACAGCACCCCATAGTAGTCATTGATCGATTTTGATTTAGAACATCATCAACAATTGGCCATGATCCACGTGCTTTTAAAACTGTAATCACCCTTTTCATTTCCCATCATTGTTTGGTTCCTTTCTTTTGCAAATGAATATGTGATGCATTAGAGCCCGACAATGGAAGAAAAGACTTAGTATTCCATCACCATCACCATTTCATTTTCCTCGTAGAAATGCAATCCACGATGTATTAACACATTCGTGATGCATTCCCAACCTTTGGATCAAAATATCCACTGGGAATATACCTTCTCGCTCTTCCCCTTTGAACCTGTCGCTAATAGATCTTCTGGCAGTTGAAACACAATAGTGATGTGGAGATTTTGACGATGGCATAGGATCCAACCACATGCCCTACATTACATTCCATGTTTTTCAAACCGAGTAAAAAAAATCCTTTATTCGACGGGATCGCGTGCTACTGCCACCTATCCATTTATGTTGCATCATTCACTTTTTTGTAGTATTGAAGGGACTCATTATTTTGTCCTACTGATATGTGCCTATCTCGTCGATGAAGTCCTTATTGGTATGTCAAAGGGACCAATCAACAAGTCTCGCTGACATTCATCTGTCTCTTCGATGAAGTGCTTATCAGGATGTTAAGGGGACTTCAAAGTAGCTCCCACCAATATGATGTAGTTCCTTTGATGGTGTTTTATCATTTTAGATCAGAGGGACTTTAAAACGTCTCCTACCGATAGGGTGCCTTCTCCTCGCTGTATCTTACAGCCTCAATCACCACCATCAACTAGAAGGCTAGATAAATGGAGGCCAATTTCCCAATGAGTTCAAAGACATAAGTTACAACTTATGCAACCTACAACCTCCAATACATAACCAATGACGAAATAGAATTTTTTCTTGAGCACCAAGATTGTTGGACCTAGGGTTTAAAATTTAATAATTGGTAACTCGACCATTGGAAGAAGCACCTTGAGGGAGACATTTAAATACGACTATGAGATGGTAACCCTAGACATAAGGGACAGTCAATACACGAAGATCAAAGAATCAGGTTGTTTTTAAAATGACCAGAAACCGATTGCAACAAGTCACTTGAGAAATAGATCAAAAGAACAAGGATTAAGGTGAAAGAAAATATGCTAAGGAAAACCAACCCTATAGCATAAAACCCTAAACCCGTATAACATTTCAAAACCAAGAAACCACCCAAGTAAAGACATTAGATCAGTGGAACATGAAATTTTGAAGGCTCCACCAGAAGGTATAAACTAGGCTTTATGCAATCATATTTCATCTTGCAAGGAGCAAAATATGATCATCCATTGTGGCTCACCTTTCTCCCTACACTTAGGGGCAAGGTTCAGGTAGTCTTGTGCTAGGTGAAATTCTTGCCAGGGATCCCTTTCTGTCTCCTTAGAATGTTAGTGTAGCAAGTACACTAATATTTTAAAGGGTGGGCATATGGTCCCTTACTCATTGTTTGAATAAGAAATGATCCCTTTTTAGTGATGATAACATACATCTCTTAGGAAGTGTTTCCTTTTAAATGAAAGTGTGGCCTTCTTGATCTATGTTAGTGTCTTCGTTGTGGTGATATTAGGTTTGATATCCCCTAATGTTGTGACTTTTTGTGGCATATGATGTTCCCCTTGGTGGTAATACTATGGCTAGTATACCCTAAGGGGTGAGTTTCTATTCCATGACTTGTCCTCTCTTGGTGGTGATGTCATGTGTTATTTTCGCTAAGGTGTGACCCTTCATGTATTGAGCAATGCCCCTTTGTTGTCTTTATAAATCACCTTTTGTGATGGTGTTGTTTATAATACCCCTTGAGGTTTTAGCCTTGTCTGGTTTCGTCTTTTTAGATGTCCATGCACCTTCTTAACTGAGTTTATGCACCTTCTTAGGTGAATTTTTCATTTATGTGCCTTCTTACGTGAGTCTTTGTGCCTTCTTAGGTGAGTTTATGTGCCTTCTTAGGATATTTTATCATTTATGCACCTTCTTAGGTGAGGATTGTTTGTATTTTAGACATTAAAAATTTGGAAAATTGGTCTATGGATTCAACATAACGCAACTTTTTGGTTCATGGACACCCTTTTTGACATGGCCACCGAGCATAACACACTTTTCTTGATAGTAAAGCTATGTGTTTCTTCAATTTTTAGTATAACACAACTTGGTAACATTATGGAGCCCATCATATTGCATGGACACCTAGCATAATGTAGCTTGCTAGCCATTAGATCCAAGTGGCTCATGAATGATGTGGCATAACACAACTTTCTAGTCCTCATGGGAGCATTCCTTTGACTAACATTCATTTGATAGATGACGTTCAATATTTGAGACAATTTAAGACTAAGGTCTCTTTGCCTTGCTAACTCGAATCTTTTTAGTATTGTGTTGTGTTATTGTCATGTATGCTTGTGTATGTTTTTTTGTTGCATTTCATACATGTGTGATCCTTTGTGCTTATGTTGTCTTGTCATAAGATCTTGGATCTTGGGGGCTTGCACAGTCCCACTAGATTGATAGTCATCCTATCTCTTCAACATTTGGACAATCAGACCCCTCTTGACATATTTTTATAATTTAGCGTGAGTCTTAGCATAAGTTCAAACCCTCACTAAAGTGGGGGCTAAATGTAGCATTGTAAATTGTCATTCTTAAAAATTTCACACTATGTTTTGCTCCCCCCTAAGTTATTTGACCTAATTGAATACCTACTTTCCTAAATTATGCATTTTGTTGCCCATTTTATAACTTTCCAACAAATTTCAAGCAAAAACAAATGCATTTATTTAATATTTTTCTCCCGACACCTTAATTCTTAAAAAATAGGACTAAGACATAGTTACCCAGGGTGACTTAGTCACCCTATTTTGGCTCCAAATTCAAATATGTTGGTGTTGACATTTTATTATTTGAGTTTCAATTGTCCAAATTTAGCTGTCAAGATTTAATTTTTGGAGATTAGAATAATTGTGTATAAATACCTAGTTATTGTATCATTTGAAATCTATCTACCAAGAACAATAACTACCAAGCAACTATTGAGAAATTTATGATCAAGCATTATCAAGAGATTTATCAAGTAAGTCAACAACAACCATTAGAAAATTTATTGCAGCAATTCAAGATCCAAGCATCATGTTAAAGTGTATGTAAGTTTGTTTGCATTGTTTGTGAGATCTCATCCTTGTAGGTCTTCAAGCCAATCAAGCCAACAATAATCAAGCCTTTAGGAGATCTTGTATGACTTCAGACCTTTAAGGAAACCATTTTTGGGTGGTGAGTTGCAGTCCATTGTTGATTTATCATTCCATTATCATTTAGCTTTATCATTATCATTGGCATTTCCATTATGGACTTGTGGAAACACTAACACAGCGTTTGACTAAGGCAAGCCCCTAAATGACCCACCTCTCTTCTCTCTTTGAATGTGTAGGATTCATATCTGAAGAAGATTAGAAGTTTGAAGATTATTCCTTATTGCAATCAAAACCTGCACCTTGATAAAAAATGGAAACTCAATTACAAAATTATCTAATAGTGATTCGATAGTGCGACAAGAAAAAAATAGAAAATCTAACCTATCTCCTAAGGATTTTGAAAATAGATCAAAGATCCCTATACAAGGACATAGTCGCCCTGGGTGACTTAGTCCTACATTTTCAACTTCAAATTCATACCACAGGTGCACAATGTCCTACTCAATCCATTTCTATTGTATGAATTTTTTTGTGACTTTCTATGTTTGTTGTACTTGCATCAGAATAGTAATTTTCATTATTAGCCTATTTATTGCATTGTATTTCATCCCTAAATTCATCCTATATTTCATCAAGGGTTGGTTGACTCACCTTTCAAGCTATAAGTCAGTCATATATCTTGTCCAAATCTATCAAACCCCCACAATCATCTATCATCCCTTATCTCTATCTAATGAAACAAGGAAAAGGTGTAAAACCCTAAATAGTGTAAATCTCCCTAAAGGTTTCCCTTTTCCACCATTTCATGTTATATTCAATCTCATCCTCTTCAAAAGTAACCTCTTCCATAAAGAAGTTGGTTGTGGGTTTCTTTTTCTTTTTGTTGAGTGAGTCTTTCAAATTTGTGTTAATCCTTTTTCCATGACCTTTGGGAGGTGTGTTTAAGCTCACACAACTTGGCAACAATTGTTTTTTGGCTCAAATTTTTCTAGGGTTTTGAAGGCTTGGGTTGTAGATTTATGTATTTCAATTTTAGACCAGTAGTGGCCTGCTTAGTAGGAAAAATCAACTTTCATTTTGAAGGAGGCTTTACATGTTCTTCAACAAGAGGGTTTGGGGGGCTTTTGAAGGGGAAGGAACAATAGGGTGTTCTTCAACAAGGTAGACCCTGATGAGCTTTGGAGGATATAGAGCAAGATGGAAATGGTGCAGTTTGAGAATGAGCCCTTGGTGGAGTGGAATAGGCTATTTGTCTGAGTTTTTAGTCATCATTTCAATCAATTCTTTCATAGATAGCTCGAGCAAGGCTATTAGGTAGAAAGGGAAGCTAATTACCACTTTCTTTCTAAAATGGTTTAAAAGAGGGAGGTGATAGAAATAGTAACATTTAAAATGACCCTCCGACATGATATATTTCATTATAATGAAACATACCTAGTCCCATGGGTTGCGAATATTTTCACGGTTGTAGCCTGCATGCAGCTTGACATGGATTTCTCCCTCTTTGAATAACATGTTCATATTCTCCAAGTCTTGCACCTTCTAGTGTCTTTTTAGTTTTTGAACATTGCACAACAATCTTGTGGCTTGTGCTATAACCTCTTCATTAACTAAAATATATCCCTCCCATTTTGACATGTATCCTATTCCAGGTGTTGGAAAATTGAATGGAAAGGTTTTCGTCATGACTGCTCAGACTCTCCATAAGCAACACTAAACCTCCTTCCACACAAATATGCCAGAGAAGAGAATCATTATGAAACTCCTCGTAGGAACCTAGTTCCATCCTCATACACTATCCTCCCATGATGTGGTAAAGAAAAGGTTGGTTGTACTAAAGAAGATTTCCACTGCAATTCTTTAAGAAGGAGAGACAGGCATGACTTCTAGCAATGAGGAGAAGGTTTCTAGAAATGATCTTCAAGATTTCCAAAAAAGGAAAAGGATGGAGCATAACTGGAAAATCATGCCCGAAATAGGGGGAATCCTTGGGTAAAGATGATCTATCAAAATATTTATCATATTTTTCCTTTTAACATCATTTTTAGGCTAGATCATAAACTCCCTTGTGCCAACGGTTCTAATCCATTGCTCGAATGGGTTGGAGCACGTTTTTGAATTAGTCTAAGAAATCTTGATTGGTGGGTTCCTTATCATGGGAAAACTTTCAATTTTTGATTTTCTAACCATAATGAACTGACTTGTGACTTTGGCTTTCATTATTGTTAGTTATTGAATAAAAATATGATAATAAAGATCAATTATTTAAGCATGTGATGCTCCAACAAGTATTATTATTAAAAACATAGTTTTTATCATGGAAATAGTACCATGGATATTTGATTTCATTACATTGACAGGATGAAGATTCTTGTTATTGTCAAGATGAAGTAATATTTTGATAGGCTTTTAATATTCCACTAAAGGTTAGGGTTTGTGTGTTAACACTTACATAACTTTTATGGATGTGCCTATGTAGTTCATCATATATGAAAGATGGTTTTGTATCACAACATGTGTGTAAACTATTTCAAAAAAATATTCCCACCTTGATTGTAACAACTCTATCCATACAACATAGTAAATACTTAGGTTTTTAACCTTGCAGTAAATAAATCATTCCCCAAAAAAAGTAAGATTTTTTTATTTTTTAACATCATATTTTGCACTTTGCATAATTGAAAACATAAAATATTTCATAAATGAAATAGCATTTCTTTTCAACTTGAAAATGAGATACATCTTTCCACTTTCAATTTCACATATATAATTACAAATAAGTAAAGAATTAACAATTAACTATTAAGTTCAAGGTGAAGAATTCCATAGTTGAATTACTTTTCTATTTCACAAGCCTTGGCATGTCATCTACAAGAGGGAGAGCATCACCCAAGAGCTTTACCTCCAACTACAAACTGGTGGTCCCCCATACACCTTCCAATTGGAAGTGGCCCTACCCTTCAACAAAGAGTATAGTCAAGGAACCCCTAGTATTTCCATATGAGTTTCTAGTGTTGTATCCTACATAACCAATACAAACATACAACTATAGAATCCTCTAACTATGTATGACACTACTGAAGGGTTATGCAACTCTAGATCACAGTGAATCGACAAATACAAGCAAAATTTTGCACTCACTTTGGCCAAAGTTTTGAATTAAATTCAACCACTTCCTTAAAAAGTGGAGTCATGCATTCACCCACGTCTAACTCAACTTGGAAACTTTAACTAACTTAAGGTTAGCCCAAACTTACTAGTTGACCAATGGTTGAATTTTATTGAATTATTTATCAGAATGTGTTGACTCACTATGTCAATACTTAACTGGGTTGGATAGTTATCCCTAACTTCGAACACCCATGTTACGTTTTTGTAACTTCTTGGGTCTTGGCTACTACCACTTGTTCGAGTCCTTACTACAACCCATGAGAGTGACTACTCTCCCATTTTAAGCATTTAATAAAGCTTGATGATAAAACAACATCAAATTGACCTTCCTAGTCATATTCTAGTATATTGATAACATATTCAATAACTTCATAGTAATGCATATCTTTACATAGAATATTTTCTTCAAATACAGGTTTTTGAATTTATACGTTAAAATCATATAGTCTTGTTCACATGGAATATCATATTTTATTTTGTCATTCATGATAATATTGGCATTTGAATGTTATACAAGAATAACTATCTTATTGTTGGAAAAGGTGCCTTAGATTTACTGGCTTGATCGACTATCTGGAGCAGTGTTACTTTTTTCCTTGAATGTCGCACGATCGCAAAAAACCATAACTTTGGAACTATCAGTCAGGATTTTTGAAGTTTCAAAAACCTTTGACTGACCGACTGCAAAGCAACAGGACAAGGGAAGCTTGTCAAAGTGACTTAGCTGTATTGGAGGGACTCTACACAGGGTCTCCTCGATGGTCCAATAGTTGTGGTGTTGGCCAGCGGCGGTCACGTGGAGTCGAGTTGGCAGTGGGGACCACTTGGAACCTCATCAAAGGGACTTACTTATATTGGAGGGAGACGATATGATGTCTCCCCGATGTGGCGATGAGTGACCCGGTAGCTTGTGAAGAATGTCTTGGTGGGACTTGAATGGTGCAATGGTCAACAACGTTGGACAAGTGATGTGTTGACACATGGCACAGACTCATTTGTTGATTCTACATCATTGTTGTGAATCAATGATCACTGGACCAAAGTTTTCAAATTGAAGTTGATAGTTGTATTTCCTGATAATGATGTAACTACATTATAAAATCAGATTGCTCATTGGTTGGCCAATCGGTACTATGACATGGAGATATTAGGCTGACCTGAAGAATGAGTGAGATAAAATGGGATGTCTATAATGTAATGGTGAGAGACAAATGGTATTTCATTGAGTTGATATTTGCTCAAAGGAAGAGTGAATGTAATGCTACCGAACTGATTTTGTGAATTAACACTTGAAATTGGAGTCTGTAACTTTGTATGTAATCTATTTATTGTAATGAAAAGTGACTTTACTTGGTGTGTGGGTTTTTCTCCCTTAAGGGTTTTCCCACGTAAAAATGGTGTTGAATTCTATGTGTTGTTTAAATTGTCTATTCACTTGTTCTGTTGTTGTGTATCTTAATGACTATAACTCAAATTAAATGAAATCTCCTACAATTTTTTCTTGAGAATTTTGCATTTGGAAGGCGTTTTCACACCAAGCTTTCCTTACAAGTGGTATCAAAGCCTTTCCAGTTGTGTTATCCTTGTGGGTAGGGTTGGTTTTTTTTGCTAATCTTGTTCAGTGAGAGTCTTGTAGAGAAAACTGATTGTCTTGATTACAAATTGAGATGACAAGCACACCAGGAAGAGTAGAAATTAAAAAGTTCAATGGTGGAAATTTTGAGTTGTGGAAACTCAAAATGGAAGATCTGTTGGTGGAAAGAGATCTACGTATTGTTGTGTTTGGAACTAAACCCTTAGGCATGAAGCAAGAAGATTGGGATCTCGTTGATAGAAAATCCAAAGGGTTGATAAGACTTTGTCTAGCAGACTCTGTTCTCCTAAATATCCATGAGGAGAAGACTGCATCTTTATGGAAGAAACTTGGTGATATCTATCAGGGCAAGTGTCTGGTAAACGAGTTATTCGTAAGGAAGAAGTTATACTCCTTGAAGATGGAAGAAGGAGCATCCGTAGTAGACCATCTAAATTCATTTAACATGATTATTGCTCAGTTGGCCTTTGTGGGTGTGAAGATAGAGGAGTAGGATCATTGTATGCTTCTATTATGTTCCTTACCTGACACATGGGATCATCTGGTGATGGCTATTGGAAGTATAACAACCAGTTTCAAGCCAGAAGATGTGGTTGCTTCGCTGCTATAAGAAGAAATGTGGAGGAAATCTTTTGAGATGGCCAAGGAGGCCCTTGTTGTTCAAGGTAGATCAAAGGAGAGAGGCAAGAAGAAAGACAAGAAGTCTAAATCCAAATCTGAAGGGATATCAAAGTCTCTAGGAAAGAACTCCAAGGTGAAATGTTGGAATTGTGGGAAAACTAGTCGTATCCAGAAGGATTGTAAAGAGGAGAAGAACAAAAACAACTCTTCATACAATGACTCTTCTTAGAGTGATGCAGATGCCTTCATTGCAACCTTGGCAACTCAGGCATCGTATGATGTCTGGCTGATTGAATTAGGAGCATCTTTTCACATGACATCTCACAGAGATTGGTTCATGAAGTATGAAAATTATGTTGGTGGAAAGGTGTACATGGAAAGTGATTCATCTCTTGAAATTTTTGGTTGTGGAAGAGTCAAAATCTAATTTCCTGATGGAAGAATTAAAGGAATTGATGGTGTAATGCACATACCAGGCCCGACTCGTAATCTGCTTTTTGTTAGTAAGTTGAATGATGTTGGTGTGCATGTTTCTTTCTCGAGTGGAAGCTGCAAAATGACTAGAGGTTCAATGGTGTTGGCTAAGGGTGCACACATAGGCACTCTGTACAAGTTGGATGCACATGTTGTTCAATGTAACAATGTCTCTATAAAGTCAGATAAAGTTGCTTGTGTAGGGAAGGAGAAAAATGTTCCTTTGGGTGCAAACTCTTTGGAGGTGAAACTCCCAGCAGAGAAAACCATGCTATGGCATCATAAAATTGGTCACATAGGAGAAAAAGGATTAAAAGCCTTGAAAAATAAAAATCTGGTAGAAGGGCTTGTTGATTGTAACCTTGAGTTCGATTTTTGTGAACATTGCATTTATGGAAAGCAATACCGTGTCTCATTTTATTCGAGTCCTCATAAGTCTTTTGGAATACTGGATTATGTTCACTTTGATGTATTTGGTCCAATAAATGTTCCTTCGTTATCGAAGCCTAAATATTATGTTTCTTTTATTGATGATTATTTGAGAAGGGCATTTGTATATTTTCTTAAAAGTAAATCAGAAGTGTTCAATAGGTTTAAAGAGTTTAGAAACTTGGTAGAAAATTAGACTGGAGGGAAAATTAAATGCTTAAGGATGGATAATGGTGCTGAATTTTGTTCTATAGATTTCAAAAGGTATTGTAAAGACCATGGGATTAAAAGGAATAAAACTATGCCTTATACTCCATAGCAAAATGGAGTTGTTGAGAGGTTGAAGAGGATGCTAATAGAAAGAGCAAGAAGTATGTTGAGCAGTGTTGGTCTGGAGTAGAAGTTCTGGGCTGAGGTTGTGGGTACAACATGTTACTTGATTAATCGTTCATCTAGTTCGGCTCTTGTTGAAAAAACACCTTTGGAAGTGTGGTCTAGTAAGAAGCCCTCTCTGAGACATGTTTGGGTCTTTGGCTATGAAGCATATACATATGTGTTGAATGAGAAAAGATCTAAATTGTAGAACAAGGCTGTCAAATGTATCTTCATTGGCTATGGCATTGGTGTGAAAGGATACGAGCTTTGGAATCCCGTTACTGAGAAGGATTTGTACAACAGAAGTGTAATCTTTTGTGAGCTGAAACCTTCTAAAGTTGATCTGCAGTCAGAGACAAAAGAAAAAGAAAAGAAGAATGATGTAGTTGAAATTCCTTAAACTCCAAATAAAGAGGAACTAAGAATTCAAAGTGTACCTAAAACTGAGGAGAGATCTAGAAGCCCTAAGAGTTCTGAACAGGAAGAAGAACCACAACCTCAACCTCAGCCTATGAGGAGTTCTACATGTGAAAAGTGACAACCTAATACGTATGGATTTTCCATGTTGGATTTGAACTGTTCCTATGCTTTGATTACTAGCACTAATGAGCCTAGGACTATAAAGGAAGCAATTAATATGTCTAATTCATATTCCTGGTTGGAAGCCATGAATGAAGAAATGACATCATTAAAAAGGAATGAAACCTAGGACTTGGTACCTTTTCCTGAAGGTCAAAAGCCTATTGGCTGCAAATGGGTATTTAAGAAGAAGATTGGTTTGGATGGTAGTGTTGAGAAGTATAAAGCTAGGTTGGTCACAAAAGGTTATTCCTAGGTGGAGGGAATTGATTATGGAGAAATATTTTCTCTTGTAGCTAAGGTGACATCTATCAGATTTTTGTTGTCACTTGCAGTTGCATATGACTTAGAGGTTCAGCAGATGGATGTGAAGACAATGTTTCTTTATGGAGATCTAGAAGAAGAGATTTATATGTCCCAGCCTAAGAACTTCGTTGAAAAAGGTAAAGAAAGTCTGGTTTGCAAGTTAAAGAAATCTTTGTATTGTTTAAAGCAATCACCTAGAATGTGGTACCAAAATTTTGTGTTGTCATTGGGATTTGTGAGGTCAAAATCAGATCATTGTGTGTAGTACAAAACTGAAAAATGATCGTTTACTTACTATTGCCCTGTTTGTGGATGATTTTTTATTCTTTGGGAATAGTAAGGGTATGATTTCTTATTTAAAATCTCAATTGTCAACACAGTTAGAAATAAAAGATTTAGGTACGGCCAAGTATATTCTCGGTATGGAAATCAGAAGGGATGGGGGAAGTAGAAAACTTTGGCTCAGCCGGAGTAAGTATATTAATACTGTCCTTGAGAGATTTAGTATGATAGATTGCAAGTAGTTAGTTGTTCCAGTGTTGCAGGAAATGAAGCTATTTGTTGAAGATTGTTTGAAGTTTCCTACTAAGATGGAAGACATGACCAGAGTGTTGTATGCAAGTGCAGTTGGCAATCTAATGTATGCAATGGTCTATACCAAGTCAGAAATTTCCCAAGTAGTGGGAGTACTTAGTTGATTTATGGCTAATCCAGGAAAGGCCACACGGGGATGCTGTGAAAAGAGTCTTCAGATATTTGAAGGGTACTTTGAAGTATACATTGTGTTATCGTGGCAACTCGTTTGGATTACAAAGACCTCTTAGCATTCGTGAGTATGTGGATTTTGATTGGGTAGGGGATGTTGACAGCAGAAGATCTAGTAGTGGATACATCTTCATGTTGTTTGGTGGTGTAGTTAGTTGGATGAGCAAGTGACAGGTTGTAGTCACTTTATCTACTACTAAGGTGGTGTACATGGCAGCAACACATGCCTATAAGGAAGTCGTCTAGCTTAGACATTTGTGTTTTGATGTTGGGTTTAATGCAGAGCAAATTACTATTTGTTTTGAGAGTTAGAGTACTATATGTTTGGTGAAAAAACCCTCTTTCCATGCTAGGATGAAGCATATCAATGTTCAATATCATTTCATTCATGATATGGTGGAATATGGAAAGGTTAATCTTGAAAAAGTGAATACTCTAGATAATTTCGTTGATGCATTGACAAAGCCTGTGAGCATGGACAAGTACAGGTGGTGTGCTAATTTGATGGGCCTTGGGGCCTATGAATCTCAATAACTTCAAGTTTGGAAGAAGCCAGTAAATCCTTCGTCAAGTGGGAGCATGTTAGAAAGGTGCCTCAGATTTATTGGCTTGATCGACTATCTGGAGCAATGTTATGTATTTCCTTGAATGTCACGTGATCATAGAAAACCAGAACTTTGGAACCATCGATCGGGAGTTTTGAAGTTTCAGAAACCTCTAATTGACTGACCGTAAGACAACTGGATGAGGGAATCCTGTTGAAGTGACTTAGTTGTATCGGAGGGACTCTACATTGGGTCTCCTTAATAGTCTGATAACTATGGTGGTTGGCCAGCAGTGGTGACGTGGAGTCAAGTTGGCAGTGGGGACCACTTGGAACCTCATCGAAGGGACTTACCTATATCAAAGGGAGACAATATGATGTCTCCCCGATTTGGCGATGAGTGACCCAATATCTTGTGAAGAACGTCTTGGTGTGACACGAATGGTGTGATGGTCAACAACGTTGGACAAGTGATGTGTCGACACGTGGCATCAAATCATTTGTTGATTTTACATCGCTGTTGTGAATCAACGATCATTGGACTGAAGTTTTCAAATTGAAGTCGATAGTTGTATTTCCTGATAATGATGTAACTGCATTACAAAATCAGATTTCTCATTGGTTGGCCAATCAATACTACGACATGGAGAGATTATGTCGACCTGAAGAATGAGTGAGATAAAATGGGATGTATGTAATGTAATGGCAAGAGACAAATGGTATTGCATTGAGTTGGTGTTTGCTCAAAGGAAGAGTGAATGTAATGTTTCCAAACTGATTCTATGAATCAACACCTGAAAGTGGAGTCTATAACTCTATATGTAATCTATTTATTGTAATGCAAAGTGGCTTTACTTGGTGTGTGGGTTTTTCTTACGTAAGGTTTTTCCCACATAAAACTGGTGTTGAATTCTATGTGTTGTTTAAATTGTCTATTCACTTGTTTTGTTGTTGTGTATCTTAATGACTCTAACTCAAATTAAATGAAATCTCCTGCAATTCTTTCCTGAGAATTTTGCATTTGGAAGTCGTTTCCGCATCAAGCTTTCCTTACACTTATAATAGTGACCATGCATCAACAAATTGGTTTAATACATTGTCCTCGTTTGGATAACTTCCAATGAGAGAACAATTGTCCAATCTATTGTTCCTTCATTATCTATCAAGTTCATTGCATACAATTTTTAGGAACAAATTCCATTATAATGATGCATATACACATGTTTTCAAATAATTGAATTTCACTGAGAGCTTTCTATACACGTATAAGAATATTATTATTTTTAACCCAATAGGGATTCTAAGCTCTTTATTGAGAAATAATTATAAAACTCAAATTTAAAGATCATTAAGTTGTTCTATTCAACTTTGTTGCCTCTACAACAAGAATTGTGGTTAAATGAATTTATAATGCTCATGTTTTATTTCTCTTCAAAAAAAACTAGAAAACTCTCTCTTCTTTAAATGAGAGAAATATTAAGACACACATATACATATATATATTCACAGGAAACCAGAAAAAGAATGTGCTTGTGGAATTAAGGTAATTTTGTACTTGTAAAATCTTTCAAATAGAACTAGCACAAATGCAAGTCCACTTATTTCTCAACAGCTTATCTCATGAAACTTTGATTTTAAAGACTCCTTTCAAAGGAACAATGGAAGACTAAACTCTTGCCTCCATCTCCCTTCTATTCCACTCTCATTGAGACTAAACTCCTATGCACAGTCTGTTCTTTAGAAAGAACAAACTCTAACTCTATTTCCCAACGCTTCCCTTCCCTAACTTCGTAATAACAACTTAGCTTCTTAAGAATTTGACATCTCCTACAACTGATAAAAATTAACAAAATAACATCCTCCTCAAAATATGGTGCCCCTTTACCAATATGAAGTTGCATTATCTCTATGGTTTGTAGATAAGAAAACAAACAGAAAATCTATTCAATTTTGGTGCCACCAAAGAAACTAACTTACTATCAACACGACTCATTATTCACATAATAATAAGCATTTAAAGATAGACAAAGGCATGATTCACTACTCACATGCCACGGTAAGCTAAAGATAATAAGATTAAAATCAATTCAAACTGCCACCATCATGGCTTCAATAATGCGCCCTAAAATGGTTTTTCAATGACGCCATAATTTTGTAAATATTATTCTTATGATTAGGATAAGATTCCTTTTCAAATGGGTCAACTTTTCCCATTACCACGGCTTGAGAAAGCTATTAAAAAGATATTTGAATAGCAGTTGAAAATAGTTCAAAGTTTCAATGATATTGCCACAAAGTGGTGTTAAGGAAAAATGATGGCAATTGTTAATTCATGTAATTTCATTGGATTTAATGTCATATTATTATAACATCACCAAATCCTTCAATGAAGGTTGTTATGCCTTTCGATGAGAATCAATAAAACTGATGTTATTTACCATTCTTCATGATTTTATAAGTATGTAATTATTAAATATTGAATACATGTAATATCTATATATAATATATCTTATATATATACATACATACATATATATGTATTTATCTTAACACATATATACATATATATCTTTATATATATATACATAATATTTTTCAATTATAAAAAATATTTGCAATTGATTTAAATTAACAAAAACAAGATCATTTAATGACTAGATTTTACTTACCTTATCGACTTAACTAACGACTCTGAACTCAAATTGGCTTGTGGGTGAGATTAAACTCAAATAGCAATACCAATTAATCCATAATCCATACTCCTCTCTTAGGTGATACTCTCCCTCTCCCTTTGGAGGGCAAGAAAATTATCCTACATTTCACTTAAAGAAACATTCACCTAGTTAGTCGTTAACAATTATGACATATCAATAATATTGAATAAATAACAATTAATCATTAAAGTGCAAAAACATCTCATTGCATTCAATTTCACCACAACATTAAATATAAAAATGACTTCATCATATATCTAAAATTTTATGTTAACATAAAGTTAAAAGTAATTTGGTAAATCGAAAATGGTGTGTAACATTGATTGTGCTTATTTGTCTTGAAGTTTAATCAAATCATTACATTGGTCATCAATATATGAAACCTGAATGAGGAGAGAATCATCCTAATACAAAATGTATACATTTAGATCAAAATAGTAATGAGAAAACTAAATTATGAGAATTAAGGAATCTATTATGACATCAATATTTGAGGAGCCTATTTTAGCCTATTTTTGGGATGGTGAGGGTGATGGCTATTTAAGTAACTTTAAAAACTAAAAGCAACTAAAATTTTAAAAAGAAAATGCAATATGTTGAATTTAGAATGACAATTCTCCCATTTATACCTTTTGAGTGGGTTTTAGCATTTTTTTAAAATATGTGACCTATTTTTATGCACCAAATGGAGCAAGTTGTCCAATTCTAAAAAGTGGGATGTCCAACTCAAATTCCCCAAGTCTCCAAATCATCATGATGTCTGGGACACCACCTAGACCCCAAGGGACACCTCCCTAAACAATGCTAGGATTAGTGACTATGGCTTCACTTTCACACCCTTATCCTCCCTTTCCTCCCTTATTCTCCACAACACCTCCTTATCTCTTCACCCAACCACCCCCTTACCCCTGCCTTCACCTCCTTATCTAAGTATGTTGTATTATCTTTAAGATTGGAATATATTTTAATTGGGTAGGGATCTCACTCAAATTAGTAAATTACAGATACCCAATTTCAAAAAATTCAAAGGAAAAGTAATACCTTGGTAAGACATCTAACCATATGACTTGTTTGTAATCATGACCTATTTGGATGATCAATAAATTTATGTGTTGATCATGAGATAGTTGATGAGGTGACCCTTGGGTGGATGTTAACGCACTCATTGAATGAACCAATAGTACAACTACCAAATTTGAATTGACTCTCTTTTTCTTGAACATGAAAACAAAAATTCAACACTATCAACAAATCAAAAACTACAAATAATTATAATGCTCCTTTGGATAGAGAAAACAATCCATAGGAAACAAGTGAATAACAACTATAACTACTAAATCACAACATCTCCAACCAAACATTTAAAATTTTGTTGATCATGCAATGCATTCGAT
>VDFB02271358.1:1254715501-1254745616 GCA_007258455.2 Sequoia sempervirens | reverse complement strand
TGGGTGACTTGTCTTCCTTTCCTAGCTACTGGCGGCCTCTGGTCACCTATGAGATTATAAGTGAGGGGAATTGATTTGCTTTTAAGTCTACACACGTGCCTCTCCACCCAATTCCTCGTGAATGTCAAAACCGGTATGCATAATGTGTCTAAGTCCGTAATCTTTGGTTCTGACCAATCCGGTAGTGGGACTGCTGTGTTTCTTACTGATTCAAAATCCGGTTGCATAACATTCACGTCCTCATCTACTTGATTTGGAACTGGAATAATCTCACATTCTCTAATCATCTTCAGGGGTATTCTGGTAAACATTCTTCTTCTAACTTCAACATCATCCACTGCATTAGCCCAGAAGTCATGAATATGTGCCTTGTGCCTATACTCCACACTCTGTACCATTCTGATATTGTTTTAAGGATCAAAATCCTGCCTGCTGGTGTGGTATGAAAGGTGGAAAAACTGCAGCTCATCTTCAGCTTCTCTGGTTGCCTGCAAGGATGGACAAACCTCATTTGAATTCCCCATGGTGATCGGGAAGTCCAACCCTCCTTTCTTCTTCTTTTCTGAATTCTAACATAGGCAATGAGCTGCCTAGATACTTCTAACATTACCATTCTATGGGGTATCTTGGTAATCTATATGGATATGACGTGAACCCCTGCAACCTGATATAAGTGAACTTTGGAAATTGGATAAACCAATATCAATATTCTTCGATAAGCGCCTGAGCCTCATTTGATATCCTTTGTTGAGTCCTCTACTGAAGAGTCCTGGCTATGTGCATGGTGAAGGCGTCATTCACTCTTTTGTAGTTGGAGGTGTTGTTCAAGTGCAATTGTGGGCAAGCCTTGTAAATTTTGAACTGTTCGGGACCATGGCCAATTGGCTCCTTATAGGTTATTCCCCTATACTTAGTCATTCGAGTCAACATATATATCACATATGAGCTCATGTAGAACGTCTAAGTTCTCAAATTCCTGAACTATTCATCCAAATTGTCACTTGTCATTCTTGCCCAGTCTACATAGTCTTTCCCTTTCAGCACAATCCCAATGTAGTAAAACATCCATGGCTCGAAGATGTATGATTGAGGGCTTCCGCTCACTCGGCTGAGCATCATTATGAGGTCACAATACCCCTGTTTCACATCATCCGAAATAATCTACTTGGGGAGCCTGGTGCGAGGAGGCCTGGGCTTCTGCATCCAAACAAAATTTATTATTCTAGCACATCTCTCGAAAGAAGAAGCGTACATCCTCTTAGCCCTCTCCCTCATTTTGTATATCATCCTATCGGAAGTAGGAATTCTAAATGCCTCTCCAATGGCCTCAGGCGTGAGATTGGCAAACAATTTTCCATCAGGGGAAACAATGGTCCTTCGCTCTGGCCTGTAGCAGTTGACGCACCCCATGATCAACTTTGGACATTGGATAGCTGGTGGAAAACCAGCAGTAGCATAAAGTCCACTCTTCATAATTTGATATGCTGTTACTGATGGAGGATGACTACCTAGCCCATACATTCGACCTCTGAGTGCTCCAAGGTTGTATGAACCAAGATTCGTATCATTTGGCTCTCCCAACTTTGATGTAAACTTAGACTCAGGAAGAAATGTCTTGCTCAACTTCTTTGTCACCGTCTGCTTGGATACGTTGGCTCTACTTGACTCAACATTGGCAGCCTTGCTTGCAGCTCTGTTGACTCTGCCTGCTTCAACCATCTTGCAAAATAAAAGATAGGCATTAGAATTTAAACTTAGAAAATAAATCACCTTGGGATATCTAAAATGTGGAGCAAATTTTGAAAATGAGGAGCTTCAACATTAAAATTCTAACTCCAAACCTCAACACTTTTTCTAGCAATATAACTTCTGGCACTTAGAAAAATTTCACCCAAGCTTGCTGATTTGACTTGCTCACTTCAGCAGCTTCACCTCAATGCCTTTTCTTCTCACTCTCAGAGTCACAACTTCGCACTCACAAATGGTGAGAAGAAATAAAAACTTCGTGGCTTAAATAATTGTGTGAGTTTATTTTAGCAAGTTCATTAAGTTTCTCCCTCCACTAATTGGCAATTTCTAACTTTGGAGAGGTGATGGGCGAGTTGTCACCCAGACAGGTCCCAGTGCTCATGAACTTTTCCTTCGTTGAAGATTCTTTCCCATGCAAAATTCGAATTTTCCATTTCAACTCCTTTAACATTCGTTATTTCCAATATTCATGGAGGAAATTTATTTAACTCATTTAAAATCTCCAACATTTAAAGTTTTACCCTCTTTTGATGTTGAAAAATAATCCCACGCTTTAGAGCATCTCATTATCTCCCTCTAGGGCGCATTTGAGGGGTCATGTTCACATTTCAAGCCTTAGAAAATATCACATGTTAACTCATTCCTCCTCGGGCATATTTCCTTCATCATGTCATGGGCGCATTTTGAGAGGTGTTACTTCACTTTCTATGCCTTAGAAATTTTTCTCCATCTCAACTCACTCTCCCTTTGGGTGCATTTACCACCTATTGTGCTGGGTGCATTTGATGGGTCTAGCTCCACATTTCATGCCTTAGGAGATTTCATCTACCTTGTTCACTTGGGCGCATTTTGTTATCCTGGATGTATGGCGCAAATATACCCTTCTCCTCTTGGGCGCATTTGAGGGGGTCATCTTATTTTACGTGCCTTAGAACTTCTCACACCACCTCCTACTTGGGCACATTTGGAGGCTTGTCTTCATTGTGTTGGGCGCATATTAGGGGTCGAGCTCATATTTCAATGCCTTAGAATTTTTTTAAAGTCTCCTCCTAGGGCGCATTTGAAGGGGTCTTGTTGTGTTTCCCAGCCTTAGGAAATTTTCATCTACCTTGTTCACCTTGGGCACATTTGGAGGCTTAAGACTAGGGTGCATATGAGGGTTCCTCTTTCATTTTTTTGCCTTAGATAAATTATTCCATCTTGAGGGCGCATTTCACCCATGAAGCTCTTGGATTTGTACTATGGGCGCATTCTCATCATGAGGCATGCTTTGAGGGCGTATTTAGGAGGGGGTCATCTCATTTTCCGTTGCCTTAGAAACTTTCAAGCCTCCATTCATTTTAGTGTGCATTTACCTTATGTGTGCATGTTTCATGTCTTAGGCGTTTTTCCCTCATGGTGTTTGCTTTGAAGACTTAGTCATTTTTCATCGTGCTCGCCCTCGCTTTCTATTTTTAGCAACTTTTGAAGTCTTTGTGATTTTCATGGATTTCCAACTTCTCAAGATTTGATTTTCGCTCGCCCTAACCCTCATGACATGACTGACCTATTCATATCAGCCTTTTGCGTGCACCTACTACTCTGGGCCTTGTTCTGGAAGTGACTTACTAAAAATTGTAAGTGTGTGGAATGCGCTCAAATTTTACCAGTAGATTCCTCGAAGAATGCTGATCACAATGGGATACATCGGTTTTCAGTTTTTCTCAAGTTTTTCCCTTCATTTTAGGCATACAAGTAGGAAACCCTAATTTCATTGCATGCGCTTCTATAGACCTCCGTTTGATTTTGTTTTTGTTGCGTAGCACTCTGTTCTAGAAATTGAAGTTCTGGAGCTGTTTTGGTGACATCATACCTGCCAAAAGTGGACCTGCTAAAAATAGTAAGTTCTTAGAATTGGCTCAAATTTTGCAGGTAGGCACCTTAAAGGGTCTTGAATCTAATGCAACAGTCAGTTTTTCCAAGGCCCTGAGAAAAAGGTCCCAAATTGAGTACTTACTAAACATAGTAAGTTGTCAGAATTCAGTGAAATTTTAATGGGGAACCTGCTTGAAGTCTTTTGATTGCAGTGTTAAGCTCAGATTTCAGTTTGCTCACTCAATTTAACCTCAAACCAAGCCTGAAGGATAAAAACCTTAATTTGACAAAACGTACTGCAAACTTAGCCAAAATTCTAAATTGGGCCAAAAGATGGGTACATCCCCGGAAAGATGGAAGAAACAAAGAGAGACAGCCGCAAAACCACCCAAGACCAAAGCCAAAAGACCCAAATGGGACAAAAATTAGGGGGTCCCCATTTTGAATGGGGTGATGTGTGAAAAGGTCACAACACGTCGCCACATTGGCTTAGGCCATTAGGGCGGAGGTATGACTCGGTGGGAAGGTCTACTCATGGTGCTTCAAGCAGGAGTCAGAGGCCTAGAAACGTGAGGGCGCTACAGAAGGTTGCCAGGGGACTGACGGATGAAGTAAGGCAAAACCCTAGCCCGGGAGTGTTGGAAATGTTGTCATTGATGTCAAAATGGAAAAGACAAAGATGTCATTGATGTAAAAATCATGTCAAGAAGGGTTCAGTATATTATCATTAATGTATAGATGATACAGTCTCCTCTGGGAACATGTTTGCAGGTGCTTTGTTGCAGCATCTAAACCCCTGGCTTTCTAGTCCATAGTCAGAGCTATGCAAGATTACTTTGGTTTGTATATAGCATGTATAAAGTCTTTATAAATGTAATCCAGATATGCTGTAGTGTAATGTTGGATGACTTGCCGCATATGGAACATAAATAGAGTGCAAAAGGCACAATGCCATAATGGATGGAAGTCATAGAGTTAAACAAGCAGATCATTATTGGGAGTTAAAAAAGGATTTACTTCAGCATCTTCGATGCAACTCATGGCAGTTCCTAAGAGAAAGATTAATTAACTATGAAGAGATGTGACTATGATGGAAGATACAATAATGTTACTAAACAAGTGATAAAGCAGCATGAACAGATTGCTAATATTTGAAGAAGCACGACTTTTACGAGGTGATGCAATTTCAGATTTAATAAAATAGAACAAAATCATTTAAAGACAAAACTTGATTCTTTAGATTAAACATAGCAATTAGAGTGAGTTGAATAAAGACAAAAAGAAAAAGACGAAATAAAAAAGACAATTATAGTTGAATAAAAACAAAATGAAAAAGACAAAAAAATGAAATTACACGTCTTACTCTTGAAATGGTTCGATTAAAATTCAGATTAATGTAAGGAAAAGGGCAGTCACGTAAGACAAAATTAAAAAGCACACATAAGACAAAAACAAGAAAAGACAAAAAGGTGCCCAAATAAAAAGTTATAAAGCCAGCGATTTATTAAGGAAGAAGTGTATTGTTTTTCAAGAGATACAATTGGTTGAAAAGGTATCATCCTTTACAAGGGACGTCACTCTTCATCAAGGTATGGAGAGATGTATATGAAGATTGTGACTTGCATTTTAGAGAGTGTAGTGTGTACGTGGGAAGAAAAGTTTATATCACCCAAACACAAGCATGTGAAAAGAAGGAATAACACATCATTTATGTGTAAAGAATGATGGAGTTTAATGAATATCATCTGTGATAGAAAAAGGAAGAGTTCAAGCAGGAGGACGTGAAAATAATATCTGAAGTGCAGATTAAGAAGAGTGAGTAAATGGATGGAGAGTAAATTCTGAACAGTGGGCTGGAGGAGTGATATCTAGAACATTATAAGAAGATCATTCAATGAAGAGATATATATGAAAACAAATGAGGAAATAAACGTATGAAGTGTATAGGAAATATAGAAATATCACCCAGATTTTAAAAGAAATATATATCATTCAGATTTATGTAAAAATGAGATATCATTTCCTTACTAGCAGAATTGTGAAGTGGAGTATGTGTGTGAAAAAATGCATATCATCTGAAGAATGTAAAGTGTTGGAGTCTGGAATAAAGGATATATCATCGAAATACAGTGAAGTGTGAGTGAAATGAATATAATCTGAAGATCATAGTAAGAAGATTCAAAGAATGGAATTTATTGAATATGATTTCTGATTAAGAAAGGAAGAAGAATTAGTGTGCTGTGTGTGTGTGGAGATTAGATGATCTATCATATAAACACCAACACAAATGTATGAAGGAAATATTGAAGTGAGATGTATTGAATCAATATCTTCTGAGTATAAAGAGAAAGGGCAGAACTATGAAGTGCAGATCAGATTTATTCTAAGAATACAAGTGTGAATAATGAATATCATTTGAGTGTGAGGTGTGAAGTTAAGAAGAAAATCATTTAAACACCAGCAGATCTAAAAGCAATATATGCAGATATATGAAGAAGATTTGAGCAGAGTTGTGAAGCGTGAATAAGCAAATTTCTGAGTATGAAAATGGAGAATGAGAACATAGAGTCAAATCAGAAGATAAAATATTTTGTGTGAACACTAAAGAGAACTACAAAGAAGAAGTTAGGTTGAGATAAAAGACAAATCTTTATAGCACATCCTAGAAGAAGATTTAAGCAGATTGAGAAGAGAATTGTGAAGAAAATTGAAGGCAATAGAAGGGCAAGTTTATTGCATATTTGGTAAAGATCAGAATTGTCCATCACCCGTTGAAGAAGCAACATTGAAGGTGGAACATTATTCTTTCAGTTATCATCTTTGCTAAGTTGGTGCTTGGCAAGTGGGGTTTAGTATCTCGAGTAGGTTGGTGCCTACGAACTTTAGGGGTTGGTACTCCTTGTAGGTTGGTGCCTACTAAAACAGTTTAAGGGGTTGTTACTCCATGTAGGTTGGGGCCTAATAAAATACAAAATTGGTGATTCAAGTAGGTTTGTGCCTAAAATCTTTGTAATTTCATACAAAAATATAAAATACAATTGTTGATGTCAACTTGATCATATTGTGTCTTATTGCATAGTTGATATGGTGTTGAAGTTTAAAAGTTGATAAGGTTGAGAGGGTAAAAGTTTGTTGATATATTGATTCACCCAACACCCACGCCCCAGCTCTTAGTATATCTTTGTGCTCTTCAGGGCGAGCCGGAAGAAGTGCTGGAAATAGATGTAACCGAGGAGATGAAGGCTGATGCGGCCATTTTGAAGGAACTTGCTTTCATTTGTCGCTTTGTAGGCGGAACTCTAGATAGGGCCTCGATTAAGAAATGGATACTGGATCACTGGAAGACCGAAGTGTTGATAAGATTTCTGCCTAAGTGCTTCTTTATGATTGTTTTCACGGATGAGGAAGCAAGAAGAAGGGTAACTAAGGGCAGTTTGTGGTTCATGAATGGTAACCCGTTGTATATGCAGCCTTGGAACCAAAATTTTGATCCTTTCAAGATGTGGCCTTACGAGCGGCCTGTTTGGATCCTCTTGTACAATCTTCCTATGGAATATTGGACCGGTGAATGTCTGGAAAAGATAGGCTGATCGCTGGGAACCCTAATTGAGATTGACATAGGAATTTTGGATGGCGATTTATACAAATACTCCAAGATGAACATTGCGGTGATCGATACCATTCTACATAAAATAAGCTTATTGGTGGATGGGGAAAGATGGTTCCAGGATATAGAAATAGAGCACACAAGGAAGTATTGCCTCATGTGTGGTGCTCGAAGCCATAGCGAGTCGGAGTGCAATAGTGGCAAAGGAAAGAGCAAGATATGGAGGAATAAAGTTGGGGAGAATGAGCCTGTCCCTGACACTCAGCTTATCCCATATGCTACGCCTCTGGCGAATAAGGATCCGGACAATGCAGTTTCTCAAGCTGCACCAGATGGGCCTCCGATGGGGCACGTAGTGGACCTCGAGGATTCCATAAAACATAAAGAGGACGCAATTTTAACACCGAACTCCCAGCTGAAAGAAGGTCAAGGAGGAATTGGAGACAACGGGGTGGAAGAGGCCTTCTAGGCTATCGACGATTTGGAGTCTAATATGGATCCAGAGGATGAACTGGACATTGTGGAGGAAAGGTGCATCTCATAGTCTGCGGCAAAGCACCTAGGTACGGGCAAACTTAGCAAACTTGGCAAGCTCGGCAGTTCCTGTGGAAGGAAGTCCTTCAAACAATTAAGGGAGGAGGAGCCGGCAACGAAGAAATACACCAGCATCAAAAAGTTCTCAAGTACTAAGGGAGGAAGCCCCTCCCTTGGGAAGCAATGAAGATAATAACATGGAATGTTAGGGGCCTAACAAGATACTCTTGGTCAAGTGTCAATTGTAGATCTGCTCAGGCAATATTATAATGCCACAAGAAACTAAGTTATCTAGTGAGGAAGGAAAAGCTTTTGTGAAGTATTGTCGGAATTGGAAGGGGCACTTTCAAGATTCGTGGGGAGTGGCTGGCGGAATTGGGATTTTGTGGAGGGAGTTAGCGGTCTCGATGGAAGTAATCTATTCATTCCCTAATTGGATGGCAGCCAAGGTCTACGACATGGGCCTTAATTTCCAATTCACAATCATTAATATTTATGTCCCTACAAAAACAAAGGACAAGGTTGCTCTTTGGTGCTTGGTGCTGGATTTCATTCGGGTTAGCTCGGTGAATAGATTGGTCATTGGTGGGGATTTTAATGCAATATTGGAACTATCGGAGAAGAGTGGAGGTATCAAAAATATCTCATAGTCTACCACAGTTTTCTGGAGCTTCATTGTTGAGGCTGGATTGGAGAATTGCCTTACTTCAAATGGAGTATTTACTTGGACCAACCGTCATAAGGACTTCACTGCCATCTCAGAAAGATTGGATCGATTCTTGATTTCTCCATCTCGAATCACTTCCCTGTTGAATTGGCTCTGAGTGGGTGCCTGGATTCGCAGATTTCTGGCTTTAGATTCTTGAACATGTGGTGGAGGGACGAAAGTCTCATTGGCTTGTTGGAAGGTTGGTGGAAGGAACTCAGGGTGGGGGGCTCGATTAGCTTCAAAATGGCAAAGAAATTGCAATATCTTAAACAAAAGCTTAAGGAGTGGAATAGGGAGAAATTCTTGAATATTTTTTCAGAGAAAGTTAGAGTTGAGGAAGAGTTGGAATCTCTCAATGAAAAGGTGATTAGGGATGGTATGAGGAATGAAGAGTTCCTTAAAGAAAAAGAATTGAAAGAAAAATGGTCTAAGCTCTTAAATAGGGAGGAGATTTATTGGAGGGATAAGTCGAGGGAAGTTTGGCTAAGCGATGGAGATTCAAATTCCAAATTCTTCCATGCCTCGGTGTTGGCCCGAGCAGCAAATAAGATCAAAGAGATTCAGTCCCTGGATGGTCAGACTGTTCGGGGCTGCTCTGATGTTGGCATGGTTGCGGTGGCATATTTCAAACAACTTTTGGGAGATCAGTGTGGGCGGAGTGGTGATGATGGCATCCTGGATGCAATAAGCAAGCGTGTGAGCAACAAAGACAATAATATGCTGTGCAAAATGGTAATGAAGGAAGAAGTTAAATTTGCACTTTTTCACTTCACTGGTTGCCTGTGTCAGATGATTTACCACTGCGGCTCTTCCAAAATTTTGTTGAGCTTCATTGGCGATGACCTTTGGATGTTGGTGGAGGACTTTCACAAGACAAAAAGGTTTGTTAAAGATTTGAACAACTCGGTGATCGCCGTAGTCCCTAAAAAATCCGAATGCCATTCCTTTGGCGACTATCGACCCATTTCTTTATGCAATACAATATACAAGGTGATTGCTAAAGTCCTAGCCAACAGATTAAAAGTGGTATTGGGTAATATCATTTCCTCGGAGCAAAATGGCTTTGTCCCTAGTAGGGAGATCACTGATTGCATCATGCTAATTAGTGAAGTTTCACACTCCCTCAAGACGAACCATAAGGCGGGCATGATAATTAAGCTAGACGTGTGCAAGGCCTATGATAAGGTGGTGTGGGATTTCCTTCTTAAGGTAATGGAGAGGATGGGTTTCAACAGCCACTAGCATGCATTAATAGAGCATTGTATCTCTTCGGCCAGGTTCTCTGTTTCGGTAAATGGGTCACTCCATGGCTTCTTTAATGCCACCAACAGTCTCAGGTAGGGGGACCCCATTTCCCTGTCCCTATTTGTAATCATGGCGGATGCATTAAGTTGTGCTATCAAACTCAGGAGACAATGATCAGATTGGAAAGGTGTTCTGGTGACACCAAATGTGGAACCCATAACGCACTCGCAATTTGCTGATGACACCACCTTGCTTGGTGAGGCAAGTATCAGGGAAGCTAGGTGCATTAAACAGGTACTAATAGAATATGAATTGCAATCGGGTCAAAAAATGAACAAGGACAAGTCTAGAATGTGCTTCTTTAACACAAGACCAACGCTCTAGAACGCCGTTGCCTCCATTCTGGGATTTCAAGTTGTAAAACTCCCGACCAAATTCCTAGGGGTGTAGATCTTTGAAGGCGAGTGTAAGTCTAGGCATTGGGACGAGGTAGTGGGAAAATTGTGATGAGCCTAACTGGCTCCAACTCAACCTCTGAACAATAACTACCTGTTTTTGTGTTTTGTTTGGTTTTTGATAAATTTTAAAGAAGAATTGTAGACAGAAGTAGAAGGTGCGCCAAGCATAAATTAAGATAAAACTAAAATTTAAGCTAGATCTGAGAAAATTGCTTATGAATTATGTAATAAACAACTGCTACAAATAGATCATGAACAACAAACATACCTGGATACCTCCAGATTATTTAAATAAAGAATTTTTGCACTTGACAGGCAAGAATGGCTGAAACTGAGAAAATGCAACGCCTAGAGCCTAGATCTACTTTCTCCCACACATAAACTAGAGGAAAGCAGCTGAGAAGGTTGGATGCCTAGGATGGGGTCCAATCAAGAACCAAAAGTGAGGTGCTTTAGCTCCTAACTTCACATGCCATTTCCAGAAGGACACGCCTTTCAAGGAAAAAGTACGGCCTCTAAATGAAGATGAAGATCCTGTATGGAAAGTTGTAAAATGATGAAGATGGCGTCCCTAATGAAGAAACCCTCTTCCTTATTGCAAACTAAAGAAACTATTGAATTAAAACCTCTAAAAGCACAATTGAACTTCTGTATGAAGCTCCCACAATAGCAACCATTCAACTGATCTCTTATAGTCTCACAATCACCGATTCAATGAAGAATTCTTGAAACCCTTGCCCTCAGACAAAAATCACAAAGAAGTTTGAAGCAAAGTCAAATAATCACATAATGAGGTCAATTTGCTTCATTTGCCTTATAACCTCAAAAAGGCACGACTTTCAAGAAGTGATGCCACTTTTGCAATTAAATACATTTAAAATGTATTTAAATCATTTCAATAGTTGCCTTTTAAATACTTGAGTGCACTTTTTGACTTAAGTGATTTATTTTTTCACTTTATAGTCTTAAGTCATCAATTTAATATATTTAAGTGGCTTTTAAAATCTTTTATAAAGTCATTTTGACTTTATAATATACCAATAAGTTAAATAATTAACTTAACCACGCAAATAATCATAACTCCCTCCAAACTCAATATTTTCCGTACGCTAGAAGCTTTCCACTTAACATTGAATCCACAAATGCCCGTGACAAACCAATATCAAGTGAAGTAGTGTAAAAATGACAACACCTTACCAAAACAGCCATTGACCCCCTAAGTAGGATCCTACAACCTGCCAGGGTCCAAGAAATAGGCTAACCTAATCAGTCCCGAACCGACTAGAATGGAGACATTATAGTCTCCGCCGAACTTGCTTTGTCCTCAAGCAAACTCAAAGCTAGATGTTGTATAACGCCTCGCACTCTCTCTTCATCCCCGAGAATGGACTATCGTCCAACCTCCTCGATTCTTCTCAAGGTAATTACTTAAGTTGTTGTCCTTGATGGTAAAGCACATGAGTAACCTCCCCATCAACCTTGGAATTTCATCTCCATCTCACTAAGGTTGAGAGTGAATCCTTCAATTGCATGAAGCCACTTCATGCCAAGAATCACTTCAGTGTCTCCCATGTTCACCACATAAAAATCTACTGTAAACTCATAGTTATTGAGTTTCATTGACAAATATGGTATCATCCTCTCACACTTATGAATGTAACCATCAGCAACTCTTACTCTTATTCCTTCAAACTCATGAGTTTGAATTCTGCATTTTTCCACCAACTGTGCATCAATGAAGTTATGTGTTGCACCTGTATCGAGCAAGGAGACGACTCTTTGGCCAGCCAAGAGTCCCCGTAACCTGAAAGAGCCTTCCCTTCGCATGCTAGACATGCAAGCTTCTAGTGGCTCCAACTCTCCTTCAGTTTCAACTTCAATTTTTGAATTTTCAGCTCCTGTATCCTCTGGAACAGCTTTTTGGTCTTAAAATTCAGTCATTTTCTCCCTCATAAAACCACTCCATTTATCTATTTTGACCTTTAGGGTTGAGGGGATAGTCATGGTTAAGGTTGTACGGACCCTTGCAGTAAAAGCATAGCTTCCTTCTATGCAAATTGTTGATTGTTTCCCTAACCAAAGGGGCTGCAAAAATTTTCTTTTGCTCAACATTGTCTAATTTCTTGGGATCAACATCTTCTGATTTGCTGCCACTATGTGATGAAGATGGTTTTGAATTGGACTTACTACGTGAAGTGGTAAGCTCCATGCTACGAGCTTTCCTCATAGCCTCTTGCAAGGTAGGTGGATCGCATGCCTTGATCCAACCTTTCATAGGCTCGAATAGGCCCTCTACGAAGAGGATAACCAATCTCCTCTCTGATATGCCGGTTACCATGATTGAGAGCTTCTGAAACTCTCCAATGTAGGATTCTAAACTACCCAACTGCTCCAGTTGAGCGAGATCTCTAAAGTATAACTTTGGATCCCGTTTGTCGAATCTCTCAACCGACCTATCTGTGAATTCTTGATAAGTTGTGATCCTGTCATGCTGTAGTGTAACCATGCCATGGTGCCACCAATCATGGGCTACACCATCCAAGTGCAGAGCTACAAACTTTATGGCATCCTTTTCTGCCATAGGACTTAGGTTTAAGAATGTATCCAGCTTACTAACCCAAGCTCTAGCTGTGACTCTACCACTGCCATCAAATGTGGTGAGTGTGAGCTTACTGGTAGCATGTTTGAGATCATTGTTCCTGTGCCAAGGTCTCCTATCTGTCCTGTTCCTGCTGTGGTCTCTTTTTTGTGTTAGAAACTTGTCAAAGTTAAGGTGATCCTTAACTCTTTGTGGCAAGGCATCCCACTCATCATGAAGTGTCATAATATTGTCTTCAAAGCTCACATTAGCTTCCTCCTCATCCTCGTTACCCTCTTTTGGCTCATTCCTGACAAAGGTAGGGCGAGTAGGTCTGTCATAGGTACGTGTAGGAGTTACTGTCCTCCGTGGGCCTCCCTATACACTACCTTCCTCCTGTTCCTGATGTAATCTTCTATGAATAGTCAAATTATTTATGTTTGTACTAAGCTATTGTAGTACATTCGCCACCTGTTCTTGGCCAGCTACAAGTCCTCTCAGTATGTCTCTGGCTTCATGATCCTCATTGTTACCAGGATCCCTGTGTGGCTCATCATCAGTCCTATCACCCATGTTTTCCAATGGTACCTCTTCAAACTGATTATGAAATGGTCTATTCTCAAACGGGAACTAGTTTGTCTACAACCCTAGTCTCTTGCGTGAGTAAAACCTATGTGGCCCAAACTGATTATGATGCATATAATCGTTTAACCCTCTAGGCTGGCAGGATTAAAAGCTCTGATACCATTGTGATGAGCCTAACTGGCTCCAACTCAACCTCTAAACAATAATTGCCTGTTTTTGTGTTTTGTTTGGTTTTTGATGAATTTTAAAGAAGAATTGTAGATAGAAGTAGGTGTGCCAAGCATAAATGGAGATAAAACTAAAATTTAAGCTAGATCTGAGAAACTGCTTATCAATTATGTAATAAACAACTGCTACAAATAGATCATGAACAACAAACATACCCGAATACCTCCAGATTATTTAAATAAAGAATTTTTGCACTTGCCAAGCAAGAATGGTTGAAACTGAGTAAATGCAACGCCTGGAGTCTAGATCTACTTTCTCCCATGCAGAAACTGGAGGAAAGCAACTGAGAAGGTTGGACGCCTAGGATGGGGTCTAGTCAAGGGCCAAAAGTGAGGCGCTTTAGCTCCCAACTTCACACACCATTTCCAGAAGGACACGCCTTTCAAGGCAAAAGTACGACCTCTGAATGAAGATGAAGATCCTGTATGGAAAGCTGTAAACTGATGAAGATGGCATCCCTGATGAAGAAACCATCTTCCTTATTGCAAACTGAAGAAACTGTTGAATTAAAACCTCTAAAAGCACATATGAACTTTTGTATGAAGCTCCCACAATAGCAACCATTCAACTGATATCTCACAGTCTCACAGTCATCGATTCAATGAAGAATTTTCTGTCTCCAATGAAGAATTCTTGAAACCTTTTCCCTAAGACAAAAATCACAGAGAAGTTTGAAGCAAAGTCAAATAATCACATAATGAGGTCGATTTGCTTCATTTGCTTTATAACCTCAAAATGGCACGACTTTCAAGAAGTGACGCCACTTTTGCAATGAAATACATTTAAAATGTATTTAAATCATTTCAATAGTTGCCTTTTAAATACTTGAGTGCACTTTTTGACTTAAGTGATTTATTTTTTTACTTTATAGTCTTAAGTCATCAATTTAATATATTTAAGTGGCTTTTTAAATCTTTTATAAAGTCAATTTGACTTTATAATATACCAATAAGTTAAATTATTAACTTAACCACGTAAATAGTCATAACTCCCTCCAAACTCAGTATTTTTCCGTGCTGTCAGAAGCTGGCGAATACTGAATGACAAATGCGTGTACTGAAACCAATACTAAAGTGAAGGAGTGGGAAATGACAACACCCACCAAAACGGCCACTGACCCCCTAACCAGACCCTATCAGCCTACAGGGGTCTAAGAAATAGGCTAACTCAACTGCTCCTGAAACTGACTAGAATGGGGACATTACAAAAATGCAGAAGCAAGGCAATGGCTTGGAAAAATAAGTGGCAAACGCTGGTTGGGAGAATCACCATGACTAGAGTAGTTGTATCCGCAATTCCGATTTTTACAATGTCTTGCTACAACGCCCATGCGAAGGTGGAGAATGGCATTGAGGGTGTCCTCAAGAAATTCTTATGGGAAGGATCTAAAGATGACAAGAAGATACAACTAATTAGTTGGGATACGGCTTGCAGGCCTAAGGTGGATGGCGAGGCTAGATTGATGAAAGTCAGATTGCAAAATATGGCCTTTGGTGCCAAACTGGTGTGGAAAATGTACAAGCACCTAGACAAATTGTGGTGTTGTATCCTCTAGAACAAAAATTTGGATTGCTCCTCGCCTTCGAGGATCCTCGTGGTTGAGAATCTAGAGGGATGTTTGGCTGTTTGGAAGTTTATTAGAAAATGCAGACCATTAATCATGTGCCACCTTTCTTAGAGAATTGGGAATGGTCAGAGGGCTGAGTTTTGGACCGATTCTTGGAACGGCCACAAAAGTCTTATGGAGTTGTTTGATTTGGAGCAGTATATCGATGGGCTACAATCGTCGTTCGAATCCAAGGTGGCTAACTACATTCGCTGGTTGGAGACGGGATGGGGGGGCCATGCTAATTGGATTGATCTGGGGAACCTTCCCTTGCCGCAAGATTTAAGAGGGGTGTTAACATTAGAATTAAACAGAAGGGTGATAAGCCTAAACAAGAATGAGGACACAATAATATGGTGCGGGGCCAAGTCTAGAGAATATTCGGCCAAGCTGGGATACCAAATCCAATTCGAGCAAGGGGCAGGGAAGGATTGGATGGCTACTCTTTTTTGGGACCATGTTGTGCTACCTAAAGCAGGGACCTTCTTATGGATTGCTCTTCATCATCGCTGTAGACTCGGGATTGTTGGGCCTTCAAGGTGTGTCCTATGCGAACGTGGAGAGGAAGGTGCAAATCACTTGTTCCTTACTTGCCAGGTGGCCTCTACCTGTTGGGATTGGTTGCAAAAGGCTTTTCAAATTCAAGGACCAAGACAAAATAAGCTATGGGAACTTTTGAATGGTTGGCCAATAGTAAACAAGAACGGTTTTTGGCATGGGCTTTGGATAGCAGCACCCTCCCTAGTAGTTTGGCATATATGGAAAGAGAGAAATAGGCGTATCTTCAGAGTGGAGTCTCTTAGTAGTGATCTGCTCATTGAAAAAATACAAGGCACAATCATTGAGGTGGCAAATAATAGGACTAATATAAGCTCAAAGTCAAAATATACAAGGTGGGACGAAGAGAAACAAAAAGTTTGGAAGGACTTGAGGCTCCTGGTGGAAAAAGTTCTAAAGGAAAGAAAGGTTAACAGGAGTGAAGTGCACTAGTGTTGTCGAAGACGGTTTGCTTGGAAGCTAAACTTCGACGGTGCTGCCAAAGGAAATCTCGGCCTAGCAGGCGCAGGTTGCATAATTAGGGACCAAGGGGGTCACTATGTGTGGGCTACATGAAAAAGGATTGGAGAATGCACTAACAACATTGCTGAGATGGAAGCTTTGGCAATGGGCCTACAACTCTGTATCTGTAAGGGTATCGGTTCGATGGAAATTGAGGGTGACTCAAAGTTATGCATTCAGGCAATTACCTTTGGGAAATCGCCAAACTGGAAAAACTGACAATTGGATTGGTCCAATCAAAAACCTTCTATGCAAGCTGGACAACTACTCCCTATTGCACGTGTATAGAGAAGCCACTATGGCTGCAGACTATTTGGCAAGCAGTGGTGTCCTTCAATCGGATTCGGCCATTATGGATTGCGATATGGTGAGATGGTCGAGACTGCAGGTTATAATTGAATAAGACAGGGAGAGGACGATGGGATAATTCCATGCGCTTTATCGTTTGCCCATGAATTGACAGATGGGTACACTATTCACATGGCTTTGGGTTGTGGTATGGATTTTGGTGTCCGGGCGTAGATTTAGTTTTGTTTTGATGCCTGCAAAAGTTGGATGGATTCGCGTTGGATGTGGTACTTGCTAGTGTTGTCGATGCTCGCCAAGTTATGGGGGCATCGGCTATATATGGCAATGCGTAGTATATCTGGTATTAAGCCGGTCTTTGTGGCAAGCTTTTGTTGCGTTCTCAAGACTTTCTTGCCAATGGTGCATTACTTCGGGTTATGTTGTGCATGCCTCGAAGAACTTTTGCTAGAACAATGTAGGCAGTTGTTCACCGCGCACCGCTCTCAAGTGGTGCAGGCTATACACATGCTAGTTGTGGTTGGACTGGGCGATGAGCGTCACTAGTGCGATGGGTTGGTATACGAGGTTGTCATTGGTCCCATTGTTGACATTGTGGGCTCGAAGGAAAGGACGGTGGAGCTCCTCAATGGCTTCATCTTGATGGCAAATGTTCTTGTTGTGGCCAATGCCATTCTTGCTTGGTGCGGTGGGTTTGGTTTGCCATCTTCGGCTGCTGTTCGACAGCTCTTACTGCAAATTAGAGGATGATGGGGGTGACTCGTATGATGATAACGGGGACAATTTTGATCAAGTGTGGCGGGAAGCAAGGAAGAATTTCATGGACAACGCATGGGAGGTGTACCGTGCTGGAGTAATGAACAACAACCTTGATGCCTTCTCCAGGTACATGAACTCGGATAGTAACTGGCTCTCAGCTGATAGCCTTGGCCATTTATTGGTTCTAGGGAGGAACATGGTTGTTGTGTATCGATACATACTATTGTAGATCCTAATTCTATTGTTGGCTATAGCTGGCCAATGATTTGTAAGTTTGCATCATTGTATATGGGTGCTATCCCCTTTGCTAGCACTTACCTATAAAAAAAACATAAAAAATAAAAAATAAAAAAATATATATATGCATTATAATTGCGTAATGAAATGATATATGATTAACAATTAATAGATTAAGATTCCTTTAGCAATCTATTTTGAATTTATATAAGTGTTCACAAATAGGGAGGTTGATCAACCTTCTGGATTCATGAGATGGGAAGTACTAGCTTCACCTTCATCAAGTACACCACCCTCAAGATGGCAATGCTTGTGGGGCCGGGAGGCATATGAGTGCTCTCAGGCTTGTTGAGGGAAGCAGTCTTAATGCATCTTATCAAGCATGCCACCCCAAGATGCAGTGCTCATGGGCTAGGAGGCAAATGAGTGCTCCTGGGCTTGATCGAGGAGGATGGAGCACCTCCAAGGTGGATTGAGAGATGGTGTGGACTTGAGATCCTGCCATGTTCATGGGCCAGGAGGCGGATAAGTGCTCCTAGGCTTGAGAGAGGCTTGTCAAGTACGCCACTCCCAAAATGCAGTGCTTGTGGGGTCGGGAGATGTTTGAGTGCTCCCAAGCTTGAGGGTCTTCTCAAGTACGCCACCCTGAAATAGATGGACAAGGATCCCACCCATGCTCTCACAATACGAGGACAACCATCCTTGAGATTGCGGTTTGTAAATATTTTTAGAAATTCCTAATAGGATTGACTATTGTAATATGCCGGAGACTAATCATTAGTGATGTTTAGTTATTTTGAATTCAAATGTTAATGATGATATGAACTATAGATCTAAATATTATAATGTTTTAGCTATTATGGTGTATTGTTCTCAATATTATACTATTTTATGTGTTAATCTGAATATAACCATAAAGTTGATACTTGTTATTGCTAATTTTGGTTTTTAGTGTTTATTATTGTTTTGTAGGCCAGAATTAAGGAATATCTCAAAAGGGGACATTAAATAAAACCTTAAATGTGTAACAAAGTCTGTGGATATACTTTTCTGTACATTATCTGGTATAGGTAAGGAAGCATCATATAGGGGTACTCTTGTAGAATATTTTCCTTGACATTTGTTACATGTGACATTTATTTGTAGCTTTGTATCTTCCAAATAGAGCCACTTAGCAGCTTCACAAGTTGTATTTCTATCTACATGGCTTGCATGTGACTTATTATGAGATTCACATAAAATCTTATACTCAAAACTTTGAAAGGGTTACTCTTTGAGCTTCTTTTACTCGGCATTCACATGTAGCACTTATTTGCAGCTTTGTATCTTCCAAATAGGAACGCTCAGTAACTTCATAAGTTCTATTTTTATCTTCATGGCTTGTAGGACGTTTCTTGTGGGATCCACATTATCTCTTATACTTGAAAGGGCTGTTGCTAGTTGCGAGCATTATGCTTTCGTAATAGAGGGTGTTCTCTTCTAATCTATGTACTGGTATATACTATATGGTCATTTTTCTTAAGAAATTTGATAACTTTTTGCCATTCCATGTTGTTTGCATACTCTTTTTTAATCTCTTCCACGAGTATTCCTTTTACTATTGAGATTGAAGAAAAACAAGATACGGTGTCTCCTAGAACATTTTCTTTTATAGATTTATAAACTAGTTTTGGTTGGTTTTTGTTGAGAAGTAGCAGCTGTTTATATTTTCTGCTCAAGAGTTCTATGTTTGGGGAATTATGATAATGGTTTGTGAGCTTTATGTACTTCAGATTCATTGGTATCGATTGCATGATTTACTGCCATTAGTTCTTAGTTAAATATAGCGCAACTTTGTTTGGCCTATTTTTGTTTCTTTCATAGGCTTTATTCCTTTTTCATAGACTAGCATATGTAGGGATCGTAAATAGTTTGGTTGGATTTAGATATGTTACGATAGATGCTTCTATTAATGTTATTTTAAGGATGACAAATTACTTTTATTGTTCCTATCCATTTGTTGTACCCAAAACAATTTTTTGCTTCATTAAGGCATTTTGATTAAAATGGTCTAAATCTTGTAAAATTGTCATCAAAAGTCAGTTTTAGGTCAAAGAAAGTATGGGCTTTTTGTGGGTTTACTGTCTAGAAGATACTGGCAAAATTTGAAAATTAGGGTTTTTGGGCCCCTATTTTTAGAAAAAACCCTAAAAATAGGATCTTTCCAAAATTGACTGAAAATTATTTTGATTGGCTTATTTCACTTCACGATCACATTGGTGAAGTCAGAATCAAGAAAAAGTCAGTTTAGCTCTAGTAGGTCTACTTCATTTTTTCAGGAGAAAAGTTAGGACCTTCAAGGTCAACAATGGCAGATGGCCAGATACTAGGTGTCGAAATCTAAGCCTCAAACACTTCAACGAAGATTCTATGGTGAAAGATGCTTGAAATGATGCTTCGTGATGGAGGGGATTTTCGTTGAGGTGAAAATCATCAAAAAATTTCTAACTTTGGAAATAAAAGCACCCCTGCTAGTTAGGGGCGCCCAAGGTTTCAGGGGCTTAGATCAACTTTTCGAGGTTTGTCACTTCCAAGAGGTCTTCTCTGCAATTTTTCCAACTTCGCGATGAGCCTGCCAACCAATCTTGGAGATCTATCTAACGCTCGAAATTGAAAATCAAATGAAGAACGAGGGAGATGAAGTTAGTCAAATTTGACTAACATTGGTGGAGAAAAGCGCCCCTACTAGCTTGGGGCATCCAAAATTTTGAGGCACCTATTGTAACTTTTTGATCAAATGACACCTAGGATATTGTGTCAAACTTGATCAGGCTTCACAACAAGTCCGTCAACAGATAAATCAGAGTTGCCAAACTGTTGGAATCAAGAGTCAAACATAAGGTTTTTGTCATGGTCAAAATGTGGTTTTAGAGCACAAAAGCACCCCTGCTAGCTAGGGGCGCCTAGGGTTTTGAGGCCTCAAATACAGTTGCTAGAGTTTGCTCAAATGTTCATCTTATTCGGAATTCTTCAAGCTTTCCATTGCATATCTCAGCCTGAGTGGAAGACTTGTCAGTAGTCAATAGTCGGAGATCGAACGAAGAATGAGGCAAGTTGCAAAAATGGCAAAGTTTGGAAATAAAAGTACCCCTGCTAGCTAGGGGCGCCCAGAGTTTTCATGGTTTAGAAGTCAAAATTAGGGTTTGCAACCTCAAGAAGTTCTTTTTCAATTATGATCCTGCTCTTCAATGAGACTATCAGCCAGTCTGCTGGATTCGTCAGTCAATCAGAATCATAAATCAAACAGAGGCTTCGGTGACATTTGCAAAGGCTTAAAAATAGGAAATTTCAAAAAAGTTTCTAAGTCTGAGAAACTTGGCGCCTAAAGTCAAACTTTGATTTAAAAGATTTTCAAAACTAAAGTGCATGCTTTGGCCACCCTATAATGGAGGGATTTTTGAACTAATAATAATAAAACTTTAGCTTCACTTCCAAATCGAACTGCAAATAATAATAATAAAACTTTAGCTTCACTTCCAAATTGAACTGCAAATGACTTCATTTTCCTTGCATGTGGCGTATTTCTTCTTCACATGCTAAGTGGCACCCATTTTAGTGTTTTATCTTCATTCAGTTAACTGAATTGAGGTCCAATGAGGTTATTTCATCCTAAATTTAGGATTTAACTGAATGTGACGCCTTAATTCATGAAATTTATTTATTAAAGCACTTTGGCATCCGTTTTCTTCATCACAGTTGAAGGCGAGCTCATATTTTCTAGTGCAAGCAAGATTTGAAGGCGCTATAGGTGATATTTTTCAGTGTTCTTCGCAGTTCCATGTCCAGATTGCTCATATGGATAATTTTCCAGATTCCATCTTTTCAGCACATGCTTGGAAAATTTCATCATATTGGGTAGAAGGATGTGATTTTCTTGAAGATTAACAAAGGCAGAATATAATTTCTATCTTCTCACCCTCACATTTCTTCTATCCTTGTCTTAGGTTTTCTCTCGCATATCCCAGTAAATGATGGTTTTTCACAATTCTGGTCATCTGGGTTCGTTGAGCACAGTGCTAGCAACAAAACCCATGTTCTAGATTTTCTCGACAAAAGTGCCCCGCTACTCCTTATTTTTAGGGTTTCTATAAAAAGTCAACATTTCAAAAAATGGAGAATCTGGGTTTGATCAGCACGTTGGTTGCTACAAAACCCATATGCTAGGTTTTTTTTTTTTTTTCACGAAAAACAACCCTTGGTGCTCCTAGTGCCCCTACAGCTTCTATTACTGAAAAGCTCTTGCATGCCTAAGGAAAAGTTAGTTTTTTTAATTTTTGATAATTTGGGTTGGCTTAGAAACATATTCTCTACAAAATCCATATCTCAAAAAATTTCGTAAAGATTGCCCCTCGGCAGGCTATTTTTAGCTTCATCAAAAGCTATTTTTAGCCTTTGCAGAATTTCATCCAAACATATCCGAGCTCGCAGTCAAAAATCTAGTTTTTCAAAATGCAACAATCCAATTGAATACAAGACCAAATTGGTCTTAATTCACAACTTTTTGAAAACTTTTGACATCGACTTGTGCCATGTTCATCTAAGGATCAAATTAAGCATGTTGGAAGGTGTTGACAACACTACAATCAAGCATCTTGATTGCTCTGGGTTGTTCGAGGCAGCTTCTATTCGCATCACAGTGTCAGATCTTGAGTTTGTTATTGCATGCATCAAGCATTATGACTATTCTACACGACAAATTTGATCAGTAGATGGGCGAGTTGTTTGCAGCCTCAAGCCGAGAGATGTTGAAAAGTGCTTCACCATTCCACCCCGGTCAGATAATTGCATCATAATCATGGAGAAATGTGACAAGATATGGCAAGTAGAAAAGGAAAGATCTCAGAAGAAGGTCGCTCAAAGGTGGTTAAAGGAGCAGAAAACTAATTTGCCAAAGAAACTTGGGCATGGAGAATTCAAGAACGAGATAGCTAGCCTAATTACCTTGCTCAATCGGGTCACGGGTCAAGAAGAAGCTAATGTCTTTCGGCCATGGATGTTCTATGTCATCTCGTAGATTGTCAATAATAAAGAACATTTTGACTGAGCTATGTTGATCAATGAAGTTCTTCACCAACAGATGATGGGATTTCTCAAGATCCATGAGTTTCATATGGTTTCTCATCTCGTCTATTTAATTGCATTCCAAAGCAATTTTAGAGTGCTGAAGAGCGTTGGAACTCTTGGTGTTCAGCGTGTACATGAATACTTCCTACAGTTGGAGTTTTCACAAGCTGAACAAGATTTCAAGTAGGTGAACGATCATTTTCTGATGAAGACAATGAGAAATCTTGACAACGAGATGCACATAAGGGTTTTAGTGGATGCCAAATCAGCAATGGAGAATTGGGCAGATTGGTTTATCCAATTTCCCACATTCACTTACATCCGAGTGTATAGTTTCTCAGGAGAACCTTTGATGCTACCAAGGTACCCATCTAACAAAGTCTTGTTCATGGAGTTCTTGAGACAAGTTCATGAGGTTCATTCTTTTCTACACAATCAGTACAAGACGGCGTTCACTTTCCCATGTGGATTGGGCACATACAAATGCAAATCAGCAGCCGATTGCAAGTTAATGAGCAACGAATTGTCCAAACTTCATCTCAAGTACCTCAACGAAAAGTGCTCGTATGATCCTTTGGGCCTCTTTGCAGCTCGTTTGGAGCGAAACATTCACACAAGCCAGCACTTGAAGACTTTTGGGTCAACTGTGAGGATGAATTCAAAGTTCGCAGGTGCCATTATTGTAGACTCACTCTTCCTCAATTTGCTGATTTCTTATCAAAAGATGTTGAAGGTTTGTTGGATGATGATGGAGAGGTTTTGCTAACTTCATTCGTCAAGGATCAAATTGCTCGCCAGTCGCTCCGACAACCAAATTGGTATGCCAAAGAGAGCACTTTAGTTGAGGATTTATTAAGCCGAGTTGTCAAGACCAGCATGCTTTTCTTGAATGGCAAAAGGAGGCGAAAGATGTTTCCATTTATAGAGCCGCCAATTGTGTTTTCTTCACTACCTTCCACGATCAAGACCCAAAGTGAAGATATGGAGCAATCCACCCGATGGTGCCAAAGTTAGAGGAAAGACGAAGAAAGGAAACGAAAGTCAATGAGATCAACCAGAAAAGGTGCCTAAGATTCCAGTAGAGCCAATGGTGCAAGCTGAAGTCGGGTCTTCATCTCCTAGTCCGCCATTATCTCCTCAACCTCCTCCCATTCAAAGAGATTCAGAACCAAAATCGCCAGTTTGTGAAGTCTCAGTGCCAGTTAATTCACCAGGAGTTGACACAGTTGCAGTCGTTTCTCCCAAAAAAGTCAACATTGACCATTCATCGTGGCTTGGGAAGACTTTGGGAAGGAGGCAATGCCTATCAAGACAAGTCAAACAAGAAGATCAAGAAGCAAGTACACATAGAGCAGAATCTTGATGCAAAGATTGTCATTGAGGTTGTTACACTGCCAAAGGGCAAGAGACTGGATGAAGTTGAGGTTGGCGATTTCACCTTTGTCAAGGCCAACCTTGGTAGGAGCTCTCAGCACGTGGATATGAGCCTCTTCAAGGTAGCTACAGGCAATCTTCAGGAGCAAGTGATGAAGGATGGAGAAGACAAAGCAGCCCTCAAGGCTGAAAATAAGTAGTTGTGATGATATATCTCAAATCTTCTTCATGGAACTTCACACATGGCTCCTCTTCTTCCACAACTTCGAGAAACACCTACAGATCAACAAAAGTTGGGTCAATTAGTCAATTATGGAAGACTTTTGGAGAACTGGATTGAAGACTTTGTTATCGAGGGTAGATACCTTCTTGTAGAGTTGTACCAATTAAGGTACAATGCCCACAATCTTCATTAAGGAATTCAACAGGTTGAGTTGAGCATTGTAGAGGACAAACCAAGGGATGAAATCATCATTTCTTAGTTGGCAGTCGCACATGATGTCGTTGTAGCAGATGAAAACAAAAGAAAGCTTTTTGCTTGGAGAACAACACCTTTTCAAAATAGAAACTTATGAAAGAATGTCCGCAAAGATGCCTGAAATCAAAGAAATTATCGCCGGTGCTCTCAAACTTGTAAGCAGATTCATCACACAGATCCTGTGCCATTATTTTCATGAAGATGGTACCTATATCGATCTCAATGTTGTGCAAGCGGAGTTCCAAAGTTTGGTTCATGATGGTCTTAATGGTGATCCTGTGGCATCCAAGTTGAATCATTTTGCTGTGATGTCAGCAAGTTTCGATAAGACAGCTTAGGAGGTTAAAGAATGTCTGAAGTTGATCGCAAGTGGAGAGAGGACGTTGAACAGACAGTCCATTATCTTGGACAGTATCAAAGTGCCTGAAGATGATGCAGTTAGTGATTTCCTAGAGGAGATGATTGCTCATGACGGCTTGGAGTAGACAGGGAGTTAGATCCCACGATTTTCCCAAGGATAGAGTCAAAGGCAGCAGTCAACTCAACATCATTCTTGAGTTTAGATTGTTGATTTCATGCATGTTTATCTCGTCCTTGGGGATATCTTTTGGTGGAGGTGAAACTTTCAGTTAGGATTTAGTTAATTGATGTTGGTTATCAATTGAATCTCATATCAAATAAGACTTGCGTGTTGCAAAGCCCAATCAGTTTAGTTTTGAATCAGTTAACTGAGGTAGTTTTTCTAGTTAACTGTTAGGTTGCATATATTTAGACATAACAATAAATCTTGCATGCTTTCAAGACTGAATGTTAACTCAAGGAGATTTTAGGGTTCCCTACTCCTTTGAGGTTCTATAAATAAGAGCACCTTGCTCATTGTATTTTAACTTTTGTTGTGATAACAAATTGTTGTGCCCACCTTGCCTACAATATTGCTATTCTATATTGGTTCACTTTGTTTAATATAAAGCTAGTTTGATGGTCTATTGTGTGTGTGTCTCATTATGCAATTTGTTGTCCTAGATTTATTATTGTTTTAATAATCTTTCTTTCATATCTACACCTCAGATAGAGTATTTTACCTCCTTGGGAATTTAGAGATGAAGATAATCGTTTAATGTTTTGTTTCCAGTAATCTACTTTCAGCCTACCGGATAGAGTATTTTACCTCCTTGGGAATCTTGAGATCTAGCTTGCTGTTTTATGTTGTTTCGAGTAGTCTTCTTTTTAGCCTACATGTTGGATAGAGTATTTTACCTCTTTGGGAATCCTAAGAACTAGCTTACCGTTCCATGTTTGTTTCCAATAACCTTTATTTCAGCCTACACCTCGGATAGAGTATTTTACCTCCTTGGGAATCCTGAGATAGAGCTTATTGTCAACCATTCCCAATTGCTCCTAATTCCTCTTGCTTTGTTTTTCTAGAGGAGATAGGATAGTTTTAGCATTAACCTAGTTGTAGTTAATATCTGTGAAACCAGAGAAAACCTTAGCTGCAATGTATTTGGTTTTATAACCTTGTGCCTCTACCAGCTGAGTCAAAAAGATAGGAATTTAGATTACTTTAACTTTTTGCACATATCAGCTTAAGAGGGAGCTTCCCCTCCTAATTTGAAGAGCAGTTAATACTGTGCATAGCTGTCCATTTCCAATACGCACTCCAAAGGTGTGAATTGAAATGCCAACACCATTTAAATCACTTTTTCTCTGTGCAGATATTTATTGGGGCAAGGCTATCTTGGAGAAACTGTGTACAAATCTTCCATAATAGCATCAGTTTATTGAATTGCTTTAATTTTCTTAAGGCCTATTTCTATGCCTTAAGTGAAAATTGTGTACTAGAAATTCAAACTTGTTGCTGAAAGCATTCATTTGAAAAGCTTGCTGTAGGATTTATGTTATCTTGGTAGTTCCACTACTGCTAAATGGTTTTTGTTCCTCAATTTTCTAATGATTAATATATTAGTTATAATACTGTAATTATTTTCAAATGGGACGAGTTTAATTTGTAAAAGTATCGTAACTTCATGAGACTCAATTTTTAATTCCAGTGGTTGCAGGTAACAGGAGAGCTAACCTTCAGTCTTGGCAGTTAAACCGAAGGTTACCCAAAATAAGGTTCTAACAATAAAAAATTATTACTATGAGTCTTCTTGGTTTGGGCATACCTAAAATTTTATAATGGCTGTATATGGTTGTCTTAGGAACATCTGATCTCATAAGCTGAGTAGTTTTTTTTTCCTCTCAACATTATTGTTCTTTGGCCGCTTCACTTGCATATTCCTGTCTAACGAAATAATGCAGTCTCAATCTCTCTTTTTGGTTTTTCTTCCTTTGTCATGCTTGTTCCATTGTGACACGTACATGTTTTCATTTTCAGGGATCCAATATTTCTTATGAAGTGATATATCAGTCTCCTTGCTATTGTTGTTTTATTTACTGAATCTTTTTTTCTGATTCCTGTAAACTTTGGTTCATGGGGATATTACCTTCCCCTGTATTTGAAATTTTCTTCAAAGAAAGTTTTGATGTGGTTGGTTAAGAAATGACATGATGTGCAGAAATGAACATAAATTATTAGATCCACAAAATCAAATTATCTACTTTTTTGTATATTACCTGTAAATAGGATTGATCATTGAATAAATCCACTGAAGATGGGAAGATCTTTATCATGAATTCTGTAGACCATTGTATGCTCTGATTAGATTTCCTTGACAGTTACAATCAGAATTAAGCTGCACACACTTAGATGACATCATGGAGAAGTGTTTAATGTTATTTTGTGCACCATTTTCAGATACAGAATGCAAAGAATAAGGATGGAGAAATTTACATTTGCTGCATTGCGTGGAAGTTAGCTTGATTGGACCAAAAAATGTTCTGTGCGGGAATGGTTGAAATATAAACATGTGTGCCATGTGCAGTTAAAATGCTATATGGTGGAAAAATGAAACACGAGGCATTTCTGAGAATTGTTCAACAAAATTTGTACATATACAAAAGAATATGTTTTGAGCAAGTCTCAGGAAGGATTACAAGGCTAACAGTAACTACATGTAGAAAATTATTCTAAACTTGCAATCTTTGTACCTATGCACAAATGGTTTGTTATTCATCTTAGAAGTGATGACAGTGTATCCCCACATTAGTCGATAGAAGATAGTTTATAATTTATAATTGAACTCGCAGTCTTGTTTAAATAAAAGTTCCATTAACAGCTTCTACAAGATGAAGATCAATGCTAAAAGGCTGATTTTTCACCTTGTATTATTGAAATTTTCAATTGTCGGCTTCACATTGATTTGTCTGTATAATTTAACCTTTTTTGGTTCACTTAATTCTGTGGAAATGGCTCAAAGAGATTTTAATATTTTTTAACGTAATGATTCTACATGAAACCTCAATTTTGTTAATATTATAGCCTGATGGAAAAGCATCATATAATGTCCCATGGTTTTGACCAGAAATATCCAATTATAACCAGAAGTTGAAGCCCTATCCATTTCTAATTCTTAAAGAGAGAAAGAGTGTATAACCATATGACCAAATTACTTTGGACAAAGAACTGTACAAGCATAAACAAACTTGAGCATGCAACTCATTTTTATTCATATTGTTGCATCAAATCAAATTATTTGTTCACCATAGTTATTGTAATGTCCCCTTTTCTTGCTTGCAGTGTATGATGTTGTCGTTAGCTTATTTCTCCTTGGTTCCGTAGGCTAACCAAGGCTTTTAAAGAATCTTGGGGATTTTTGGCCTAGGCAATTTTCGTTGCAGGTCAATCTGGGGCATTTGGAGGTAGTTTTGGCATACTTACTATTTTTAGTAAGTCATTAATGTGTTAATAGTGATTCATTAAGCGGGCCGTGATCTCCAAAGATAGTGTCTTTTCAATGGAAAATTTGGGGTATTATCGTTAGATGATTTCAATTCCATTGGTTTAATTCATCTTGGCATTAATAAAGTTTAAATTATAAAGTTAAATTCAATTATTTAACTTTATTAATGTGAGTCTAAAGTTAAGTGGGAAAATGAATAGTAAAAGGGGCCTCTTATTTTAAAATACGAGACATTAAAAAGGCAAAAAGGAAGTTTATGTTTATCCCACAATGGTTAAAAGTGTGATTGAGCTCTTATGAGAAGCTTATAAAAGTGTTGCAAGGGCTCACTTTTAGGTATGCTTGGTATATGTTTGGTTATTACTTTCTCTTGGAGAATTCAGGGAAGCTTTGGCTTTCAGTAGGTTTGAGGACGGAATCCTTCGAACTTGAAGGCAGTGGGCGGAAACCCATTGTCTATTGAAAATATCATTCAAATATCTCACTTTGTGCTTCAGATTCAAGCTATTTTTGAGGGTTTGTCAGATTTGCAGTAGTTGTTGTATTGCTGCAAAATATATTTGTATCTGTAAGTTGCCATAGTTGATGTGTTATTGCAACTATTTTTGAATGAATGCAAAAGCTAGATTATTTTTGCAGTTTATTATTGTGTTGGAATTTCATATCTTCATAATAGATTCTACATAAGTTTTTATTTTAAATTAAAAATATGGAAATTTAGGGCAGAAAATTGGGGGTTTTGAGTCAAATCTAGTTAGGCTCATTACAATTATCATGAGCAGAGCTTTTGTTGATGTCTTTGTTTTTGGCGTGTTAATGAAAATATCAATTTTAATATATGTTCTTGGCTAGTGGTTCAAAGCAACGTAGTGTTATTGTCCAGCTGGCAGGGATATCTAGTGAAACTTTGTTTAATGGTTGTGCATTATATCAAAAATTCCACATTCTTAGTTCAAAACAGCATGATATTATTATCCATTTGGCGGGGATATCTGAAACTTTGTTTAATGGTTGGTGGTGCATTATATCAAAAATTCCACATTCTTAGTTCAAAACAATTGCCTTTCCTTTTCAAGGTTTTTAAGTAGAGGTTTGGTTCACTCTAGTTCCATTGTTTGTAACATCCATCCTATATGACATTGAGGTAGAGATGTTTTTGTCTTACATAATTTATCCTCCATTCTGTGACTTTTCTTTTAATCAAATATTATCATGCTGAAACAAAAATTGTGAACCTCAAGAAATAGCTCTTGAAGTGATTATGTTTTTATTAATATTAATCTAAGCCTGCATATGAATTTAAAATTGGCTCAGATGCCAAGAATATTCAATTTGTGTCCACAAATTTATCAAATCTTGTGTAATTTTCTATAAATAACTACTAAAATATCTTGTATACTTAGTAAATTCATTCCCATCAATCATGTAGTGTTTGTAGAATAATTGTGTTAATTGTTATTAAGAAGGTGGTTTATGTGAATGGTAGTTTGCAACTATTGATACCAGCTTGATATACCATTTTGTATATATATAATTTGACACAATACCAAAAAAATAAAAAATTGTATAGATACGACATTAAGGAAAGTTGGGCAAGATGAGGGGCACTTAAAATTTGGTGTGTGCATATACGTATTCCATAATATTGTTTTTCAAGCTGAATCAATCTTCTTATCGATAATCCACATCTTTGCAAGGTTAATGAAAACAAGCTTTTGAATGCAAAGCAGAAGGTTCCGGTGGAGTTTAGATGATAAGGAGATTTAATTGATGTTTCAAGACAGCAGACACCATGTAATGT
>VDFB02271358.1:1254377718-1254713818 GCA_007258455.2 Sequoia sempervirens | reverse complement strand
ATGATAACAATCTCCTCATGAAGATCAACCAAAGGCCCTCACACAATCAAATAACTCAAATATAACAAGAGCTCCCAAAAGGAAAAGTAAAACCATGATCCTCATACCACGAAGATACACCACCACAACCATAATCAGGAACCAATCCAACACCACCAACAATGCACCTGCATAAACCATCATGACATGTCAAAGTCTCTAAAGCACAAGAAACATCCATGACACCATGATCACCACCAAATGTAACAAGAACTCAACCCAACCGTGTCCACATATTTGCATAATCATAGTCAACTGCATAGGTCTCATATCATGACTGTACCTGGTAATACCATCTCACCTCCTCAATATGACAACAAAACCAACAAACCAAGTCACCAAAACTGAACATGCATCATCACTAAAATATCAATGGGCAAAGATAACCCATGTCCAAGTCATAAATGCAACATGTAAGTATAGTCCGCCTACAACATTGCACAACTTGTAGATACATCAATGAAGCATATAAATTCAATCATATGCTGATAACCATGTCAAAAATAGAATAATCTGAGATGTATAACTAAGCATACAATGAATCCAACATCAAATCTCCAATATCCGATCATTCATAAACTCATAGTATCACCATAGTCAAAGAAACCCATAAACAACTCAAATAAAGAAAATAGAAAATAAACCATGCCAAATATTTCCAAACTTGATCCACTGTATAGCACTCTGAACAAACTTTCCATCGACTATTCGAAGTCCAAAATCCAACTTCGTATGCACCCGATATGCCCTCTCGAAGCTCAAAATAAACACCTGACTTCCAACAAGAAAAACACTATCAAAACTATAAAATATTAGAAAATCATTGTCACTACGACGTAGAGCATTGAGTCAACTTTCCAACGAGTCCAAGAAGTCGAAAAATAGACAATCTGGGCGAAAGTTATGCCCCTCTGAAGTAAAACAACAATTTACACCTGAGGCAAAAAAAAATCAACCACCACTGGTGGTTGGGCAGTGGCCCCACCCGGGCGGCGCCGCTCCTTGGGTGGCGAACTTGAAAAATAATTAAATTTCATTAAATTTATTTTACATGCAAAAAAATGCATGGGCCATAAAATCCAGCGGAATTAAAAAAGCAATGAAATTTTTAATATTAAAATTTCATTTTAATAAAAAAATGTTTAAGACCCCTAAAAGGGGTGGCAGTCGTCGGCCCTGCCGGCGGCTGCACCGACAGACTGCCGACAACACGGTACTATCATCGGCAGTACCCTATCAAGTATGAGTACGGGTAGAACCACCAAAAAATTTCATTTATATATATATATATTATTTTAATGAAACTTTTTAATCGGCCTCACTTCAATTTTTTTATTTTTATTTTTTATTTTTTAAAAAACTTACATGACGAAATTTTCCAATGGCAGGAAAATATTTTTTTTAATATTATTTTATTTTAACGTCTGTACGAACAAGAGTATGGGTAATTTTTTTTTGCATTTTTTCACAGTAACAAAAACAGGTCAAATTATATATCAATTTTCGTCTCTCGGCCAACCCGGATCCAACTATGAGATCTGTTTTGGGTCAGGAGATCATTTGTAAATTTTCTCCCACAAAACCTCCACTTGAATACAAAACCAAAAAACCCATTTCACCCAAAAATTCTCACACCCCAAATCCACAAACAACTCATCATAACAGCAAACCCAAAACCCTCAGATCTGCAATAAACAACCTGCAAAGCCCTCATATCTTTCCATGTCTTTGATTCTCACATGCAATACATAGATTCAAACTTAAACAAGATTTTTCTCAACCAAAGGTTATACAACCATAACCAAAGCTCTGATACAACTTGTTGGAAACTTGCAACCAATTAAAGACAATTTCCACATAACCCATAAAGAAATCTATGCATCTAAGTATTCATAATCCACATGCAAGAGAATAGACAACATATCCATGAAAAATATGACACAAGATATACCCTAGGAAAACCCTCAAGAGGGAAAAAACCCAGCCTCCAAAAGCATCCATCTCTCATGTATTATTCAACAATAAATATTGCAATACATCTTTTGAGTCTCCATGAACACCATTGAAGCAACAAGCTCTCCCCAAGCAATCCATGAGAACAAGCATGCAACCACATATCATGTGTCGTGCTTCAAACCCTCACAAATGCTAACCAGAGCTAATCATGCAAAATTGCATCTCACAATAACTACCTTTATGGTTGCTTTTATAGAAGCAAGTTCCTACAAAACCACTAAGTGGTATTACACAAAACCATGTGACTAAAGCCATGAGATTACAAACCATGTCCCCTTATTTAATATTGGATGCTTTATTTATTATTTTCCCCAATATTAAATAATTACATTTTTACAACTTAACTTATGTCTCAATGTTACATGCAACATTAAGTGGCCCCAAGAATAATTACATTAAATACATAATGCAAGGTGTACATCACACCTTTTCCTAACAAGGAATGTCCAGAGTTTGAAAAAGGATCATTGAATGATCTAGTGTGTGCTTAGTCTTAATAGTATCCAAGTTGGAGTCAACAACGTGAACATGGACAATCTAATGTTCTTGCATGATCCCATGCATGGACATGACCAAAAGGCCGAAACATCAAAAACAAAATTGTTCAATGAAACTTTCAGAGTGCGCCTATACATAGTAGAATCAAAGCATTCAAAACAAACTTTCTAATGTCTAGGTGGAGCATTATGAGTTAAGGAAATTTTTTGCAGAAGATAAGAATGGCTCACAAGGCATGAAGTGCAAGTTTTAGAAGGAAATATTCAAGCAACAATTATTGTCATGGTTATATTACAAAGGTGGTTGTTTGCTTATGCTATTCCATTCCATAACTATTAAAGAGTAGAGGGTTGAACAAATTGAAAATAATAGGTTTATGAGAATTATATCACTATTTTTTAGTGTTTTCACCAATTTTGCAGTATTATTCAAATAGGTTTCCATGCATGTATAGTAGATTTTTCAATAAAACAATGGTTGTTATGTGATTTTTTTTTTCAAGAGAAGAAAATGTTATGAAATAACATTCTAAAGGGAAGATAAAAAAAATAAAGGATTTATAATCCTTTTGTCAAAAAAGATTAATAAAAAAATATGTATAAAAACTCTTTTAAAAGGGAGAGAAATAATTGTTTATTTGAATAATTATTAAAAAGAAACTTTTTTCAAGTATCATACATTGTGCATCCCATTCTACTAAATTGTCACATATTGCCTTTTGCATTTGTTATTTACATCTATTTTAATTATATTGCAACCTGTAATTTATCTTCACTCTAATATTCAATCTATTAAAGTCGTTGCTAATAATGAAATAATTTGGGAGAATAGTGACATTACATTTGGTATCAAAACATAATGATCAAGTCTTCCTATGTTTGAATTTTTCTTTATGTTTTGAAATTTAATATTAACTAGCATTTAATAAAATCCATGTGTAAATCTAGCATTATACCCTCACCATAACTTATAAAGTTTATTCATATGCAAATATTGGTTTCTTTATTAACATTATTAAAAATATTAGATCATATATCTATATGCATATTCATGTTTAAGATCTTGTTCAAGAATAATATTACTTTGGAAATCCATATTTACACTTAGACTCAATCTAAGATACTATATTTATATTTTATCAATAGAATTTATATATATATATTCAAATAAGATGTTGACTTATAAATTCCTAATTTTTATTTAAATATCATTTAAACATGCTTCAAAATTTCATAGCTATCCTTCACTCTGATAGAAGCTCTATGCCTTTATTATGCATATTTATATAAAACTATTCAAGCCATTCACGTATTCACATTCTATTATGTAGTTCATGCAATTTTCAATGTCATTATTTTTGTAGACCACTATGGACTATGAACCGTCCACATTGCTTGATATCCAAAAATTTGAACAAATGTATATAGAATACGGGACCCTTTTTGAAAGTACATTTTTCTAAAGGTTGAGACCTCGTTCAAGAGTCATGTTCCTAAGCCAATTGCATACCATTCCAAATTCCATAAGCCTTACATAAGTTGTTCATTAAGAATCTCAAACACATATCTATGCAAGGAATTGAAAGATCCTCATCTTCCAAGCGCTCTTCAGTAAGAAGATTATGATCAGGAGAATACAATCTGAAGAACTTTGTCCATTGATTTATATGAAATAAATTTTAGGATCAATAACTTTATTCCTCGCCACGTACTTGACAAACTATAGATCACAGTTTGTGGTAAATTCATCCACCAGCAGCTCATGCCATGAGTTGGAGGCATTCACAATTTAGGAATCATTTTAGATGTCTATGAGCATTTAAGAAAAAAAAAAGAGTTCTTAGATACAGATAAAGAGTCACCAACAAAATATGGTTCCACGATATTATGTAGAAAACCACACAATGAATTACAAGCACAGGTCGAATGTAGAAAACTACTTAATAAATTACAAGAACAGGTCGTAAGATTTGTCAAGGCATAAATCGCAAATATTTTTGGAATTCTTGATCTTGATGTGGAGCACAAAAACTTGCAACCAAGTGTGGAATAAATCAACACATATATTGCCCGAGAGTCGAAAGATCCTTGCCCTTCGGTAATGATGTACACAAGTCTATCACACATTGTCTCCTGCAATTACTAATATTAGAAACATCTTCTACCACAATCAATGAACAAAGAGCCATTAAAAAACTTATAAACCTATTGATGAGTGGGGAGGAACCAAACCTTGATTAAGGAGGAAGTCTAAGGTAATTTGCACAAGTCATAGCACTTGACAAATCTCTATCAACAACCTCTATTAAATTTGAATCTGTGGGATTCTGCACTTCAAAGAAATATATTTAGGACGTATAATAATTTTTTTAAATTCTCTCAACGAAGTTAAACATGCAAATGTTGGCAGTGCACTTACCTTGAGGACAATAGTCAATTTAGGATTTAGAGCACTTAAACCGAGGAAGGTTTTAACAACCAGTAACAAACTGCAAAAATACCCTTTCCAATATTGGTGTGAAGGCCGTCTCGATCTCAAGAAACTTCGCGTAATGGAAAAAAAAGCATGTTAGTATATGACAGATATAAGGTTTTCACAGTGCAAAAAATTTTATTTTTATTTTTTTGATAATGAATCATTTTTTGAAATAACATTCTTCTATTAGGATATTTTAAAAAAAATAGAGTAAAATAGAAAACACTCATTAAAACCCATGCATAAAAGCTGATGACCAAATACTCACATCCAATACGAAAGGGCATTGAGCGGTATAACCATGATCGAATTTTATGTGATCACTTAGCATTTCAGCCTGCTAAAACATCTTACAAGTCAAGACTAGTAACTAAACATTGATATAAATGCAAGATACTTAGAAACTTCGATTAAATAGCTTATAATGTTTTGCATCCATTCAAACCTTTGAATATTCAGACACAATCAGACGGTTTCATTATATAAATGTGCAAATTGCATGACCTGAGAAGGTAAACATCTGATGGGTGATTGTCTGCTCTTACCACTGGCAATTTCATAGATGTAGACTGAACAACACTGCACATATGCAAGAGCAAATCACTTGTGAGTGATGAAAAAGTGGACTTTTCTTCCTTGAAAAAGCGCATTCTTGAGAATGCAGATCTGCAATAGTTGAAGATAGTAGAGTCCTTAAGGGGGTTGTGCGTAGCAAGCAGAATGTGCAGCACCTCCCTCAACTGGCCTCTCTACATAATGCTATTGAGATGAGTAGCGAATGACAATGGCAATGACATTTTATGATTGTAATTGTCTTTATCCTACTACTGTGGAAAATGTGTCAATTTTGATAACATTACAGAAGGATAAGCGTTGTTAAGCCTTACTTTGGAGACCAGAAACCAATAGGTATATAGGTTGAAAAATCCTGCAAACTTATCATTTTGTCTTTTAAAAGGAAACCGTAGCCATAAACATATGAAGTCTCCTTTGTTGCTAAAGGTGTCTACAAAGTGCATCAAAAAGGTGGTGCACCATGATGACATTGCACAAGTAGAGCTCACAGGGAAGGATACTTAGCAATGTAGAGAAGGTAAAATACACACAATAATTAATAGAGCAGAATATTTATCACAGGCAATGAAAATTTTCCAAGAAAAGGTGAAATTCATGTGGCCATTAAGTGAGTTAAATATTTCAACGAAACTCATGTGATCGTCAATGGAATCAAGATTTGTGGTAAGATCTAAACAAATATAAATCTAATAAAAATATTAAAAAAAAATTAATAAAGTTAAAATTGGGTTATATTTTGAGAGGGAATGGTTGTTCAAACTAAAAACCCTTTAAGAATGGTTGGTGGTACACATTTAGCTTTGGTTCACATGAGTATTTGTTAATCAAAATTCTTTCTACAAAATTATTAATTATTCATTATTTATCAGTTTGTATTGAAAATCATTACAAAATTGATAGGATGTCAAAAACATGCAATTAATACAAAGATATTTATACATTCTATAGAAGATATAATGGTCATGAAACCACACCAACAATTTATGATCATCCTATGCTATTAAAAAAGGTTATTATATTTAAAGTGCCTTCAAAATTAGGAGTAATATTTGAGTAAGAAAATGGTAGTAGAAAATAGGATAAATGTGGATGCTAATGATCTTGTACAATATTAAATAACAAAATAATTAATTAATTTAAAAGAAGTACAAGGACAAAAGTATATTTAATATAGACTTGGACTTTCTATTTTAACTAGCAATTGCACTTTGGTGTGAAATGGGTACGCCGAAGAGGTGTGGAAAGTCAATTAGGTAAATTTTTTGGGCTTTTTTGGCATACATTTGTGTAGTACATGAGGTGAATTGGCAGGTCATTTCGAAAATGATTTTGTTTGTGAAAAAAAGATTTTAGTAGAGAAGTGATAGCTTTAAATCAACTATGCATCTATTTACATGGATTGAAACACGATTGAATAAAATCTTTTGAATTAGAAAGATAATTAGGCTCCATTGCCAATAGGTCCATGTTATATTTGAAATAGGGAGAAAGGTAGAGAGGGGGATAGATAGGGATAGGAAGAGGAATAGATAGAGGAGGGAAGAGAGAGAGAGAGAGATGGGTAAGGAGATATATATAGAGAGGAAGATAGAGATAGACATGGAGATGGAGGTGGAGAAGGAGAGGGAGAGATTGAGACGGGAGGCAGGAGGAGATTTGGACAGAGAGGAAGAGATAAACACATAGGAGACAAATGAGAAAGAGGGATATGCAACAAAGACAATGAAATGACATACAGAGAGGCAGAGAGGAGGACAATAGGGCAGAGAACGATGTGGAGAGATAACGAATAGAGATAGAGGGATAGATGGAAGAAGAAATATGGAGGGAAAGAGAGAAAAAGAGAAATAGACATATAGGTCTTAGAAAGAGGGAAACATAGGATGGAGGAGGATGGATGGATAGAGAGGGAAAGAGATGGAAGAGAGTGGAAATAGGAGCCTAAGAGAGTGAAGAGCATCAAATACCAGGATAGAGAGGCAGGACAAAAGGTAGAGGGAGAGACAAATCCATAGAGAGATAGCCAGGATAGAGAGGGAGAGATAGAGAGATACAGAGAAGAGGGAGAGGGAGAGGGAGATGATATAGGAAGATATAGAAGGGGGGAGAGGGAGAGAGAGATAGACATATAGTAAAGATAAACAAATAGAGATCGAGAGAGGGTGAGATAGAGATATATGTAAAGAGAAAGAGAGAGATGGAGATATATGGGAAGAGAAAGGGAGAAAGGTAGAGATATAGATATATGGGTAGAGATAGAGATAGAGAAGAGGGATCAAATAGGGAGATATATGTAGAGAAAGATATGGATAGAAAGAGATAGAGAGGAGAGAGAGGGAGAGAGAGGGAATAATATAGATAGAGGGAGGTATAAATAAATAAAGAGGGATAGGAGATTAAGTGTATTACTAGTATAAAATATACAATCTACACTAGAAAGTAGTTCCTTCATAGCTCAATTGTTATTTTCACAAATGATTATCCACCTTGAACTAAACTTCTTCAAATAAATAGTCTTGGAGTGATCTAGCTCCACAAAAAATTGAGCATAAATGGAAAAAGAGTTAAGCTCTAAGAGATTTTGGACCACAAGAGTCTTATCAATCAAATTCCTAATACAATATAAACTATCTTCACCCCAAAACTATAGAAGAAGAGTAAGCAGATTATTTAGATTTTTCTTCCTTCATTATTGTATAGTGATACTTTCTCATCTATACAATATAAGCTACAAATATATACAAGGAAAATAGAGGTATAGCCTACTAATTTAAAACTTCTCAATTGCATGCCATTATTACAATTGTTGCACTAAATTAAAATTCTATCATTGATTTGAGAGCATATAAATAAATACCTAAATCTCTATCATTCATATCAAACCCTAGGGTAGATAAATAAAATATACTAACCACCCTAACGATAGTTTACTCTAACATGTAAATAGTTGAGACTTTGAAATGTGAAAAAATAGTGTAAGCAACTAAGTTAAAATCAATAGTGATGTTCTAAACAAAAATCAATTATAGAAATATCTTGACCATTGTGGGATTGGGAAAGAGATAAGGGTCTATACATCCTAAACTCTCTTAGATCTCCACATTTAGAGTCTTAAAGATAGTCAAACATAAAATGAGACATTTACCAAAACACATCAATTGTAGAATTAATTAGATCTAGGAACTTTTGACATAAAATCTTGATATTCCAACAATTAGTTGATCTCTCTAATACTCATTTAAATAGAAGCTTAAGTTTAAATGTAAAGAAAATGTTTTCTCAATTTTATGACTTGTTACAATCAAAACTACCTTGAAATAAAATATACATTTAATAAAAAGAAACATAATTTTTACATACACAATAAAAAAATTGTTTATAATCACAATCATAATTAACATTTTTCATTTAATACATCTAACCTAAAAGAATAAAAAAAACAATTTAATTTTTTATAATTTCAATAGATCCATATTTCTTCTTTTGATAGCTTTATTTATTCTCTGTCAATTGAAAGTTAACGTCCATTCTGCAGGTCAAACACATTTTACTTTTCTGTTTGTGCCTCATTACAATTTAGAAACATGTTAAAATAGTCATATTCCAGCTTATCTGTTTGTGACACAGAAAGCACACTTTCAATATAATTAAGAATCCCTCGGGTAGAGAATATTGGCATCAGAGTGAGAGTATTTGAGAAACATTTTTCATTAGATGTGAAAGACAACACTTTCAAATGTCTTTAAAAAATTGACATTTGTAATGCCATATGTCTTAAAAGCGACATGCAACGGTACAGTAATAAAACAGGCTTTCACTATTAAGAAAACATTCTTTTTAGCCTGTACGCTGTAAGATTGCTCTGGATGCTTTGAAGGTTGCTGGTATACCCTGTTCCAATACCCTATTTTGGCACAGGCAGGGAGAACACTGGCAAAAGTTGTGGATTCTGGAATTGCATTTGCTTGAAAGTTTCTAAAGCTTTTAATAAAATCCATTTTGTGCATATCCTGCAATTATTGCATTCAATGAGATAACCTCTCTTTGAGGCACTCTGTCAAACTGTTCTCGTGCCTTTTCTATGCTTCCAAATTTTGCATACATGCCTACAGAGCATTTCGAACTATAATATCTGAAAAAAATTCTTCTTCCATGATGCTTTGAAGGATGTCCATACCCTGTTCCAAAGCTCCCATTTTGGCACAGGCAGGGAGGATACTGGCGAAGGTTGCGGAATATGGCTGTACGCCTGCCAATTGCATTTGCTTGAAAGTTTCTAAAGCGTTTTCAACAAATTAATTTTGTGCATATCCTGCAATCATTGCAGTCCATGAGATGCCATGTTTTTCAGGTATTTTGTCAAACAGTTCACGTGCCTTGTTAATGCTTGCACTTTTAGCATGCATGTGTGCTAGGGCAGTTGAAAATGGCTTAAGTGTTGAGATATATGAATGAGAGGAGAAAATGAATTGATGAAGATGTAGCAGAAGTAGATGCAGATGCAGGTGCAGAGGGTGGAGCAAGCCCATCATATGCATTTATATTCTCAATCTATAATTGACGAGAAGTAGAAGCCATGAAATCCGACTCAACTGAACAGAGAGAGAGGGGAAATCAATGGAAGCAGGGGCAGTGCTAAGGAGTCAGAGTACTCAACCTGGTAGAGCAGAGAGAAACAGGAGAATTATATAAAGCTAAAAAAATGTAAGTAAAACCTCGTCGAAGAAACGAGGAAAGCGTCGACGGGGTAAGTGTGGTCTGTGTGGGACCCCTGGGGAGAATGGCGTATGAGAGAAGCATTCGCCTCGACAATGTGTGTAAATTGATTGGAAGGTTCAAACTTTTGTTCCTGCATCCCCATCTCTATTAAGCGACATTCGATAATGAAAATTGACTGACAACGTTTCTTTTAAATGTACGCAGGACAGAGTTGTACGCAGATTTGAAGGTGTTAAAGTGCGGAGGATTAAACAGAGCACTAAAAGGACATTGGAGTGTAATGCGAAGCTGAAAGGTGCAATTTTTCTATATCTTATAACGGATCAGAATCACAAGATTAAAAAGGACATTCTTTGGTTATGTTTAGACCACCCACTCTTCTGTTTTTAAATATCCAGTACATATACCTCTCGCATTGGGAGCAGGAGTTACAGGCGGAATGGCAGAACCATGGCTTTCCATCTCATTTGGGCACTTACCTGCAGAAAACAGTCAATTCCTTCGAACAAACGGGCCGACTTCCACACAGGTCCTGGAAAAAGCGTGAGAAAAGTCAGGGAAAAACTGTCAGAAAAAGTCAACGTAAAATGAAGAGGTGATACCAACTGAAAAGCGAAAATAAACGTCGAAATAAATTGGACGGATGAAATGATTGTTATCGTCTCCCGAGGAGTTTCGGTCGTTGATAATGAAAAACAGGTTGGCTCTTCTCAAATTGGATACGCCTTCGGCGTAAATTAATGAGAATCCTAGATTTGTTGGATATCTCCAGTGATCGGAATAGTAGATCTGGAATCAATAATAACTAAGCACTTGCACCCCAAATAGGGGTTCAAAGGGAGGCAGCCGATAAATGAAAGAAGCATCAATGAATTGTTTTAATCGTAGGTGGTGGTAGTAAGAAAATATATCGTATAGAGATATACGTTGTGCAATACAAGTAGATATCCGTCCCATAGTCATACCCGATGAATCAAATTAAACTAGTCATTTTTCTATGACATTTCCAATAACTGAATCAATCATCCATTAAGGACTGTGTTGGAATAGTCAATCATCCCTAGATGAAAGAGTAAAGTATAAAATATAAAGGGTCATTAAGTGAAGAGCATCAAGAATCAAAAGATCAATAGTCATGATGGGATGTTATACGAGAACAAAAGGCTAAAAAACTAAGTTCATTTATTTATGGTTCGTAAATAGAAAGTTTGAGCTCAGTAATACAAACTCTCTATATTTGTGTTTTTTTCTCTTATTCCATTGTTTATGGATGTTGCTTAGTTGCAAAATGCTTTAACAATCAACAAAGCTACTAACATAGGTAACAATAAGTGCAATCCTATTTGTTGTTGTTTGATCACTTTTTTTGTAATTTATTTTCTCTTGTTTTTTCTTGATACAACTTTTTAATAAAACCTAGATCTACATTTTCAGTGCCATTTCTTAAGAGTGGGGAACCATGTGTACATTTTCAATTAACACTAATTCAATCATTGAACATGAATATTGTGTTGTTCATGCAAAATAGTGGACTGGCAAGTCCACTTAAAAGACAACCTATCAACTAGTTGACACTAAAGTAGAAATTCTATGAAAGAAAGTTAAAAGTTATTATGATGGTATTGTGATTAATAGATTTAGAGAAAATTTTAGAGCTTTATAATAAGTGTGAAATTTAGTAGTTGTCTCAATTTTTCTTATTGTAAACGGATCAATGTATGTATACATCAAAATATCTCCTATAATAAATTGGTGTGAAGCTGAGGAGTGGCAACTAGTTGTTTTGCTCATGTTTCTGCTTGTTTTTTAAAGCCCCGAAATGGCTCAAACCTATGGTTCTATGGTGATTTCAGACCTACAAATCAGCATGCCACCATACTCCTACAAAGGAATGAGAGAATTAGAACCCAAAAACAAACAAAAAAAAATCCAGCGACCCCATAAGAGTAGTTGAGACTATGAATGTAAAATATGAGGAAGTTAAATGTAAAATATGAATAATAATGAGAAAGAACTTTTTTCTTTTAATTTTGTCATTTGAATGGGGTTTCCAATTGAACAACCAACAAATTTGTATAAGAATGAGAATGAACTCGTTTTCTTTTAATTTTGTGGTTTTGAGAAATCAAACAGCCAACAAATTTGAATAAGAATGAGAAAGAACTTTTTTCTTTTTATTTTGTCTATATTTTTCCAAGCCATAAACTTGAACAGTTCACAAGAGGGTTTGTATGGTTCCGAGATCATTCAAGTTTGATGAGGGCTCTTGCCTTTTTGCAGGATGATGATTTTTTTATTATATCATCAAATGGAAGGTAAGCAGTCTGTTACTAGTAATGGCTTTGACCTGCATTGCACTGCAAATTGAAAGAAGAGTTTGCTTGTTTCAAGTCTTATGCATAAATAGAGGTTCCTGCATTACTCTGGTCATATGATTACACAATTTAATATGATCTACAAGTTTGAACTGGTCTGAAGATACTTAGCAGAATTTGATTATATGCACTTTTGAGATTCTTGTATATAATTTCTTTGGCATTCGGCATCTTCAGCTGGATGACTTTAATGTGTGGAATTTGAATATCTTGTTTTGTGTCACACTTTAACATAAAATTGGCTGTTTTGTTTGCACCAAAGTTGCTTTTGAGCATCGAAAAATAGTTGCATGGTCTATTAATGCTCTGTTTTGCAGGCCTTGGGTCGCCCTGCCGCTACATATTGACGATGAAGTATGCAAAGGCATCTTTGGAGGATATGACATAGAATCAAAGGTAATTATGACTTTCTTATTGATATTTTTCACAACCAAGGTTTATTTTTTGTTTGAATGAAAATGCTTGTGAAGTTACACAATGGTAATGGAAATCTCTTTGACATTAAGCAAGTTATAATTCTTTTTGTATAAGATATGTAAGTACATGTCTTTGCTTTTAGACTCAAATTCCATTCTACAAAGTCCCATTTTTGGTTTTTATCTTTCTAACATCTGTGTTGGGTATGTTGTGAGCAAGATGAGTTTTGGCCACAGGACATTACTTAATAATGCAGTAGTATGCATATTTAGGACATTGACAATGTAATTGATAGACATGCTGTGCTAAGGAGGGTAGAGCATATCTGTTTAAAGGAGAGTGTGCTTGGCTTTGCTGGAGCACCAAAGTCCTTGTAGATGTGAAATTGTTTGCCAGATTCACTCTATTGCTGCATGGTAATTGAAGATTGCTCATGTTGCTAAGACATCACAGTGCATCTTCTCTCTCTAGCCACCATAAACAAGAGTGCACATGGACATTGAAAGGGAGCTTGCTCATTTTGCTTGTAATGGAAGGAGAGGCGCCACTATGTTGCCTTAACTTGAACTACTGGTGATATCATATGGTGTTGGGACTTGAATGATTTGGAATATGTATATTGATTTTGTTAATAAGTTAGCAGGGTTTCAATTTGATGGTCCTTTTGTTAGCATTTACTAGGGACCAGTTCCATATAATAGGATAAGCAAGAGTGAAGTGCAAGGGCTATTTAAAATTTCTATTTTAATTTCATTTAATGGTCCATACAAAGCAGAATCATAGGGCCCTCCCGTATATGCCAAGTGAAGGCAGATGACTCACAGGGCTCCACCTCTTCACTGTGTTAGATCATGTTCAAGACATGATCTTCATGTTTAGTCTTAGTTTGCATCATATTTATTTAAAATCAATGATATATGGCATAAGCTCCTTTGAGTGCATTGCGTAAGGCCAACATCCCATTAAAACCCAATTCATCATATTGAAATATAACGACTACTTATCTCTAGTAACTTGCTGAGCAGAGAAACAATTGCATTCATCTGCACTACATTCCAGCCAATCATTTGAATTGAATATGTCAATTTTTTTATGGACATGGATGGATCATTGCCAACAAATGTAATGAGTGGCACTTGCGCAGAATCAGCTAGGAAGGATACAAAGTTGGAGACGTGTGGTGTCATTGGTGCCACAACAGATACCACATTTTCTCTGAACAGTTTCAACACTTTAAAACCAATTTCAATTGGGTTTCAAAACATGCTTACGTCTGGGAGTTAAAATCCAACACAAAACAAAACAAAAATAAAAAGGAACGAAGATTTTACCATTCGTTGTGTCTAGGAGATTAGAGCTTCCTATCTCACTAGTTTGAAACTGAATAAGGGTCCCATTAAGGATGTTTTGATTGTTGTTAACATCTTCAATGGCCAATTGTATGGTTACATTTGATTGTTTACCTCTGTAGCTTCCTAAATCGAGGACTCCCCCAATCCTCATTTCCGTCGGCATTGCATCACATAATTCCACAAAGAGAAGAAATAAAATCAGGGGTCTCATAGCATTTCTCCAGACATCACAACTACTGCAAGTAGGAAACATTGTTAGCAGTTCATAAGTGCATCTCTCAAGCCAACGACCAGTGAGAAAGGGTATCTGGTTCAAAAGCATTCATTTTCTCCACCCACACAAACGACTCATTTACCAGTTTCTCATCCCATCCCATGCGTTTAAAGTATGCCAAGCTTGCCCTGCTGTAAAACCCAGCATCGATAGCAGTTCCACCTCCCAAAACTCTGAATGTAAATTTGTTGGCTGTGTAGTTGCAAGGGTGGCTATGAATCTGAGCTCTGCATTATAGAAAGGTATTTTTTTGTAGATTGTGGATGCTTGAGGAGGTGAACGTGATTTGGTGAGATAGATAGATCATAGCAAATCTTTAACATTCATTACTTATATCACTGACGAGAGGTAGTATGATAGGATACGAGGCGACTTGGCATTTAATTCTGCACATCAGTCATTGTCACCTTCGAAAATTGCGTCTAAGTGAAGAGACAACAGTCGGAAACTACCTTCTCCAATCCAAATTGAAACCTGTTTACGGGCGAGCAAATGGTATGCTGAGTGTGTGAGACAGGTTTTCCGATGGCTTGTGGACTGGCAAGTCCACAATAAAAGCCTATCGGCTGTAATTTTCAACAATGACAAGTAATTTAAAAAATCTAACAGACCAAAACTTACACAATAAAAGTTCATATTTTTAAAAGTTCTATCTCAATACATTCAAGTTTAAATAAAAACACACTATTAAATACAATAATAAGCAAAATCTGCCTCTTCACCTATACCCCACCACACCCTTTCTTCTTACATACAATTTACAGGCTCACAAATGACGTAAAAGAAGCCACAATCCCAAGGGAAAAAAAATCAAACAGAAGTTTCATTTGGCTTTTGCAGGTGCCACTATTCCCTTCAGAGACTTGACGATTTTATGCCCGATTCCTTCCTTATTCGCATCCTCAATCTCCACCTTCTTCACCTGCGGCTTCCGCAGGGGCTTCTTCGGAATGTTCACAGTGAGCACGCCCTGAGAGAACGATGCCTTCACCTCCTCCACGTTGGCATCCTCTGGCAGCGCTACGCGCCTGACACGTAGCCCTTTCGAAAGATGAACTGGACGCTCTATGGCGTGCCACGTGACACCCTGATCCTCCTCTCCCTCCTCGGCCTGTTTTCCCCTGATTTCCATCACCCCGTTCTGTATCTCCAGCTTCACATCTTCCTTCTTAACCCCTGCAACAGAACACAGAAAACAGAAAATGAAATGAAATCCTCGGGCATTTTCAGAAGAAAAAATGAAAAATGAGATCCAAGCTTAGGGTTTTTTAATCGACAAATGTTCGCATAGCAGAGTAGGGCAGCATACCTGGCAAATCCGCCTGAAAGATGTGCGCTTGAGGAGTTTCTCGCCAGTCCACGGAAATTTGTGCAGGATCTCTGATAATGTTTTGAGAGGGCTCGGAAAGGGCCAGGCTTTCCAACTGCTGGAACAGCGGATCGTAAGCTCTGTTGAAGAATTGCAGTGCCATGCTGTCCTGCGATGATTTTATTGAAGCTTTTCGTTCGCGATTTCGAAGAACTCTGGGAATTTTTAACTGGATATGACGATGATGGTAGTGGCTTTGGATTTTATATGAATTGATGAGCAGAGAAAGGAAGAAGGGAGAAGTTTCTAGAGAATGCGGGAAGTGTATGGAGAATTCAAGGTGGTCGAGAAGGCGCCAGGATTTGTTTTGCGGCACGAGTTAGATGAGGCCACGAAAGTCTCCGAGTCCCACCTTCAACTTTCTTGGGCTTGGCATGGTAAGTTCACAAAAGAAACATCCATTTTCATTTAGTTTTTATTTTATCTTGTATATTAGTTTTTATGGCTATATTGATTTAAGTGTTGTATTCTTTAAGTACATAATCTAATCTAATAGCTTTATTGAAGAGGTTGCTAAATATTTAAATAGTTTTCATTTAGATATTTCATAGTAGTTGTGTAGTAAAAGTGGTTCATAAATATAATATCAAATTCATTTCTGAAGTGGGGAATCCATTGTTAAATACCACTTGATGTTCTATTAGTGGGAATAGAGCTAACTTTAGGATTCTAATTGATTCAGTTAAAAGACGAAAGGGCACATGGATCTATCCCTAACAAGTTGAAAACATGCAAGGGAAACCTAATGGAGGTTAAGAGTGAAAGCCCATAAGGGAAGCCTAATGGAGGCTAGTGATGAAAACCTACAAGGTTGCTAAAGGCTAAGTCCATGGAATTTACCCTCTTGATGATAGATTGTACCAAAGATCACGACAAGATCCAACAAGTAAAGTTACAATATGACCAAACACTTTGTGGTGCCTCTAAAGGATCGTAGTTGTATGAGGTCAAGCCTAGGGACACCCCCCACACCTTAGAAAGCTATAATAGCAGTGGAATGTACCACATATATAATAGAATATAATATAATAATTAATGTATGTATGAGATATAAAATATAATGATAAAAAATGAGAAAAGAGAATATCTACTATATCTAAGAGAAGGATAAGTAAACAAGTATGTGAAATGTCACAACCTTCACATCAAAGCATTAATGGAAAAAACATGAACCAACAAAATATTCACTTTACGATTACAACATATGCATGGTACAATGCATGCTTGCATATTGTGATATTGGTAAATGGAACAACATCACACCCAAAGCACATTGTGATACTATACATGATTGTACAAGGTCTACAAGTATCAATCAAAATAACACAAGAGTAATACTTACACAAGAATTATGGGATAACACAAACACGACAAAGGGTAGAGGAGATAAAGTCTCCTCTATTTCAACAATAGAGTGTACACTCTCATCCCTAACACCACAGAGGAGAAGAATGGGAATGACTAAAGCATTTGACAAATCTCATTCCTCTCCCATCCAAGCTTATAAGAATACATGTAAACATCCCAAAGAGTAAATGCACAAAATTCAAAAAACACCTAGATATTCCATGAGTAGTTGGTCACAAGGGAGACATGGCAACTCATCTAGATCTCATGAGAGACTAACCAAGTATACTCAAGAACACAATTACAACATGAAAATGAAAAAAATTAAGATAAGCAAACACATCAAACCAAGTTGATGGGAAGGAAAAAGAAGACCATAAGGTACAACTTTCCTTAAGAAAAAAATCTAAAAAGGGTCGGGAAGGACTCATTATCTCAAGATCACTATTGTTAATAGTGTATAATTGGCTTGGCTATCTTGAGATTGCCCCTTTCAACATAAAAAATACCCCTATGTAGGACAAGTGCTTTTAAAATAGTACTTAATGCCTTTGAAGAATATTAGGGTTCTTAGAGACACGAAAGTGGACATCAAAGATGTAAAAGGGCTCATGAACAAGCTTACAAAAATATATAACCTTTAGTATTAATATTCAACACAAAAACATAAAAAAAGTTCATGAGACTAGAATAGGTGCATCACCAAGCCAATACAAGCCTAAATGAATTCATGCTAAATAACCCATAACTTTCTCAATTTCAAAGTTTTTAATCAATAGTTATAAATGTTTTTACAATGAGTCTAAGATACAATATTTTATGGTTAAAATGCATGAATTTTAGTGTTCAATTTTACTAAAAATGCTATTATCTATATACAAATAACTATTTATTCAAGATGCAACAATAGAAATATCAAAGCATGTACATACATCATCATTGGATTTGAAGCATGAAATATGTCACACCTCAAATTTTGATTTGCAATTACTTTTAACTTTTATGTTAAAAATGTGTTTTTGACATAAATGGATGATTTCACATCAATTGATATTTAGATGAAATTATAATGCAGTTACTTTTAAGTTGATATCATGGATAATAATGGACTAACTATTTTCATGGCTTGCTAAGTGTAGTGTAGAAAATTTTCACCCTTAATAATTTCACATTATATTTTGTCCCCCTAATTTATTGGACTTAATTAAGCTCTTAATTTTCCAAATTATGCATTCCAAGGCCTAATTATTACCTTTTTCGAAGGATCGCGAGCATTGAACAAATTCAACCAATCATTAAATTTCCCTCGACTAAGTGTGTCTTGGAAATTTGGGTCAAGACCCATTCACCCATGGGCGAATGGGTCCCCCTTCTTAGCTAGGACCCAAATTTAAATATGTTGTTGGCAAAATTCTAACATTCAAATTTCAAATTTCAAGTGTTGGATTTTGGAATCTAATTCTCAGGAAATTGGATAAATGCCTCTAAATGCCTAGTCTTTCACCATTTGAAAATAGAAGAACAAGAGAAGGAAATTAGGAGAATTTATGAGCAAGCATTATTGTCAAGAGCAATTGAAGAGAAACATTTCAGTGATTTATTGCAGCAATTCAAGATCCAAGCATCATGTCAAAGTGTATGTGAGTTCATGTTATCATTTTATCATTGTTTTGTGAAGGTTAACCCATTTTGTAGGTCTCCAAAGCACTCAAGAAAATCAAGCAAGAAAGATCCAAATCCTTGAGGTGATGTGCATGACTTCAGTCCTTCAAAGAATCCATTGAAAGGTGGTGAGTTGTAGCACTTTGTGGTTTTATCATTCCTTCCTTTTAATTATCATTTCTATCATTGACATTGTCATTATGGAAGTGGAAAGAATTACACGAGGTTTGATTGAGGCAAGCCCCTAAAATTGCCTAAAATTTCCTCTCTTTGTGAATGTGTAGATATCAGATTGAAGAGGATTGAAGGAATCTTGAAGACCATTTGTCCATTGTTTCATTCAAAGCGCTACATCTTGTCAACAAACAAAAGCTTTCCTATAGAATTATGTGTAAGTGTTCTAGAAACATTTCAAAGCAAAAACAAAAGTCTCAAATCTACCACTAGAGGACCCCAAAAGTTGAGTAGGACATCCCTACAAGGAATCAGACACCCCTTGGAAACTATGTCCTTCTACAGTGGCTAAAACAAACTTTTCTAGGTAGGTACATATCACTCTAAACTTTTTGGATCCACCTGCAAACTATTGTTTCAGTCTATCAAACATCAGGATCTTGCTATTTACATATTAGGGCACATAGTATAATTAGGTTAATCATTCCAAATCATTTCCAATCCATTCCCATCTTCAATTAGATGTAGATTCAGGTCTAATTGGCTCACCTTCATGGTTGATAGTGTTGGTGTAAATAAAGTCTTGTACCTAGTTAATTCATTACTAGGTGACTTATTTACACATGTTAAGTTTACTTAGGTCCTAGGAAGGAATCTTTCTAGAAGGTGTTAGTTGTCATTAGTTGTTATCTTATCTTTTAACTTGTAACACATGTGAACCTAGGAAAGTGTGATGAGTTGTCTCATGTCTTATGATTAAAACACTTGTCATAATCCTATGACATCTTGTATCTCACCTTGGCTATATAACCAAGGGGTCTCTCATTGTAAACACACAGAACAATCATACCATTGAATCATATTGATGAGAATATAGTTTATTCTTGTCATATTCATTTTCTCTCTTTTTGTGCTTTCCATTTGGTCTCAAGATCTTGGCAGCCATAGCCAATTCTAACAAATAGTCAATCTATTCAACTTGTTGATCTACATCTTAATGTAACTTGGAAAAAGGCCCCTTGAATCCTAGGTTCTTTGCATTTAGGACCTAGGATCACCTTTTTTTATGTTTCACTTTAGTGAACCCGACGTCTTACATCATAAAATTTCTAAATTTGGAAGTCCTTCAAACCCTAGATCTAGGTTTTGTATTGCATTATTTGCATTTCTCATTTAGGGTTTCATTTTTGCATCATAAAAGCATAACAAAAGACCAAAAAAATGCATTTACATTGCATCATAAGTTCCATTAGGGTTTGATTTACTTTAATTATGTGGTTAAAGTTTCAAATTATACATTGCATTTAAATTGCATCTTTCATTTAAGCCTAGAACGTGAAAAAATTGCATTATTTTGTTTCAAGTTTGCATCAAATCATCATTTTTTAGAATTTTGCATCTTAGACTCAGTCAATTGTTGCATGATTAAGATCTAGAAATTGCATTCCAAATTTTCCTTTCTTTTTACACATTTGCATTTGAATCACTTTGTCTTAAGTTGACCAAAAATTGGAAAAACGGTCACTGAAAAACTTGTTTGCAAACAAAAATAGTAATACTAAACAAAAACACAAAAAATTGGTTTTTCAATTTTTTGAATCCCTATCAAGGACTCAGATGCTCTTAGGTGTCCCTATCCTACTAGGGATGTCTTAGGAAAATTTTGCACAAAATTTTGTTTATGCATTATCAGTCTATTTCTACTTGTAGTTTGAAATTCTAAAACAATGTTATGACATGTGCAAGAAATGTGTCATTTTGCTTGATTTATTGCAAAGGGAAAAAATTTGCATTTCAATGTTATAAATCATCAAATTTGTGGGATAATTTTTTTGGCTTTAAGGAACACTGAGAGGGGGGGTGAATCAGTGTTCAACAATATTTAAATTTCAATTCAGATCTTAAACCATTTACAACATTTCAACAGAAGTAAATATGCAAGCACGAGAAGGAAACAATCAAAACACCATAACACCAAGATTTTTACGTGGAAAACCTATTAGGGGAAAAACCACAGTGGAGGTTAATCCACAATTTATACTCTGTTAAAAGTATGAAGAAAAAGGGGAATGCACATGCATTCAGGCACACTGCCTAGAGCTCACTGCTCAAAATTAGGAAGGCTCACTGCCTTACAATATATTTGGATTACAACACAAAGTTGAACTAAGAAAGTAGCATCTACAAATGCCTGATATCAGTTCCAGTGAGGCTCATAGATCAGATTCTGGACCTTCTATCTGATTTTTCACTTCACTATGCTCGCTTCACAAAAATCCTCTTCTGCACAAGTGAAACTATGCCAAATCGCTCAACAACCCTTCTACTATTCGCACATTTTGAGCATGCACCAACTCACACTTCAAAATGAATTAATCGATCTCTTATATATATCCGATAGTAAGAATTCAATCGCTATATGTCAGCTTCAGCATAATAAGAATATTTCCCAATAGTCAGCTCAATCCACATTAAATATTTGATGTGTACCCATCAAGGTTAGTTAATGCTATGTTGTGGCCCTAAATCAAAATGCTCAAACACATAAATATTCAAACAATTACTCCTTATATAGCTGTGACATGCCATATTCACTGAGTTGGCCACCATGAGCTAATAAACAAAAAATTATTCTGCCGGATCTCCTAACTTAACCATCGATTGATGCAACAACACAAAACTTAACACTAAGATAAAATGGATACTTAAAAAAATTCCCCAAGATCCACAACTCAAAATGATAATCCGGCGAAGCATACAGATCGACATACTAACCGGATACCTTGTTCTCCATTTTCACTTCCAGTAAAACTCTGATCTTTACTCTGCCTACCGGTATGAACAAATCTTGATCTGTGGACTGGAATAATGACTTAGGTTGCCATCAATGAAAACACTAGAAGCCATATGCCAACAATCTCCCCCTTTGGCATTGATGGCAACACTTAGTGAAAAATGACTAAGTGTCAAAACCAATATGATTACGTTGCCAGGGTTCAAAATTTCAAAATTTCAAAACATAACTCCCCCTTAGAATGATAAAGTATTTTTCACTACTCTCTCTCCCCCTTTGACATCAATGACAATTTTTTTGGATCTCCCCCTTTTCTAATTCAAAAATTTGATCAAAATTTGAGGAAATACACCTGCTACTCGAGTCATAAAATTATTATGTGCTTATCTTTCATTTCTGGAAGAAATTTTCTCCAAGCTTCTACTGAAATCCAAATGATTAAGATCAAGCTATTGTTCTCAAATGTCTGGTTGATAATCCGGATGAGAGATTCCAAAATTGTGATTGCCTCTTCTAATTTATCTCCTTTCCTCAAAACCTCAATCAACTGCTCCAATATGCATTCGATTAAATCCTTCACTTTCCAAAAGGTTTCCACAAGGTTGTTTCTGGTGAAAAGAAATTTTGTATGCTCAGACTGCAATTCTTGAATCCTTTTCTTGACTACTCCATCCTGATCCTGAAACATGTTATAATCTTGACCAATCTTGTTCAGCTCAGATTCAATCTGCTCCAGCTAATCTTTGTATTTCCCAACTACATGAGGCCAACAAAGACAATAGTTGTAGATGTTATTGGTTGTATTTATGCATTTCCTCAACACATTCATTTTCCTTTTTAATTTGGTAAGAGATAGCTTGAACTACTCTTTCAGATGTAGAATTATTTCTCCCTCTTTTCTGTCCTTGGACTTAGAGACCATGGCTTCCTTAATGCACTCAATCATCTCTTCAGGAAAAAATTTTTGCAAACTTTCCAATCCAATGTTATTGTGCACAAAATAAGTACTTAGTGTGCTCTCGATCAGGTCCTGCTCATATGAGGGTCTGTCAGACCATATGTCAACAATTTTTTGCATCCCATCTTTCTCTTGAACAAGCTGCAATATCTTTACTTTGGATAAAACACCTTCTTCTTCGCTTCCTTGTGCTATAACTACATTTAGTTCAACTGATTCTGGTTCTTCCCTTGGAGTGTACTCATCAGATTCCTCATCTGGTATGTCCACAATCACTAGATCTTTACCTTTTCCTTCAATTTTTGGAGTTTTGTGTGCTGAAGGAGTGTGATCGACAATCTCTTGAACTCTTTTCTTCTTCCTCTCCATCTGACTGGAAGAGGATCCAACTTCAAGTGCTCTTACCATAATGGCAATGTTAATTGCCCCAAACTTCCCTAGCAATTCTTTAAAGAAATTTGCATACTCTTGCTTACAGTTTTCCAAAGTATTAGAATGTTCATAAATCTGTTTACAAACTGGTTCATTCTCTTTCCATACAACATTATCAATCTATGGCAAGCAATTCAGAAAATACATCACAATGCATATGACCAAGGTACCAAACCTTAAGGGGTAATCTACCTCCTTTGTTAGTTGAACATTTTCCATCAATTGATCTTTTAGCAATCTGCACAAGTCAAAATCATGATCCTCCATTATCATTTTATAAGACATGTAAACTACACTTGTTGAAGTTGTGCCTTTCCTATTTCTGAAAAATATTTTGTATGAGATTCCATGTGCAATGTACCTTGTTATCGGATCTTTGATCATCGAAATTATCAAAGCCCTTTGATCTCTAGTTACTCCGGTTAGAGTTTCGACTTCCTTGTTCTGAATCAACTTCTTCTTCAGTATATCCCCAACATTGCATAATCCAACTAGATTCTTAATCACCTCTTTCGAAATGGGATAGGGTTTATCTAGAGTTAGAATGTCATCATTCAATCTATTCAAGATAAACCTAACGACTTCCATGTTATCAAAATAGGGAATTTCACTCCAAATGTCCAAACTTTTGTGTTTCACACCTTCAAGCCATTTCAATTCATCAAATGACAACATATTTCTCACATCCCTAATATTTTCACTACTACATTCATCTAAATTCACCATTCCTTTGACTTGCTTCATTTTCCTTTCCATACCGAACAAGTTTCTACCGAACACCAAATTAAGTAAGAATTCTACAAGCAACTGAAATACCTAATGAATTCGCCACTGAATTGACTTTATTCCCTCGAAATTTTTCTGCAAAGGCTCTCCTATTCTTTTTCAATGCAAGGTGAAAAATGAGGGTTCCAAATACCCTTTTATAACTTGCACACCTAACCTTTTTACTGCATTAAATATTTTTCCCTAGGTGTTCTAAATACTATGTTTTCTCAAACAACAAAAGAAGAATTCATCTGCGGACCTTCTACTTCTCAAACTTCTGCACAAGTGATCACCGATACATTTGTAAACTATTAGCACAATTACTGACAACTTCCTACATTCCGGTGCCAACTACTAACAAGGGGACAAAGGATTTTCTTGAAAAAATCCCCCTAGGCCAATGGCCTAAGATCAATTTCTAGAGGAATTACCAAGAACTGCTTCTAGTGCGGGCTTATTTCCTTCATCAGATTCATTCTTCCTTACCCATGTTTTCTTCATCTGATCTCTTATCTCTTCCACAGTCATTTTCCATTTTCCTTTATCATCTTTATGTGAAATTCTGCCTTTGTATATCAGACCTCTTCTATCCATGTTTTTGTTCTTGCAAAATCTTGCAATGTGACCAAATTTGTTGCAGCTGTAACACACAAGATTTCTTTGTCTAGATCACTCATTCCATTGATTTCTTCTTGATCTTCATTGATTATCAACATGCCCAAATCTTCCACAAGTGTAGCATTTAACATTCCTTACACTGACAGACATACTTTTGCATTCAATTGATTTATGACCAAACTTGTTGCAACTAAAACACTGTCCAGGAAATGATGGACAACTTGAATTCATTTTACTTCTACATTGAGAAGCCATATGACCAAAGTTATTACAAGTAAAGCAGTAACCATTAAACTTTTGAGAATTGGGTTGTCTTATCGGATACCTTCTGCCTTTGTTCATCTAATTTCTTTGTCTGGAATCCTTATGTTTAGATCCAGAGCTTTCTCCCTTCTCATATCTAAGACCTCACTTGTCATTTGCATCCTTTTGACCTTTAGTCAGCTCATTAAGCTTAGCAGAACTGATCTTAAACTTCTCCTTGTATTCATTTGCAGTAGTGAGTTCATCTCTGAGAATAACTATCTGTCTTTCAAGTTCTTGTTCATTATTTCTAGATTGTTGCAGTTCAATCTCCAACTAAATGAATCCACTATTAACTCTGTTGCATTCTTTGGATCTTTCTTTTAAGGACAAGGCCAAATTCTCCTCATTCTTCTTTCTTTCTTCAATCTCCTTAGTTTGCCTCATCACCATAGATTCCATCTCAAGCTTTAGAGCAACATTGTATCTAGCAAGCTTTTCACATTCTTCAGTTATTTCTTTTAAGGTCTAATTCAGGTGAACATCTTCCAAGCTTTTACTTTCTTTCTGCTTCAGGTGATCACATAGTTCCTTCCTCTTTTCTCTTGACTCATTGATTTTATCCTTCAATGATTGAATGAATTTTTCAACATCCTCAAGATTTTCTTTTAATTCCAAGACTTCTGCTTTAGACTAATCAAGATCATCAAGTGAAACCAAAAGTTGTTGTTGAAGACCACCAAAGTCCATTGCATTCCAAGATCCACCTCAAGCTGTCAAACTTCTTCAGAGGAACCTTGCTTTGATACCAATTGTTGGACTCAAGGAACACTGAGAGGGTGGGGGTGAATTAGTGTTCAACAATATTTAAATTTCAATTCAGATCTTAAACCATTTACAACATTTCAATAGAAGTAAAGATGCAAGCACAAGAAGGAAACAATCAAAACACCATAAAACCAAGATTTTTACATGGAAACCCTGTTAGGGGAAAAACCATGGTGGAGGTTAATCCACAATTTATACTCTGTTAAAATTATGAAGAAAAAGGGGAATGCACATGCATTTAGGCACACTTCCTAGAGCTCATTTCCTTACAATATATTTGGATTACAACAAAAAGTTGAACTAAGAAAGTAGCATCTAAAATGCCTGATATCAGTTCCGGTGAGGCTCATAGATCATATTCTGGACCTTCTGTTTGATTCTGCACTTCTCTCTGCTTTGCCTTAATTCGCTTCACAAAAATCCTCTTCTGTACAAGTGAAACTACGCCAAATCACTCAACAACCCTTCTTCTATTTGCACATTTCAAACATGCACCAACTCACACTTCAAAATGAATTAATCAATCTCTTATATTTATTCACTAGCAAGAATTCAATCGCTATATGTCGGCTTCAACACAATAAGAATATTTCCTAATAGTCGGCTCAATCCATATTAAATATTTGATGTGTACCCATCAAGGTCGGCTAATGCTATGTTGTGGCCCCAAATCAAAAAGCTCGAACACAGAAATATTCAAACAATTACTCCTTATACATCCGCTACATGACATATTCACTGAGTCAGCCACCATGAGCTAATAAATAGAAAATCATTCTGCTGGATCTCCTAACTTAACCACCGATTGATCCAACAACACAAAACTTAACAATAAGATAAAATAGATACTTAAAAACTTTCCTCGAGATCCATAACTCAAAATGATAATCTGGTGAAGCATACAAATCGACATACTAACCAGATACCATGTTCTCCATTTTCACTTCTGGTAGAACTTTGATATTTACTCTGCCTGCTAGTATGAAAAAATCCTAATTTGCGGACCAGAATAATGACTTAGGTTGCCATCAATGACAACACTAGAAGCCATATGCCAACAATTTTTTTACATTTTCTGAAGTATTTCATAATTTGGGTAGATTAGTTTTCATTTTTGCATGAATTCAAAACCCTAGGTTATGGGATAATTTTTTGCATAATTTGGGTAGATTAGTTTTCATTTTTTCCTTGATTCATATACTACCACTTGTTCATCCTACATTAGTACTACTCCCAATCCCTCGCTTGAAGAATCTATGATTACAGTGAATCTTCCATTAGGATCAAGGATGGTCAACACTAATGTTGTTGTGAGCCTCTCCTTCAGGAGTTGGAATGCCTGTTCACACTTCTTGGTCCATTCAAACCATGTTCCCTTCCTTTGAAGTGATGTGATTAGAGAAGCAATATGGGAGAACCCTTGCACAAACTTTCTATAGTATCCTACGAAGCCCATGAAGATACGAACTTCTGACACATTCTGAGGCACCGGCCATTCCACGATTGCCTTGATCTTATCAAGGTCTACAAAGACTCCCTCAGTTGAAATAATATGGCCTAGATAGTGCACCCTATTTTGATAGAACAAACACTTGGATAGCTTTCCAAAGAGTTTCTTTTCTCTTAGCCGTTGTAGAACTATCCTCAAGTGCCTATCATGCTCTTCGATAGACTCTAAGTAAACTAGGATGTTAATGAAAAATCAAAACAAAGTCATCCAAATAGTCTCTGAACACACTATTCATGAGGTTCATGAAAGTTGCAGGTGCATTGGTCAAACCAAAAGGTACCATAATGAACTCATAATGTCTATACTGAGTTCGAAAGGAAATCTTTAGAATATCTTCTTCCCGTATTCTCAACTGATGGTATCTCGACCCAAGATCAATTTTGGAGAACACTGTCGCTCCCTTCATCTGATCAAACAACTCATTGATCCTCGAGAGTGGATATTGGTTCTTGATGGTCGCCTTGTTCAACATCCGATAGTCTATACACAGACAAAGGTTCCATCTTTTTTTCACAAAGATAACAAGTGTTCCCCAAGGAGGCACATTGGGTCTTATGAGCCCTTTGTTCAAAAATTCCATTCATTGGGCCTTCAACTCATAGAGTTCGGTGGTAGTCATCTGATAAGGCGCTTTGTATTGAGGTTCAGCTCCTTGTATAAGGTCAATAGAGAAGTGAAATTCTCGTTTGAGAGGTTACTCCATAAGTTCATCAAGGAGTACATCTTGAAACTCCTTGAGAATAGGGTAGTCATCTAAATATGGTTCCTTATTGTTAGAGTTACTGATATGCACAACAGAAATAGCACATCCCTTCCGATGAGCCTTCTTGAGCTGTATAGCAGAGATCTGTCTAAGTTCTAAGGGTCTTTGCATCCCACAGATCTCGATTGGGTTTCTATAATCATCCAGACAATTAACTACCTTATCCTCATAGTTCACTATATGTTGAAAATTGAGGTGATTATGTAGCTTAATTCTTTGTAAAACTTTGTGATTTCTAATCTAAATATGTATTCTTTGTTATAGATTCCTTGTGGATGATTATCTGGTTAGATTCATTTTACCATTTGTAGAAAGAAGATGAAAGGTTGTTGAAGAATTAGACAAAATATTAGAAGTTACACAACATATACCATGGAGAAACCCTTTTAGGAAAAAACTCCACAAAGAATCAAATTTAATCTCAGAATAAGATTACAATGATTCCAATCCTTACTTGAGATGCTTCTTTTTCCTTCAACCAATCTTCTTCACAACCTGCAATAAAAACTGATAATAACTCTTCAACTTGCTTGAGATAAATAGACAATAATCAACCTTGTAAACTCCAAAGAGTTACAATTACAAAGCTCAATGCTTATCTCACAAAAGCTATGCCTATTCCTTGCAAGTAGAGTTATACCATGAAGAACAATGTCAAAATAAGTGCTTCATCCATTTGGGCATCCCAAACTGAATTCATAACTCAACCTTGATTCCGAAGATATCTTCAAAGCTTATCCTCAAAGTAGGCACCCAAGAATGGGCCCACTTAACTCAGCCTTATAAAATATCTTAACATACAAAAGTGTTAACTCCAAGATGCCAACTCGGGTGCCCAAAGTGGGTACAAGTCAATCTCTGTTAAGTAAAATATATCTCTTCCACCATTCATGCAAATACCATCCATGATTGATCATCCCCTGTTAATGAAAGTAGTCACCAGTTATCTGTCATGCAACTCAAGTCATTAGTCATGTATTCCAAGTCAACTGAAGTCAACTAGCATTCAACTAAAACTAACTACATGCAACTAAACCATAACTGAACTAAACTAATCTAAACTGAACTGAATTGAACTTCATGCATGTAAACATCAATCCCTAACTTCTAGGATATTTACATGCATTACAAAAGTGTTATCTTTTTTCTCCAAACAGTTAACTTAAGTCAAGGTGGGTTCCACCTTCCATGTGGGCGCCCCATGTGCTCCTATTATTTAGGAACTCATCTTGGACGCCCTCACATGCTCCTATCATTTATAATTAATTACAAATATCAATTAACATGATTATTTCATTCAAAATTAATCTCTTTCTAATCCTAGTGTTGGGGAACACTTTCCAAGGACTTAGGAGATACATGAAATAATGTTTAGGATTGCAATTAAATGAAATCCTATTTCCAACACTATAGCCTTATGCTCGGTTAACCAATTTATTCCCAAAATTACATTGTATGAGCCTAAAGGTGCCACATACAGGTTGACCTAGGTCTGGAAGGTTGGAAGCTCTAACTCACTACAAAAGAGACATGTATCTACCCTCTACTCTACTCGATTACCATACTGAACTGTCCATGAATTTTCCATGTATCCAGGTCTAGTAGGTATCTTGGATATTACTCTAGGATCTATGAAACATTCAATGGCTATGGTATCAATTAAAATAGAGATAGTTTGGTGATAGAGCTTACCCATCAACTATATTGGTGAGGCCTAGTACTCTGCCTACTTGTTATCCACTGTAGTGTGGATTTGATGATGCTAAGACTACTTATAGTTTCCTTCCCTTCGTGAATTTGACCACTATGGAAAATTTGAGGCATAATGATCGCCTCCACAAGTATAGCACCCATCACAAGGCCCTTTGCGACCTCCTAGATTTTCCTCTCGGAAGCCCTTTTGCTTTTGGTCGTCTTTGCCTTTGTTTTTGTTTTCCTTATTCTTTCCACCATTACCACCTTTACCTTTCTCCTGTGACTCACTTCCCCTCTTGAGATTATAGATCTGATGGTTCTTGTCTCCTTTATGAAACTTCTTGTTCCCAAACTATGACTTAGGATTTGAATTGTTGCGATAATTGGATAACTACTACAATTTTTGCTCCTATTTGGTGGCCTTTAGGAAGACTTCATTCATGGTGAGAGGATCATGCATGTCCACTTTTGCTCCAATGTGGGGCCTAAGTCCCAATATGAACTTTTGAATATGGAAACGTCCATCTCCCTAATAATGGGGCACATACTTCAATAGGTTGGTGAACTTTTCCCAATATTGGGTCACAATCATGCTCCCTTGAGTTAGGTTTTGGAATTATGTCACCTTCTTATCGAAAAAGAGTTGCGGTAACCATCTCTTCCTAAAATATTGGAGAAAGAATTTCCCAAGTAATCTCAATAGGTTGAAGATTCCTTTCTGACTTTTCATTGTCCCATCAAGTAGTTGCTTCTCCTAAAAGCTAATACATAGCCCATGTAGCCTTAGTCTGATCAGATAGGTTACAGAGTCCAAAATATTTCTCTATCTCAATGATACATGCCTCAGCTCCTACTCTGATGGCTTTACCATCAAACTTAGGTGGTGCTACTCTTTTGAGATTTTTTCCAAGTTCTTCCTCAATTCGACCTCAGGGGCCTTCTCCTGGACCACCCTTCCCTTGATTGACTTCTGCATTCCTATGTACCTGGTCCTCTCGTGCCACTCAACCTCATGTTCTATGTGGTCCATACAAGCCTCTTGCCTATTCAAAATCTTTAGAATTTGTTCCAGCGTCTTGTTTAGTCCATTGTCTAACCCACTACCACCCATCTCTTTCCTGGTGGTCACCATACTAGCTTACACCCGACATGCAACACATTTCACATCTATCGTAACTTAACACTAGGTTCTATGAATAAATGTTCTTATTCTACATAAAATTACATACACATGCATATATTCCTCATTCATTGAAGACATACACATTCATGCACAATAACATATTTTGGAGTTATTCATTTAAACACACCAAAAATAACATCTTGCTTTATTGATATTAGGGGTGGATCAATAGACCCTTATTTACAAAATCTTCTTGTTACATTTAATCAGTTTTCTCACTCTTAGAGAGAGAACACTCTTCAGGGTCCTTGTCAGAATTTACATCTATTTTCTCATAGGAGGGTTGAGCACACAGGCTCTCCTTTTCCTCCTTAGTTAATAAGGGTGCATTTGGTCCACACCCTTGAGGCCAATCTCTGATTGCGAAAAGCTTCTTAATCTTAGGTGTTCTCTTCTCCTCAATCTTCTTTCCTCTCTCTAACTTAAGTCATGTGAGGGCTTGAGCTAGAGTTTCATCGTCGAGAATCTCGGTTTGAGCCTCAATCTTGGCATTTTCTTCCATTACGATTTTCTTATTTAAGGTCCTAACTATCTTCCCTTTATTTCATCTTGACTTAGACCTTCCCATACTTGCATTCAATCTAAGTTTGGCCAATTCTCAAGTCAACTAAATTTGGTCAAGGGTCAACTATCCCCTAGTCATGGCTATGGTAGACTCAAAAGGCCTAGAGTTGAATCCTAAGCTTTGATACCAAATGTAATAACCCATTCTAATTATTACTTAATTATATTATTGCAAATGACATTACGAATATTTAATTTTAAGAAAACATAACTAAGTAGCTATTATCAATCATAGCAATACATGACTAATTAAAATGAGTCATATATATATATATATATATTCAATTTCAATGTCAATTACAATATCCAAGTTGACTTGGCTCATAGGGCCATAAAGTCAATACAATGTATAAAATTTTACATCAAGGTTACATCATAGACCATGATAATCATGGAAACATCCAAGGTTCTTCTTAACGCTCGCCTCCACTAGTGGACAAGAACATGGTTGAAGCGCTTTACCGCCCAACCATGAAGCTTACGCTTCCCCGGAATTCTTCCGACTTGAAGAATACCCGACCCTGCATGGAAGTTTAGCAAGAGAACAATTTTCAAGGTGGAATTTGGAGTTTTCCTAAACATCAACATGCATCTTTGTCTATGAATTAGAAAAATGCAAGATCTATGCTAGGAATGACAAAGAGTGTTATCACAAAGTCTATACATACATAATGGGATAATTTCTTGGCCAAGCATAAAAAAAATGTTGCAACAACAAATGATAGGTTTTTGATAAAGCAAAACCGATACTCTCTGAACTCCATTTCGACACTTGTCCTGGAAGGTAACTTTCAAAAACATAGTTATTCCAAAGAAACTATCTACTCTCTAGCAACATCTACCTTGAGGTGCTCTAGTCTACTTAGGTGTTGTTCTACTCAATTAAGAGAATATTCTTTACACACATATCTAAGGAAAAGTAATCCAGTCTACTTATTTCCTTGTCTTATACAAAATCAGAAAAATGATGCAAATGGAACTGATCAATACATTATCCATTCATTTCATACACATGTCACATGGTTACATTCAACATGATTCAGTATTCATTTAAGAATAAATAGATAAGTAACAAAAAAAGGTATGTCACAAGTATGTGTATGTACGTAAACGAAGGTCTATGTGCATACACATATATGTGCCGAGTTAAGTTATCTATTTGTGTATACATTCTGAAATAAAAACCATTATCAGATTTCTCCCATTCATAATATGTTACAAATTGACATATCATTTTTCAGAAATACAAGAAGTAAAAGAACTAAAAATAGGTCTTTTTGAACAATTTCCATATACTGATATGTTTTTTTGTAACAAAACAAAGTTGTTTGCAGCAAAACAATGTTGTTAATAAGAAAACAATGGTGTTTGCAACTAAACAAATATTTTTCATAACAAAACAATGTTGTTTGCAACTAAACAAATACTATTTATAACAAAATGATGTTGTTTGCAACTAAACAAATAATTTTTATAACAAAATGATGTTTGTCGCTATAAAAATATTGTTTATAACAAAACAATACTATTTACAGTTCCAGTTCCAAGTTAACCAGTGCTTCGTTTATTCGTGTCTCAATTTGGGACCCTTAACTATTCAATACAATCATGGTCAAAGATCTGGAATGGCATAACTTTCATTCTCATTTTATATTCAAAGCTCTATCATTCTGAGAATAGTTGTATATATTATACATATAAGAAATTAACCAAAAAATACTAATATTTTCTTTTGTATTGAACAAAAAAATACTGATATTGATTCTTGAAAGGTAATAAATATTGAACGACATACTAGTCGTTTTATCAAAAGTAATATTTTACACTTAAATTTGGATCAATCTTAACAAGGCTTGGGTTTGAAGAACCCTCGTTCACTGATTTTATCAAATTATATCACTGTCGTTCTATGGAACGATCGTTTGTTGCTTTGTATTTTTAACAATATCAAGGTCGAAGCCATGCATGTTGACCCTCGGTTTGGGTTGAATTTATCCAAGGGACGATAAGGGTATCGTTAGTAGGGAACGATAGTTTACATGCTAACCATGCAAGCATAAAGATAGAGTGAAACATCTCTCTACCATCATCCTTTATGGACGAGGCAACATGAAACAATGAAAACATTACAAAATTGAAAAACCACAACAGCAAGATAAAAATAATATCATTTACAAAAAATCGAGCAATATACGTCCAGCCATCAATTAATGCAAGAGACAAAAAATTACAACATGGATAATCTAGCACCCATATGGTTTGGTTATCCCAATGGAAAATTCATTTATATAGAGTATGACATAAACATAAGATTTTGGTGGAGAATTAACTGCCTTCCCTCAAAGGGGCAATAACGATTTATGAATCGTTTCATTTCTATTCATAGGCTATCGACTTCACCGATAGTTATGTGAAAGGCTAAGTATAACACATGCAAGAGATAAAATAACAATGTTGATAACATGAAACTCACAGGGTATTAAGATATTCGGCTTCCATGTCACTAGAGATACATGCATAGGGTATGTGCAACCAGAATGACCGACATGGCCTTCGATAAAGGAAATAATAAATTTTGAATCGAAAGATTTGCATATCAAGACCATCATACAGGTTTACTATGAATCAAAAGAATTGTCGATATTATCAAACATACATTGCTCATAAAGTAACTAACTGAAAAATGCAACATATTCAAAGAAATTCCATTGAATACCTCTATTTTTGGTTGATTTTCTCTTAGCTTTTTCCTCAGGAAATTGTCGAACTACCTGTTCTCCTCTAGTCTTGCTTGGTGCTATGTTATCAAAATGGTATCTTTCAGATTTTTCACTATTTTAGGTTCAACTTCAGAAAGTAAACATAGATTTACCTGTTCCTCAACAACTTTCCTTCTTGTCAGTACACCTTTGTTCTTATATCCAATGATCTTATTTTCAGAGTGATTCTTTTGCACATACTTAGGAGTTTTAGGAGTCATTTATGGGGCTTCTTCCTCTTCAATATGCACTTCTCTTTCTTCAACTTTTTCTTCTTCTCTGCAAGAAGACTCATCTAATTCACATCCATATATCATTATTGAATTCTTCTAAAAATCTTCATCAACTTTGACACTTGCACTCTCAACAATCTTTCTCAATCTCTTTTTATAGCATCACTAAGCTTTGCTTCTAGTAGAATATCCAAGGAAGATACCTTCATCAGACCTTCACTAGTAGAATTTGGCAAATAAATGACTACGTGACTAAAATTTTTAGTCATGTGACTAAAAATTTTAGTCACATGACTAACACTAGTAGAATATTGCAAATAAATGACTAATTTGGCCATTTATAAGTGACTAATTTGGTCATCGGGTAAAATCACAACTAAATGACTAAATAAATGACTAATATCAGACAAATAAAAATGACTACTATTAGACAAATAAAAATGACTAAATAAATGACTAAATATATGGCTAAATTAATGACTAAATAAATGACTATTACTCCTCTATTCTTTTTTCTTTCAAATTTGATCATAATCCATAGAGCTTAAGCCCCCCTCATGGGACCCCTACCTAAGCAGGCCATTTGGGGCAGGTACCATACACCTTGCAATCTTGTTGTTTGATTAATTTTTCATTACTTATACTTACCATATTTGGGGTGTTCTATTTGGAGTGGCACTAGGTGTCATTATAGTTTATATTTACAACTACGATAACTTATAAGGTGCGAGTAGTCAAAAAGGAAAGAGCATGGGGATTTAGAGAGAATCATGGAGTAGTTATGAAAATGTTAGGATAACAATACTCAGCTAACAAAGGTTGATTTGGGTGTTGAAATTTATGTATGGAGATGGATGTTTAAATTATATAGTAGTTTACAACACATGGTTTTTTTGCACACTCATATATATTGAGTGCTAGGGTTGGAGATATTATCATGATATTTTATAGGTCCAAATGTATTTCCAAAATATCTCCAACACTATATTGACTCATATGATCTTCTATAGAGCCTAATTATATTCCTAATTCAGAGGTTTTACCAATTGACTTCATGTACTACACAAATGTATGCAAAAATGGACCAAAATATTGCCTAATTGACCTTCCCCACTTCTTCGACGTACCCATTGCACACTAAGGTGCAATTGCTAGTTTATAGAACATATAATAATTACGTTGAAGGCGTGTCCTATATGAGTTCTACGAATTCATTTTCTCCATGAATGAACAAAATTACTCGAGAAGCCCGGCAAGGTGGTTCATCAAATCTCAACCGTTTATAATATTTCGCCGCCTTTTACTGCCGCCGCTATTGGTTTCCGCTCCTCCAAAGGTATTGACCTTTGACTCCTCCAGTTTTGTTAAGTTTTATCCGCTATCAATGCAACACATACCAAAATATATTTGTTTGCCTCTATCATATGCTGTAAAATGGATAACGACAAATTAGAAATTTCAAGGGTTTAAATAATCCATCGGTGAGTGTTACAATGCTAGCTGGATTCTTTGAGGGACCCCTTGATCTTAATAATGAGAACATTTAGGTTTTAACATTATGGCATCCTTTATCCTACGTAGTTAAGTATATATAGTTAGTATTATATTTATAATTTTTTATTGCTTTTATAATTTATTAATTAAAATTATCATTTTTAATTACTTTTATAGTTTATTAAGTAAAGTTATTATTTTTATTTTGATTTATTTGATAATTTGATAATTAATTTAATTTTATAAAAAAGAAATTATATAATATTATATTTGATAATATTATGATTTTATTAGTTACGCGTGTTTATTACATTATAAATTTTATAATTTTATTAGTTTTATTATATTTTTAAAAAACTAAAAATTAAAAAAATTAAAACTAAATGTAAAAAAATTAAAAAAATTATCTTTCCTTTTGCAGATCAAATATTTTGAAAGAGTGAAATTTTGCGCTTTCAAATCGAGAAAAGAGGGAAGAAGTTCAAAAAACAAATTAAATGAAAAACACATTTGAAGTCTGGAAAGAGGAAAAAGTTCAAGAAAACAAATCAAATGGAAAAACCATGTCCTACATCAAACAAGAATTCAATGAGAAGAGCCATGACTCCTTGTTGTGTTATTCCCCAAAGACTCGGAAGATGTGCCCAATGAAGAAGACTACCTATATGCTTATGAAATTGTTTAATTGGAGTCACTTTCATCTTTGATGAGCATGTCCCATGCTAGATTATTAATTAGTATTTCTCTTCATTTTGTAAATTAAAAATTTCAAGCATAGTTCATATGTTACGCATCTTTGTAACATGGTTTTTACATGTATTTTTAATGAATCCATTTTGTGCATATCCTGCAATCATGGCAATACACATTTTACATACATGTCTGGTTGTAACTATAACATCTAACAAATGTCCCCCTTCCATTATGCTTCGATGAATGGCCACACCCTATTCCAAAGCTCCAATTTTGGCACATGCAAGCAGGATGTTGGAAAAGGTTGTCGAGTATGGCTCTACACCTGTGAATTACATTTGCTTGAATGCTTCTAAATTATTTTCAAGAAATCTATTTTGCACAATTCCTATAGCCATTGTAGTTCACAAGGACGCATCTCTTTGAGGCATTCTATGAAATAGTTCGCGTGCCTTGTCTATGCTTTCATATTAGGAAGCTTGTCAATTGCTTTTCTTGAATGTTTCTAAACCCTTTTCAATATGCTCCGCCACATTCGAGGATGGGGATATATTTCTTAGATAGGTTTTTCTCGATGGTTCCACCTTTTGTGTACTTGTCTACCAGGGTAGTTTTGACTATAACATCTGAAAAAAGTGTCCCTCCTTTTATGCTTAGATTGATGTTCGAACCTTGTTCCAAAGTTCCCATTTTGGCACTAACAAAGAAGATGTTGGTAAAGTTGTGGAATTTAGTTTACAACTACCAATCGCATTTGCTTGATAGTTTTAAAATCCCTTAAAAAAATGAATTTTGTGCACCCTGCAACCATGGCATTCCATGAGATCACATTTCTTTGAGGCATTTTGTCAAACAACACAAGTTCCTTGTCTATGCTTCCATATGTTGGGTACACATCTACAACAAAATTTCCAACTATCATATATGTCAAAAATCCCCCTTCCATAAAAAAATGATGGATGTCTATACCCTATTCCAAAACTCTCCCATTTTAGCAAAGACAAGAAGGATTTTGGCAAAGGTTCTGGAATTTGGCTTTACACTTGCCAATTACATTTTCCTGAAAGTTTCTAAAGCCTTTTCAACAAATCCATTGTATCCATATCCTGCAGTCATTCCATTTCATGAGATGACATCTATTCAAAGCATTATCTTAAACAGTTGGCATGCCTTGTCTATGGTTCCACATTTTGCATACATGTCTACCAGGGCAGTTGCAAGTCAACTTTGATGGATGTTTAAACTTGTTCCAAAGCTCCTATTTCGGCACAAGCATGCAGCATGTTGGCAAACATTGTCAAGTCTGGCTTTACACATTCCAATTGCATTTGGTTGAAAGAGAGCACATACCCCTCAATCCCTTTATTATAGGTTTCACCCAAGATATTTCTTACTGCTGAAAAATAGGGATGTTCATTGACAGTATTGAAACAATGAATATACAACTATTAATTGGAAAAGAATGCCAAAGACAGACATAATATATAGGAAACAATTATGAGGAAAATGTACAATGATAGGTACCATTTATAACTTGTAATCAATCAAGATTTTATTGATATTAACTGCATGCATATATTTCTAGAATCTTGTGTCCTTTTTGTAGAACATATTGCTAGAGATGGATAGGGCACTTGCAAACATATAAAAATAGATCTTGTTTGAGCTCTTTAAGGGTTTTAACTGCTTCTAATTGCAACTTATGTACTCATGATTGTCGGTAAATTTTTTTGTGTTGTTGCAAAGCCACCTTTGATCACGATCATGGTGTTTGTCAATTAGTGCTTCTAGCACTCAAACAGGAATGCCACTAGTCACCATTTACACCTCTTTTTTTTCTAAAACTGTGTTTAGTTTAGATCTAAGATTGGAAAGGATTTTTTCCTTTGACATTGATTCTTAAGTAGGTACAAACCTTAGCCTAGTATCCTACACGTCAATCAAGATGCCATCAAGCTCTACCACAACATCTAGTATTTATTTCCAGCATCGTCCTCTATCAACTTCTCAAATCCATACTGACCCAATCTTTTGTGGTCAAACAACAATTTGAACCTCTTGAGAAGTTGTGACACGCAATGCTATGGTGAACCTTAAAATCTCCAAAGCAATAGGTTGTAATGCTTGAAGGCATGTATGTTGTAATGATAACAAACTATTCAACAACTTCTCTTCAGTGTTGCTTTCATTTTACATCTAATGAAAAGCCTAGGGATAGTGATATGTGAAAGTGACATTCTTTTATACATGATGATGATATGTCTTATTACAACCTTCCTTTGCATTTCATAATGAATGTTTCTTTTCGACTATCACAACATAATGTATTAAATAAAGCAAGTAGAGCTCTAAAATATTTTCTCTAAATGTAAAGCTATGAAAAATGTTTTGATGTTTATAGGATTTTAATAATGATCTTAAAATTACATACAATTGTAATCCATCCATAGAATGTAACATTCAATAACGACAAAGAATAATTCAATAATTCTTAATTCCAAAGTATTTTAGATGAATAGAGATTGCGATGCTTAAATAACCTTACCTTAAAATTTTTGAAGTCCTTGAAAAAATTATGATTTTGCATGATCAAAATGTTTGCAGAGCGAACCCCTAGCAAAGGTAAAAAACACCCAAAAAAAGTAGATTGAACACTTAAAGGTGCTTCAAAGTCTCAACAATTTCCATTTTTTGCACATAAAAGTCCTCTTGAAGCCTAGTGAACTCCATGGGATCATTTTTTCAGATTTAATGATTTTTTCTTGCTCGCTTGGGTCCTTGCACTAGGCCCAACGTGAATCTTATTTCTTTTACTCTAATGTCTTGCTTGATTTGGTCCTCTTGGTGTTCTTTTAGCTTTTCAATCAAGATTTTGATCCCAGTATCACTATTCCTTATAGTACTATCTAGAATTGAGCAATTTCAGTGGGAGTTTGCTTTGTACTATCTTTTATTGAAATTTTTTTTGGTCTGAGATTATTGCAAATTTTGACCCAATTTTGACAGAGATATGAAGAAAATAACTCAGATTTTGTCCCATTTTGTTACTACATTTTGTTGGAAGTGTACATCCTGTGAAGGTTGCACTATTGAATTCAGTGTTGATACATTTTTTATTATTTTCAAATGCTAACTACTTGTTGTGCCCTTAGCACACACGCCCCATTCGGAACGGGGACCCTCTCTTTCCTTTTCCTTGTCGAGTTGTTTTGTCACTGCCTCATTTTGTGTGCCCCCATTTTGGTGTCCTAGATGGTCAACGTGCCTCCAAAGTCTCACTTCAAGTTGACCATGTTTCATCCCCTCGAAATTTTCTAAGTCCTTGGTCTTCACGAAGTTCCTTTGGCAGTTTGCCTCTGCCAATGTCCTTGGGACCCCCCGAGTCCGGCATGGTAGGTTTCCCTTGTCGGACTTCCTTGGTGTTTTTGCTATTTCAGAATGTCCGAAAGGCTTCATCCTTCCCTGGTTTGGATCCCCCCGCCTTGGCTTTTGTCCTCAATACTCTGACATTCCAACTGACCGGTCGTCCATCTTGTAGGGCCCTTGCCACCATATCTCCATGTCCGGGACTCCGCCATGCGTTTACTCTTCCTAACAGCCATCCTTCGCCAGAGTTCCAACCATCGGGCCCCAGAATCTCCTTTGCCAATGGTTTTCCGCCCAACACTTTGAACGGTTGTTTGCTCACGTCCTTTCGGCCTCCGAGTTTCGGACCTCCCGCTGTCGTCTCGAAATTTGAATTCACCAACTTCTCGCCCACCGTACAAGCATTTATGAGGTTGCATTAAATGAACTTGGGGGTATAAATATTTGGTCCAACCTGTCATTTTCACAAGTCAGGTTGGCCAGAGAAGTTCAAAGCAAGTTCAGAGAGGCCCTAAGCCTTCGTCGCCTACCGCCCTCGCACCTGCTGCCTTTATTTGTCGATTCTTCATGAATTTAATAGCTTTATTCGCCAAGGTCTTGTGGTGAGTTTTTCATCTGCCTTTCCTAAATGATTTTCTGTGAATTTGTGTCAAAATAATGGGTAGAATGGGGTTAAAATGCATTCATTTGATAAAGTAGTGCTAGGCCTAAAACACCCATGTGATGAAATTTCAAGTCAACCATTAGATCACTCCCCAAATTAAATATGAAACTTCACCGCCCCGACGTCGTTCTTCATGCAGAGCGCTTGCACTCTCTGAGCCTAGGACTCCCCTTCACCATCAATCAAACATGAAATCAAACCACCTTAATGTGGAAAAGCGCCCTCTCGGGTTCGCCATCTTGGGGCGCTCTCATCTTTTCGCTGTGTGGACTTAATGAGATTTGGATTCCATGACTCCATTCACGATCTTCGGGTTCGCTCCCCTAAGATTTTGTCCCCAGAATTCCTTCTATCTTTTGTCATTTCCCTAACAGCATATAGGCCTATTCGTCCGAGCCTTGAGGTTCGTCCCTCCATTCACTGCCTGAGTTAAAAGAGAAAACTACCTTATCCTTAGTATCCTCCGGGTCCTGGTTCGCGCAGTTCCATCCGTGGGCCTCCGTTGCAACATCGTTGTTTCCCATGACTATCAGTTGGCCGCCCTCCACCCGTTGGATCCCGAACTTCTCAGCGCTGCATGAGTAAAAATGGTTAAACTTCAGTTCCTTAGTCTTTGTCAGGTCCCCACTTTCGGACTCCCGCCATTGGGACTTCGTCCCATTATGGTCATCGCGAAAGGGAAAAGCTAGCCTGTCCTTCCGACTTCTGGGGCCTGGTACTCTAGTCACCAATAGAAATTTCATCAAAGAAAATTGAAAGCCAAGTTCTCGTCCGGGTCCGGTCCGTTGGGTTGATCCCACTGGACTTCCGCCTGCGGCTCACTGTTCCAAACAACAATTCTCGCATAGCCTCCCGACCCTTTTGATCCGAACATTTAATCGAGTAAGGAGTTATGTCGACTGCCCTTCAGCCTCGCGGGTCCAAAACCCCAGAATTCCGCCCCCAGAATGTCATTTCATTAGGGCCACCTCAAACAGCAAAACCCAAATGACTTTCCCTCTTCATGACTCCAAGTGCCCTAATGATGATCCAAATGACCTCCAATTTGGAAACTAGTCTCGACCCACATGCTCAAATTGGACCCTCTTTCCCATGGACACTTCAAATTATCTTAATATGAAGATGGGAGAAAACATGTGGACTGCCCTGCTTCGTTCACCCTTCAAAATGACAATCCTGTCAAGGAAGTCCAACTCCTGGGGCCGGGACCGTCTAAAATCCTTCCAGCAAGTTGCTAATGACATTCTAGAGTAAATGTTTGATTTCTTGAATGATGTATTATCTAATATGACTCCATCCATAGAGATTTTGGCTAACTATAGCATCTTCATGTTTGATTATGCTCATCATGCCTTTGTTTGCAGGATATATGGAATCGGGTGTAGGACCCTAGAGGGAATCCGTACAAAAGGACAAATGAAAGAAAACAGGTAGAGCTCCCCGTGGAAAGGAGGACAAGGATCAAATAAGTACCAGTTCCAAGGGGAGCTATTTCATTCAAAGGTCACCACGGATTGGAAAGAGATTATAGATACCAACATTGGATACATCGACATTGATGAATTTAAACAAAGAGTCAGGATCAGTCCTAAGACAAAAAAATGCTAGATTGATCAAAGGCAGCGGAATTTTTAAGGCTGCAGGATTTCCTCCATCTCTTGTCGCCCCTGAGCTAGTAATGGCTTGCAGGGCAGCATACCAACTGGAAACTAGAACCATTGTAGACAGAGATGGGAACATTCTAGTTGACATGTCGGGCGAAACAATAACGAAGACCTTCCATATCCCTACCTTTGGGGAGATGGAATTTCCAACCATAGAGGAATGTAAGGAAATGTGGGATCAGGACTCAATTGGGTGTAAGAAAATTATAAATCAATATTGGCTTAAAGAGAAGTGGGGCAGCGCTGCTAAGGTTCCCCAAGAGCTCTTTCGCAACGATTTCTATGAAGATTATCACGATTTGGTGACCCTGCTGAGCAGAGTAATGGGCCTCCCCACTGCTGCGTACTTCCAAGAATGGATGGTCTACTTTGTTGAGAAAATTCTTCAAGGAAAGGAGGATGATACCACACAAACCACATTCTACTAGGGAGGGATAATAAGTGACTGCTTTCAAGAGCAATTCATGAATGTTAAAAAGACCTCCAGGTTTTATATGACATCTTACCTAGTTTACTTGATGGATGAACAAAGGAAATATAGTGGATTGTTTAGGGCTCCAGATGAAGAATCTGGCCGAGAATTGAAAGTTTATGATAGATACCCTTAGTTGTAGTTCATAAACTTCAAGAGGGATTATTGCAGGATGAATGACGCTTTCATAGGTCATATTATCAGGTTGCTTGTAGGCGATTTTGAAAGGCAAGTCTCCCACAGCGCTCGGGCCTTCCTCAAGCAATATGCTTTCCTATTTATCTAGTATCCTAAATTCATGTACATTTGCGCTCAAGGCTTCACAGAAAGGATGAACAAACTGCCCTGGTACCCTAACGATTAGATTATATTGTTAGAACTCTCTCGGCAGTTACGACATGTACACACCTTGCTAAGCAGCAAGCATTTGGTTGGGATTTTGTATCCCCTATCTTTTGGCCAAGGGATGTATAAGTTTCATACCTCTCAATGTGCAGGGAATTCAGAAAAGGGGTTGGTTGAGTATCATTTTTGGCTTCATACCACCCATCCACAAATGGACCCATACGGGCATATAAGGAAGGCACTTGGACCCGACTATGCCCATCTGCATCATGTTGAAGATTTATGGGCAAACTGCCAAGATGATAAGGAGGTGCGAATGAGACATTATATGTGAATGACTGCCTACTTTGTGAAAAGGGTGAACTTGTTTTTGATGCCCGATCAAGTGGAAGAGGATGAGAGCACAATTATGGACCCTCAATACAATGCAGTTGCCAGCCTGCCACTACCAGCAATAGATTGGGACAAGCAAGAGGTCAATGACCTCGATATCATAACTAAGCCAATTGAGGCTCGTACAAGAGAATGGGTCAATGGGTAGGTTGCCCGATTAAAGCAACAAGGGGTCGTCTTGACCTATCAAGGGATCGAAAGTGGGCCTAGTGCAATAGATGATGGAGCTGCTACAACCTCGACAAGAGAAACATCTAAATCTCCTCCACTCACTCGGTCAAGGAAAAGAAAAGAGACTGAGGAGCAACAGCCTAACCCGAAGGTATATGCAAGAAAGGCTTCAAAAGGTGAACCTTCCAAGAAACATAAAAGGTCGGGCAGTACTCATGCAGTTCCCGTTATTCAGGAGGACCCGCTCCATGAAGGAGAAGAAATGGAAACAGATCAGCCAAAGTCTCCACCTGCTGCCTCCATCACTATTGCTCCTTCGCCATTGTCCCAAGCTATGGTGGCTACCTCCCCGCCTGTGGTGGAAATTTTGGTCCACCTTACCTCTTCTTCACCAACTGGGCCATTCATGGTGGTTGATTCTTCTTCCGCCACCAACTCTCCACTCTTCTTCGCCTCTATGTCTCCAACCACATCGCTCTTGCTGGCAACAACAATGATTCCAATGCCAACACTGTCGCTCCCAAAATATTTTTCCCGGAACATGTAGAATGTCCCCTCTGAACTTTCTAAGATATTGTTGAATCCCACCATCCAGGTTTCCTTAGCGTAGGTTCTTGCTAGTGTTCCTCCCTCAAAGCCTCCAACGGAACCGCCGACAATGGAAGCCACGATGCAAATATATGAGGAATTGGACCGAAAAGAAAGGGAAGCTGTGAAAGCATTGGAAGAGGAAGCGAACGAATATCATGAGCACCCAAAGTACCAGCATCTGCAAATTGATAAGGTAGTTCGTGAAGGAGAGGAGACAAAGTCTTCTTAGAGCAGTGGAGAAAGGGATGTCGGTATTGAAATTATACAAACATTTGATGCTTATTTTGAGGAAGAACTAGCCCAACAACTAAAGGATGTTGGGGAGGAAGTAGAAAGACCACCTTCCAAGGAAGAAGGGCCAAAAGATGATAAAATGGGAGAAAGCATGGAAATCCAACAAATGAATAGCAAGAAGAAGGCCCCAAGCATGACGAAGAGATGCCTCTCCCGGAAGAACAAGAAAGGAAAGAACATGAAGATGTGCCACCTCTACATAAGGAAAGGGAAGATAAAGAAGAAGATAAACCTAAGGAAGAGGCTGAAACCTATGAGAATCCAGAGCAGCCTGAGGAACACGAGCATGATGAACCAGGGGAAGGAAAGGAAGAAAGAGATGTCGAAAAAGAAAGTCCCAAAGAACGCCTGCCCACCAAGTCCCCAATAAAGCACCTAACATTCACCCAAGACTTTGATGAAGAAGAGGGAGAAGACACTATAGTGGAGAAGGAAGCTTCCAAAGATAAGGAAATTGAAGTCATAAGGGATGAAGAAAAAGGTGACAGTGAATCACCCAAAGGAAAAGTTCAGATGCCTAAATGGCTGGAAAAACAACTTGAGAAGAAAGCTCCCACCTCGAGAGACCCAAGAGCAAGACTAGAGGCTATATTAGCCCAAGCACAAACCAGTACCAAGAAAGAGAAGAAGCCCAAAGTCAAATCCTAGGTGACGATGGATGCTTCGGGATCTAGAACTATGCAAGTAGCTACACCAATGGTGGGAAAAGAAGGGGTAAGCTATAACGTCTCCACTATTGATTTATGAACAACTACCAGAGAGCAGAAAGTGGAGCACCTTCAGGAGTCTGTCGCCACGGTAGTACACCTAATTCAGTAGGATAAAATCTCAAAGGAAGAGCTTAAGGCACAAGTGGCTGATCTAACAGCCTACACCCAGCAGTGGTCGTCAACAGAGGAAATTCCTACCACGTCTTCGGCCCCACCATAGTTGCTATCAAAAGAAAAAATAGACAAGCTTGAAAAGAGGAAGAACTTGGATAAGACCACAGAGAGTTGGTTCCGACAGGTCTTGTACGTAGGAAACATGGGCATCAACTGTGTTGTGGGGACAACAAACAAGTTCTTAGATCTACAAAAGTCTCTTGAGGGTACACAAAAACTTTGCACTAACTTCCCTAGGCAATATGAGTCCACTTACCCAAAGATTGAGGCTATTCTCAAACTGCCAAGCACGGATTGGGAAAAAGAGCTTGCATTCAAAAAGGATGATCGCTGGCTAGTGGATGTATGGAAGCGGGATTTCGTCAACCAAAAGGAAAGATTGGAGAAAGTGATTGATAAAGTGGATCCAGACATTGAGTGGGCTAAGGAAGTCAAAGCGGATTGCACTCGATACTTGAAGCTAATGACGGGCTATGATATGCATGTCGTGCAGATTGATCCAGAACAGATAAAGCCCCACTTCCAAAAGAATATTAAGGACGCGATGTCGAATGAGATCACCACCGATTTCATGAGTTTTGTAGCTCGAGCCTTCACCCAGTCAAAACTGTTTAGAGACCACACTGCTAAATATGATGAGGACTGGGAAAAGCTCACTGACCAATCCAAAGAATGGAGTTATCAAGTGCTGCGATCTGAAATTTTGGAAGTTGATAAGCTCCAAACACTAATTCTAAAATTCATGGAGTATTCTGCTTTGAAGAAGCAGGAGGGAAACCCTATTATTGGTGAAGAGTTCCTCACAGAATAGCTGCAACAAAAGAGCAATCAACAAAAAGACAAAATGCTACAATGTTGCCACTACAAGACAAAATAGGGATAAGGACAAAGATGAATTTTAAAATGTAATATATTGAGGGGTAGGTAGAACCCTAGTTTGTAGTGAATCTTGGTCATGCACAATGCAAATTAATCTTGGCCATTCATTCTACTTTTTGGACACTATAAATAGGGAGTCTCCTCTCATTTTCAAGAGAGAGTTGAGTTGTTGTAATGACATGCTGTTGAAATTTTAATAGAAATACATTGAATTTGGTGGATTATGAGTTTCTTTGCATGTTTCATGATTCATCTCCAATAGTTAATTGATCTAGTTAGATTTACATTGTTGTTCAGTTAGTTATAGCTTGCTTTGATAGATTTGGTAATGTTGTTCTATGGTTGTGAAAATTTCTGCTGTGTAGATGCCTTCCTAGTCCATACTTTTTGTTGTTTGTTGTTGCTAGATAGTTGTGTAAAGTTAGTATGGACTTAAATTTAAAGTTGCCTCAAACTTTTATCTTTGTTCATGCATGTACATGGTGAATGAATGGTAAAATGTTTGTAGTCCTTAGAAGATAGCACAAATTTCATGATACTGTGAATTTCTGGTTAAGTGAAGTTTTGTTTTAAGGAAGTTGTCTGTAGTAGAAACCTCCATGATCACTGTTCATGGTTAGTTGCAAATCCAGGAAACTCTCCTCTTCCCTGCCCTTTTTTCCTTTTTATAGAAATAACCTATGCTAAGGTTCATTGCACATTGTAAAGCGAAAACTTTTGAAAAACATTGGAGTTCCATATTGTTGTTTGAACCTACAACAAAGTGCATATCAACTTCCATCCCAAGGAACTTCAATTCTCAAGATCCACTTCATTCTATCCAGTTTCCTAAGTCTTCCCTGTGATTACCAGCAAAATCACATCAAATATCAACTGAGGAATTCCATGCAAGTCATGACCTGACACCCAAGAGACCTTGGGGTGATTTTCAACAACTTGTTGTTGGAAGTTTCCTTTCAAGAGAGGTGATGCACCTATTCATTACCTGTGTTGAGAAAGTGTGAAAAATGCCGCATCAACACTACTTTACCATCAGACTTCTTGTTTTTTAAAAAAAAGTTCTATCAATCTTGCCAGTTTACTTCTCTATCAACAAAAAAATGCTTTAAGACATACAGTAGCATAGTTATTTTATTTTTGTATGCTTCTTTCTTAGTGGGTCAATTAAACTAAATGCTTCTTATGGCCATAAAAATGTAATCTAGATGATGATATAATTAGGAATTTAATTTTCAATACAAGACAAATTTGATTATTTTATTGATGCATTAGTTGTCGTCTTGGGAACCACTCCCATTATAAACATCAGTTTATGCATCAACCCTTCTATTGCCAATTATAAAAATCATAAATGACCACAACACTATTAACCTGTTGTTTCTTTTGCAGCTTCACCCATTATGTTGCTCTAGTTGACACCTCCAACATCTTCCAAGTCAATGATTCTTTTATGTCCAATGGTTCTATGTTAGGGGTAGCTTAATTAGTGATTATGAAAGGTTGTTTTAACTTGAAGTGATCTCCAAATCCTTCCCATGCGCTAGGTGTATTTTCAAGGATTAAATCTTCCTCATGATTAACTACCTGTGTTACTAGAAAATCCATTTCTTGATTAACCTCTTTGTGACAATGTTGAATTATGAAAAACACTAGGGTGTCTAATAATGGCCACACATTTTGTCAGATGTTAGCCACCTTCCAATTATGTGAGTGTCTCTTTATGATAGCATTGACTGTTGTTATGGGGTCTCCTTCCAATAGAATTGATGGGAATGCAAGATTTGCACATACCTAGAAACACAAAAGGAGATCTTGTGCTTCTACTTCATTCTTAGTTGCTTCCTTCAATTTCTTTTTAATGTTATTTCTCATATTTATGAAAATATTAAGAAACAAAAATGTTGTATGTAGGTTCTGAAGCATAGTTTGTTACTTGATAATAGTTCATAGACAAGGCTCTAACTTGGTTTTCTCCCTATTTTTCATGTTAACAAAGCAAATTCATTCCACCTTTGTGCCTTTTAGCCTTTCTCGAACTCATTTGTAAAAAAAATAAACAATTTTCGATGTGTATGGTTGAGTAGTGCTAGATTGAGCCGGTTTGTTTAAACCTAGAATTTTTGTTTAGTAGATAATTTACTTTATCTCAAATATACGTCTTTTTTATGGTTCTATGCCAATAAAAGGTAATTTATATTCTTCCTATCATAAAAATAGTCTTTAAGTTTGTTATTTTCTCAGCTAAGGACAATGAGGTACAAGGTCTCAAGATAAAGGTAAACATTCAACATAGTTTCAAATGGTGGAAGTGCCACTTTTGAAGTTGTATTTCATTTCTCTCCAATCAAGGATTTTATGTATAGCAGATTTATTGATTTCTGTAAAAAATATTTTTAATACTCTTTTGAAATACAATAATATTATCCCTTAATTGCACTAAATACAAAGACAAGGATGCAACCCTATCTCATGTAACCTTTTTTGATTAATGGCCTATATAATTTTTTCTTAGTTTCACAAAATTTATATTTATTTTTGAGACTTAGAAAAGGCTCCTATGAAGTAAGTCAAAATTCCAATAAATAATTGTAGGTTTCTTTCAATTTCCATCTCTGGATTATTGTTTATATTGAATTTAATTGGCCATTTTTTTCCCAGGTTTTGGTGTAGAAGCATTTTTGAATCCAAACCTGGAGTTTATATTACAAAGTTGGTGTTGTTGGAGTGTTCTGGGTATTGCCATTGCACACTGTTGCAAACACCATGGTAAGCTTTACAATGCCCCATTACTCTTTACTGTAGTTTTGCATTTCTTGTTGGTTGTTGGAGATTAAAAGTTTGAAATGATTTTGCGTTCAAGAAATTTTTTATTCTTAGATTGTGGTCACTAATTATTCTATAACTCTCTACCACCTCAATTTCATTTTCCATTCCCAACAAGCATTGATTCTCCACGTTATCTGTCATAAGCCAGGTATAAATAGTAGAGGTATAAATTGGGGAGTACAAGACAGGGTACAAAGCTAAAAGCAACATTTAGTAGTTAATTGAGAATTTCTGCTCTAAATATCATAGAGATAAAGATTAAGCAACTTGTGAGCAAAGTAGGATTGGGTGAACTAGATAGTTACCCTCACCCCATTCTATTCAGACATTACACACCATGTGACCCCAAGAGAGGTGATTGTACAAATGTGTCAAGTGGCCAGGGTTGCTATGCAATGGTCCAACTAACCCTATCCTTAACTAATCTAGCTATCCTACACTTTACTCAATAAAATAAAAGATGGGTAATCAATATCTGCCCATCTAGAAAGTTAACGGAAGTCACCCAAAGGTTATAATTTATGGTGTATTTCCTTAAGAAATAGCTAGGTTCGATTGATCATCTCCTAGTGTCCATGGACATCTATAATATTCTTACTATCCTCTTTCACTAGGATATTGTTAGCAAAAGCTTTTGGGTCATACTGTAGAGCCTCTTTGATCACAATGTCTTTGACTATAGATTTAGTGTGAGGATATTTGAATAACTCCTAAAAATCTTCTTGTTAGCATCTTTTATCACCTCTTTATGATGTGTCCCTTCATATTCCTATTTGAGGCCCCATAGGGATTTAATTTTGCTTGGAAAGGATTAGAGAGATGATCACATTAGGATTATAATCTCCTTCATGCCCACTCCATTATTGTAGACAACTTTGTGTTCATGTGTGTAATTGTATGTAAGACAATATTTTTTGTACATTGTTTCATAAACTATTTTAGTTTTATATCCAACATGAGTCTCTTACATCATTTATTTAGGACGTGTTTCTTGTTTGGAGCCTACTGTAGTAATATTATTATTGTATGAAGAAGTTCAAAATTTTGCATTTAAATTGTATATACATTTGCATTTATTTTTGAAATCACATATGGCATATACAGGTTGCAAAAATTCTGGCAAATTTGCGTGTGATGGGCTCAAGAATTTTGGCGAGGGCTTTAGTTCAAGCTTACCTCCAAGCTCTTGCAAGTAAGCTTTAATCATTTTTTTTGTATGCATCATGGTTGATGTGTTTGTTGCTGAATTTTGTATCACATGCTAACAAAATATTTCAAGGCAACCGAAATGGATGTCATTCTAATGAGAATATTAAGTGTTAAATTTCAAACATTGCATCTTTTTGAATTAAAAAATTTAGTATTAAATATGGCGTAGTTGCCACTTGCAAGGGGCAGAAAGCAAGCCATTTCAGTTATTTTACTAGCAATTTGCAAATGGCATTTAATTACAAAGTAATTATAGGTTTGTTTGGCACCTTAACTTTGTTATCATGTTAGTTATCGATTTCAATCTTCAAATCTCTTTTTTTGGTAATCATTGTCATAATATTTGTTTCTTGGTTCAGTATCGAGTCTTATGAATCTCTACATGCATCCACTGAAGGAAATTGTATATAGAATAAAAGAAAGGACTTAGATTTAGTAAGTTTACTAAGAGTTGGTGTCAAATTTCAAGCATTTTCATCTTTTCGAACTAATAATTTAGTATTGAATATGGATAAAAAATATCCTCCCTTATATCTCTTGTGAGAATGCCTGAAATCTCTTCAGTTATCCACAATATCCACATGCTATGAGCTCTTATACAAATATTGTGCATAGTTCTTCTCAATTTATTCAATTTGGTGCTATTATTTTTATCCTGTGATTCAAGCTTCAAACCGACCCCTCTCATTAGTATGTCTTTTAGAATTGTCTAGAAGAGGGTAATCAAAATCAGTATTGGAATATCTAAAAGTCGAAGATCCTTTCCTTGAAATTGAAGCTTTGTTCTCGACAAACTAGAGCTAAGACGAGCCAAGAACTAGTGGAAGGGAAGTTGAATGAAAACTGAGAGCAACTAAAAGCCTTCCTAAGAAAAGTGCCCTTTCCACTATAACTGTTGGTTCTAGTGTCTCCTTGTTCATTTTTTCTGGCATCCCCTCATTTTTCATTTCTTGATAAAGAGCTTCTGAAAGATGTGCAAGATGTTCTTCAATCTCAACAATCAATGTTGAGATAAAATGCAAGCATTGCTCTTGCAAATAAGGTGCTAAATCATTTATCCTTGAAGGAGATTTATGTCCATGAAGAAAACTTAGGAGGTCTTCCAGAATATTCTTGGACTCCTCATCTATGGTATCTTTTATTTGACTAACCTCAGTTCCAAAATAAGCATTAAGGTGACCAAACTAGTCTTCATCATTTGTCATTATAAATCTAAAACTCAACCCAGGTAAATTGACACTTTTTAGGTCCCCTCTCTTGACAATCCAGCCCTCACTAGTAGTTAATTTTTGCAAATGGGTTTCAACATCTTTGTAACTTGCTAGAGATATAACTATGGCTTCAAGGCATTTACCAACCTTAACTCTCTCATGCAGATCTGCAAATCCATCAGCTATTATTTGTTTCATCCTACTAACAAACAAGATTTCAAAAATTTCATCCCATAGACTCTTTGCTCAGTGCTTCAAAACAATCTCATACACGCATTTCCATGGAAACTCAACATTTGAACCAAATTTCATTTTTAGCCACTCCAAGCTTCCTTCAAATGTATCCAGATTGTCCAATGTTTCTCTGATCAATGTCTCATTCTCTGCAAGTTCCTTGCCACTTTTCACAAGGTCAAGCAAATACTTTCCCCCGAGCCTATCTGCAGAGAGAATATCATTTGCACATGTCTTAAGCCACACTAAGCAAGACTCTGTTATAAATTCGCTCAAAAAAATCATCATGGTAGCTTGTAGATTCTCTCTATGAGATTTCCACAACTGCACCTCATTGTTTGGGTTTGGAATCCCACCAAACAATTGTGATCTAGGTGGCACTACCAACAAAGTCTTATAAAAAAGAGGAAAATTGTTTAGAACTGGTGCAGGAGCACCTAATGGACTATATGCCTCCATGAGGCAATTTTGGAAATTTTGCTTGAGTCTTGTGTTTTTTTCATGTAATAAGGTCTAATAGACCATGTTTAACTTGTTTGAGTCTGTTTTAGGTCCTAGAAGGTCTTATTGAGGTCATATGTCAAATATTGTAAAAGTTGTCATATTGTTAAAAGTTGTAGAAAGTGGAAGATGAAGAGACAAGGTTGTAAAAAGGTAGTTGGAGAAGTTAGAGAGGTTGTAATAGGAATAAATATGCCTCCCATGAGTCATTTTGTATGGTGAATGTGGAAGGAAGAAATGGTGAGGATGAATTCAAGTGGGAATAAAATATAACCTCATTTTCTCTGTGTTTTTCCATGCCCTATCATTGTTCTTACACATTGTACAAGTTGTACGGACCCTTTCATGGTCTGAGACCGATTGGGCATGAAAGTTCCTTGAGTTTACTACATTTTTCAATGTGTAATTCAATTTCATCAAGATTGGAGGGAGATATTGCATTTCCTTTACAAATAGTCAAAAACCCTAGATAGGGCAATAGTGGGTGACTAAAATGATGTTTTCTCAAATTTCATCCAAGGGAAAATTCTGAGAATTTGTGAAATGATGTAATTTTGTGTATGTTTCCATGTGGAAAAGTTTTAGGGCTTGAAATTGAATTTTTCTTATGTAATTTTGATTCCTTGGGACTGTATTTATGCATGTTCAAACTAGCACAAAAGAATAATGGTGTAGAAGCACCTTGGAAACAGTGGATTAGGTGATAGTACTTAAGTCTAGTTTTGGATTTTTTTGTCTAAATTTGGTGTCAATAAGGTCAATTAGACAATTTTAAATGTAAATAGGCCTTATGAGTTCAAGTAGGTGTTCAACATTGAAAGAAGTCAGTTTTTGTAAAGATGTTCAAAAATTGTGTAAATGTTGCATAGTTGCAACTTGGCAATTTCTTGTTTTATGGAAGATCAAGAGTCAAACATTGTAACAACATGGGAGACCTTTTGAATTCCATTGTAACATGCTAAATAAGCCTCAATATGGTCGAGGCAAGGTTGTTGCATCATTTTGGAGTGAAATAACTAAATTTTTCTCTATTTTTCTTGAAATTTACAGTGTTCAATCATCTTTTTCTGATCTGTACGATTTCGTATAGTCATTTTGAGCTCTGAAAATTGTGAGAAAGTGTTTTTCTGAGTTTCTACTTTCTTTTGGTTTCTGAGTGATCAAATTTCATCAAGGGATAAGAAAGTTTGAAGAGTTTTTCTGCAGGTGGTCTGAAAACCCTCATTTTTCAAGGGTTTGGTTGCAAAAATGTAATAACTCATCATTCCACCATTGGAATTCAATGAAACTCAGTGCAATTATGCTTTGTAGGTTGTTTCCAATGTTTGAGTGGTTTTCAGGGACAAGGATTGGAGTTCCAAGTGTTTTAGATGATGCCCTAGCTTGACAATTCCATGTGTCAAGCTTGTTTTGAGAGAAATTTGATTGGATCAACATCTTTTTCTCAAGTTTTGGTCAAACTAATGGTGAATTCAAAGCTTGTGAGACCCAAGGAACTTGTTGGTGAATATTTTTAAGATTTCTAAGTTGTTTAGAGCACACCTCCTTTGTAAAAGTGGCATATTTAGGCCTAATTGCTACATTGCAGGTCAGGTTTGACAAAGTTGTTCCAAAACAACTTATAGAACCAGTTTGGTATGTCAATTTACTTGATCATGGGTACTCAAAAAAAATTGGTCCAACTTTGATTCCACCTCTATCAGGAGTTATGGTTGAGTTTTAGGCGTTGGTCCCCTAGTTGGGTAAAAGGAGAAATTGTGCAAAACCCTATGGGTTGGAATTTTATGCCTTGAAGGCTATTGAAATAGTGTTAGATAGAGTGTTTGAGTGTGTTTGAAGTTAGTTCCACCCCTTTCCTTGCATCAAATAAACAAAGGGTTTTGTTGTTTTTGTTGTTGAATATAATGTCCATCATAAGTGGAAGTGTTTGGGAACAGTGTCAAGGTGTCTTGGGAAACCTTTTCAATTTGGGTTTTGTTAAACTAATCAAGATTGGAGTATATATATTCATTAAGTTGTCATGACTGTGTTTCCTCTATGGCATATTGGTAAAGAACGTTAAGTAAGGGTTTTGAATGCTTATTTGTAGAATCTAGTGACCACTATCAGTGCAAATGTTTGGAGTCGATATTAAGAAGTTTTATGAACCTTCTTCAAAGTTGGGATTTGATGAAATTAAAGTTGTTGAGCCCATTTGGTCTACTACCCTGTTATGATAGAGTTGACTGTTGAAGTAAAACTGTGTTTGGCAATATTTGTAGTGCTCCTTATTGTATGGTCTTAAAACCCTTGAAGGCCATTTATGTGAGTATCATGAATGCCTCTAAAGCAATGATGAAGGTCAGTGTGTTCCAATTAGTGTGAGGGTCAAAGTTGGAAAGTTTGAACCGTTTCATGAAGCCTAGTTAGGCCTAAAATACAAAATTACCAGTCCATTGTTGGGTTGTTGTTACAAAACAACTTGTGAAGGAAAGTTGGATTGTTGAAGTGTCTAAGTGGTTGATAGGGAATTGAAGAATTGCATTGGTCATTGTTACCTTGCGTAAGGTCAGCCAAGTGTCAGATAGGGTGTTATGGTGTTGATTCCTTATGTTGATTTGTTGCCAAGTAAGCCCCAAGAATGCCAAGAAGCATGAAAAGTGAGAACACTGCCTTGAGATTTGTTGAGTAACTGAGAAGTTTGTGTTTGTCCTCCTACCTCTGCACCAAGAACCTCCAAGAAGAGTTCCCCAGCCTGACATAGTGTTACCTATATGACTCTTACCACATTACAGAAAACATAAACTGTTAGAATCCAAGATCACCTGCATGCAAGATGGATACCTGTCACATGCAAAAGATATGAAGAACCAAAATGTTGCTCTGTAAACCTCTCAGTAAAAATGCATTAAGAGAATCGATTATTACAATGTGATCAATCCTTATGAAGGAGATCAAGAAACCCTAAAAGGGAAACCCTAAATGAAACCCTAGTGTGCACACTTAATAATTAATAATTAATTATTAATGTGCCTAAGTTTAGCTTAAGTAATAAAGAGGAATAAGTGACTTAATTAATTAATCAATGTGATGTAATTAATTAAGCATAATAACTTATTACTCTAACACCCCCCCTTAAGATGAACTTAGGAAGAAGCTAAAACACTAGAATAGGATGCATGAAAACAAAGATGGGTCCCGGCAACTAGGCCTGATCAGGTACCCATTTACAAATGCAAGAAAGAGTAAGAGAAGGAAAAACCCAGTGGGACAAAACCCCCCTTACAATGAGATAACATGCTGCAAAGAAGCACTGGAAGAACTCTGTAGAGTAACACTGGAACTTGATATAGGCAAGCAAGGAAATATTCTTTGTATACTACTAAAACCGGATGAGAGTCACCGATTGACTCAAGGAATCATGATAAAGTAGAAGACCGATGCCACAACACTCGAAAACTCCAAACCGAACAACTCGAATCTATGAAGCAGCAAGCAATTATTGAATGATGTATTACTGAAAACGAAGTGCAAAGATGCAAGATGCACTCTCCCAACTGCCAAAACATCCAAGTAATCGCCAAACAACCCATCGGGCCAAATATGGACTAAGTGATAAACCTGGGACAGATACAGAAAAAGTGTATGGACAACAACCTAGAGCTCCTCAATACCTTTCCGACGCTTCAAACGAGGCGAAAAACGGAGATCGTGGAAAAAAGTTATGAGCTCAGAAGCATAAAAAGTACATCTGACTTCAAACAGAAATAAATGAAAGAAAACAGTAAAATACTGAAAAATAAATAGTACTACTGGAAAGTGCTCGGAACCAACTTTTTGGCGATATCTCGTTTGCCCGATTTCGATACCGTATGCCCAAGTTATGGCCAAAAGAAAAAAACTGCTCTTTTAGGAAAAACTAGGGTTAGGAGGGAAAATAGGGCCGTACGGCCGATGACGTCATGCTGACGTCACCCGCTCACGAGGTTAAAATTGATGGCCGCCTGGCCGCCGCCGCGAAGAATCGCCCCCAAAAATTTCGACCGGCGGAAAAATCTGATGTCGCCGGATATTCCCCGATTCGCCGGAATATTCTCGGTGGTCGGATGGCCCCCCCGATCTACATATGACCACTGGCCGACGGTGGGGTGGTCGGCGGGAATACCGTCCCCATAGGACCCCCCGGTGCTGCGGACTACGGGTCGTGATCGGGTGAGGCGGTGCCCGCCGCCCCCGCCGCCCTGGTGGCCGCCGCCCCTTGCGGCGGCAGCGCACAAAAATCTTTAAAAATTTCAATTTTTTTTAATTTTTTTTTGAAAATTTTCAAACAAATGTGCCTCGATCTGCGTGCTGGGGAGGCCGTACGGCCCCCAGACAAATTTTTTTTGCCTCCTCGACCAACTTGCACCAAAATAGACAAATTTTATATGAAAATGGGGGTTTTTGGGTGTTGCGGACTCAATGGTGAGGTCCGTTTTGTCCCAAAATGCCCAAAAATTTAGGCTACCCCCAGATCCAATCAAAAAATTGCATGTGGAAACCCTTGCACCCAAAACTCACGAAGAGGCCATATCTTCAGATCACGAACAAGCAGCTGCAGGTCTGGAGCTCTGATACCATGTTAGAATCCAAGATCACCTGCATGCAAGATGGATACCTGTCACATGCAAAAGATATGAAGAACCAAAATGTTGCTCTGTAAACCTCTCAGTAAAAATGCATTAAGAGAATCGATTATTACAATGTGATCAATCCTTATGAAGAAGATCAAGAAACCCTAAAAGGGAAACCCTAAATGAAACCCTAGTGTGCATACTTAATAATTAATAATTAATTATTAATGTGCCTAAGTTTATCTTAAGTAATAAAGAGGAATAAGTGACTTAATTAATTAATCAATGTAATGTAATTAATTAAGCATAATAACTTATTACTCTAACATAAACGCCATTGGAGAAGAACATAAGTTGCAGCATTTTTAGGATCCAAATTGAAGAGCATCATGGTTGTAAATACTCCTAAGCCTATATTCATATGTAACCTATAGGCAACAAGAACACACATTCACACAACCACCATAGGTTTAATTGGCATCTTAATGATATAATTTAGAGTGTCCTCGAGATAGCTAGCATAGGCAAGAAGGTCAACCATGCACACATAATGATCAATTGTAGGTGTAATGCAATACTGGTTACTCATGTGATTGAAGTATGTACAACCCTCATCCACTAAACCTCCACGGTTGCATGAACAAAGAATACAAACAAAGCTTACAATGTTAGGATATGTTTCAGAGTGCTTCATTAATTCAAATATTTTGAGAGCATCCTTGCAAAACCCATTTTTGTGCATATCCTGCAACTATTGCATTCCATGAGATGACATCTCTTTGGGGCATTCCATCAAAGAGTTCACGTGCCATGTGTACATTTCCACATTTTGCATACATGTCTAACAAAGCATTTCCAACCATAATATCTGACAAAAATCCCCCATCTATTATGCTTTGATGGATGTTCATACCTTGCTCCAAAGCTCCCATTTTGGCACAGGAAGGGAGGATGCTGGAAAATCAATGAACTAGAATAGTCGGTTCTTCCATTTTTAGCGGAAGTTCATCAACAATTGTTGGACAACATCACAAAATATTATTAGTTGGAAGCCATAGTTAAATAAATGATTTTAAGCATAGATTTGGGACCTACACAAGCCCAGTCATTTCAGGCTCCAACTAGGAAAACTTGAAATTCAAATAAATTAGATTTTCATGGATTCCAATTCAAAATAACATCAATAACATATGGATCAAATTTGCAAATCCCTTCAAAATGTTGGAACAAGCTGCAAGCTTCTAAATTTTGATGGACTAGTCACTGTGTTACACCTAGGAGATTCTCAATTAGAGAAATTTCTCATGATTCAATGAATGTGTGGTCATTGACGGATCAAAGGAATTTCTCAAGGTTTAAAGAAGCTAATACTGAAAAAGGTGAATGTTGTAAATGAAGATGAGGGTTTTAAGCTTTAAACGTTGAGGTTTTATTAGTTTAATAATTTGAAATTTCTTAACAAGGTGGGTTTGAGAGTGATCGAGTCTCATACAAGTTCTATAGAGAAAAAGGGAAATGTAGAAGGCTCTGCAGATTTTTGTCAAACTCATTTAAGTTATTCTAATCAAGGCAACAAAACTTGATGTTGTTGGCTTGGCTCGAGACTTTGTAACTCAACCACAAATGCACAGAGTCTCAAAAGTATGGTCTTAGACATGCTACAGTTTTTGTTGCATATCTGTAATACCATACTGATCATGTAAGCTATTAATGCTTTTTTTAATGTCTTGTGATGGAATTCTGCCAATTCCCTCTAGTCTATTGGTCTATTTAAACATTGCAGTGCAGTATCCACAACAATTTTCATTTTATGTTATCAAACAGTTTATTACAGTTTTTCAAGCATGGCCAAATTACAGGTTACATGAATTTTTCTTTGTGTCTTGCGATCATCAAATAGTATAGATACATTTAATCTATCAACAAAAACTATTAAAAAAATGATATGCAACCTACAGGAAGCAAGAAAAAACATCCACATAACCACCACAGGTTTAACTAGCATCTTAATGATATAGTTTAGAGTGTCCTCAAGATAGCCAGCATGGGCAAGAAGGTCAACCATGCACACAATGATCAACTATAGGTGTAATGCAATAATACTTACTCATGTGATTGAAGTATGTACAACCCTAATCCACTAAACCTCCATGGTTGCATGCACAAAGAATACAAACAAAACTTACAATGTTAGGATATGTTTCAAAGTGCTTCATTAATTCAAATATTTTGAGAGTATCCTTGCAAAATCCATTTTGTGCATATCCTGCAATTATTGCATTCCATGAGATGACATCTCTTTGAGGCATTCCATCAAAGAGTTCACATTCCTTTTGTATGTTTCCACATTTTGCATACATGTCTAATAGAGCATTTCCAACCATAATATCTGACAAAAACCCCCCATCTATTATGCTCTGATGGATGTCCATGCATTGCTCCAAAGCTCCCATTTTGGCACAGGAAGGGAGGATGTTGGCATAGGCTGTGGAATTTGGATTCACACATGTTAATTGCATTTGCTTGAAAGTTTCTAGAGCCTTTTTAGCAAATCCATTTTGTGCATATCCCACAATCATCGTATTCCATGAGATGGCATCTCTTTCAGGCATTCTATCAAACAGTTCACATGCCTTGTCTATGCTTCCACATTTTGCATACATGTCTACTAGGGCAGTTGCAACTACAACATCTAACAAAATTCCTCTATTATTTATGCTTTGATGGATGTTCATACCTTGTTCCAAAGCCCCCATTTTGGCACAGGCAGGAAAGATGTTGGCAAAGGTTGTGGAATTTCGCTTTATACCTTCCAATTGCATTTGCTTGAAAGTTTCTAAAGCGTTTTCAACAAATCCATTTTGTGCATATCCAACAATAATTGCAGTCTAAGAGATGGCATCTCTTCAAGGAATTATGTCAAAAACTTCACATGCTTTCTCTATGCTTCCACATTTTGCATACATGTCAACCAAAGCATTTCCAACTATAATATCAGACGAAAATCCCCCTTCTATTATGCTTTGATGGATGTACATACCCTGTTCCAAAGCTTCCATTTTGGAATAGGCAGAGAGGATGCTGGTAAAGGTTGTGGAGTCTAGCTTTAAACCTGAAAATTGCATTTGCTTGAAAGTTTCTAAAGCCTTTTCAATAGATCTAATTTGTGTATATCCTGCAATTATTGCGGTCCATGAGACCACATTTCTTTGAGGCATTTTTTTGAACACTTCAAGTGCCTTGTCTATGATCCCACATTTAGCATACATGTCTACAAGAGCAGTTGCAACTACAATATCTTGCAAAATTTCTCTATCCTTTATGCTTTGATGGATGTCCATACCCTATTCCAAGGCTCCTAATTTGGCACGGGTGGGTATGATATTGGAAAAGGTTGTGGATTCTAGCTTTAAACTTGCCAATTGCATTTGTTCTTCATTTATCATTCTAGATGTAATTTGGGCATCACTTATTATTTGGTCTAAATTAGTTTCCCACACTACATATCGCTTCTGAATCCTATCATTTTTCATAATCTTCAAAATCCTTGTTTATAGGCATGTTTTTGTGGTTGTGTTCTCTATGATCTTATATCTTATGCATTGTATTGCAATTACCATAATATAGTGTTTTTTTTATTCCTTGCTAAAATGGGCACGACAACATTAATCTTTTACGCTTTGACTAGAGATTCTGGTGTATTTTCTAGATTGGAGAATTACGACACACATCTTTGTTTGTTATTTGCCCTTGATGAATTGCAAGTAAACACTATAATGTGAATGATACATACAAACTGCTTATCCCTCATGAATCCTATCATATATCATCATATCCTACACCCCTGTTCCCTTGTTTTACATGCATGTTTTTGTGACTTTAGTTTTCAATAATCTTATGTTTTATGTGTTATATTGTATTTACTATAATATGATGTGTATTGAATATGTACTAAATTATTTAGCTCTACAATATGAGTCCTGTAAAGTTCAATTATAGATTCTTGTGTGTTTTCTATACTCGAGAAATGCTACCAATAATTTTGTTTGTTTGAGCAAGTATAGATTCTTGTATGTTTTTCTAGATTGGAGAATTGCTACCCACAATTTTGTTTGTTTGAAAAACTGCAAGAATGAGCTTCTATCTTGGAAGTGATATGAATGTTCATGATTGATATGATTCAAGTGTTTGAAGGATAAATGATTAAGATTGACTTGTGTTGCTGCTTTCAACGATTTTTCAACTTGTAGTGATTCTTGTTCTCCATGGATTTGTTTCCCTTTGTGAAACTTTCCATCTCGGTGCCTTCATGTTGTCTTATTCTCCACATGCAATCAACAGGAGCTTTAAACGCTGCTTCATATTTAAGAATGATGTGCCCTGAGATTCTTTGTTTGGTAAAATTTTAGTATTTATGGTAACAAGTGCAAATTTTCTAGATAAGAAATATAGAGGATATATGTGTGATCATGATTACCAGCCATTTAGATGACTTATGTTTATGTGCCCAGTGATGCTAGTGACATGGCTCTATATATATATTATTTCACTCATAGGGAGAGTCAATGCATGCAAGTGATATCCTTGTGTAGTCATATGGAGAATGATATACCACACAATGTCTTTGTCAAGTGTTCATATGACAGAAAGACAATGATGTTTCCTATGACAAAAAGACAGTGATGTTTTCCATGTTGTTCATGCTTCAAAAAGATGATGTTGATGTTCTCTGGTATCATAGACTACCTTGATTATCTCTTCATGATGTTGATGAAAGTTTTGCAAAGGGACTTATTTAGTATTTTCCAAAGCTATAGTTCACATGATGACAAGCTTCATTCAAGTTATTCTACTATTTACTGTTGCTTCAAATTTAGATAGTGCATGGACACTATACCACTATCATATGACCTTATTTTAGCCAAGGATTGTCATGACATCATGCCTAATGTGACTGCACTCTCTAAACATTTATCAACTATCATGCTATGCTATAAGCACTATCCACCTTGGATCAATATCATTGTCCTTTAACAAATGTCCCTTCTCTAACCTTGTGAATATAAGGATTGTTGTTAGCTCTGTATTTGGACTATCATGCATTTGACAGGGTTGTTTCATGTCACGTGACTATCTTGGATATTCATGATTGCCTAATCCATGGATGTGACTGTCATACACTCTTCTAAAGGATTGCCTTACATTGGTGACTATGAGAGCATCATGATATTTGTCCTCTTTAATGGACTATTGACTATCATTCTTTTCTTTGCAGGTCTGAGACTTTATATATTCATAATGTATTCACAACATTATCACTGTCTTTAACGAAATGACTACCTTTGGTCTTTCATGGTTGAATTTTTTCCTTTATCCTCTTTTGACTATCTCACTTTGGTAAAGACTATCTTTCATCCCTTGTTGCCTTATGATTTGTCATATTTAACAATTGCTCATCATTAACTATCTTTCAGGCTGTGATCGATGCAAACATCATTCCTCCACTTGTTCAACTCCTTCAAACTATTGAGTTTGATATTAAGAAAGAAGCAACATGGGCCATATCAAATGCAACTTTTGGTGCTACACATGAATATATCAAGTATGTATTATTTTAACATATAATTGCATGTATATAAATATATTATTAATGTAATGGGTTTATCTGTAAAAGTAAAAATCTTAGGCTTACAATGTTAGGATGTGTTCTAGAGTGCTTACAATGTTGGAATCCATAGCTTTTTTGAAAGCACCTATTTTACGCTTTTAGCCATAGCAGCATGGCAATGAATTGTTTGATAAAATGCTTTGGTAGACATGTATGAAAAATGTGGTAGCATAGACAAGGCAGTGAATTGTTTGAATAAATGCCTCAAAGGTCATGAAGGTCAACTATGCACACCTAGTGATCAACTATATATGTAAATTGTAATGCAATAAGGGTTACTGACATGTGAAGTATGTGCATCCCTCATCCACTAAACCTGCACGACTACATGCACCTAGAACCCAAGCAAAGCTTACAATGTTAGGATGTGTTCCAGAGTGCTTCATTAATTCAAATATTTTGAGAGGTTCCTTCCAAAATCTATTTTTTACACATTCTGCAATCAATCATTTCATTCCATGAGATGACATCTCTTTAAGGCATATCGGTGAGATCACGTTTTAACTCCTGTCGATGATCAATCCTCTCACTGATGAATTCTTCAAAATTGACCCTTTTCCCTTATTAGGGCATCGAAGGGACATGCTATTCTATTCCACCAAGAGGCCTTTCTCTTGCCGATGGCTTTCTTCCTTGCAATACGCACTATTTTAGGGTTTCGGGGCATCAAAGGGACATGTTATTTTGTTCCACCAAGAGGCCTTTCTCTCGCCGATGATTGTCTTACTTGCAATACTGAATAATTTTGTGTTCTTTGTGTATTCTTCCATATTTTGCGTATATGTCTATCAGGGCATTTGCAAAACCTCACTTTCAATCATACTACCGTTTGTGTGTCTAGTCAAGTAGGTTGTGCAATGAACTGCCAATTTTGCTATACATGAAGGATGGGTTTAAAGAAAAATTTGATTGCAGCTGAAATGGCAGAGCAGGTTGTTTATGCCTGTTGTCTTTTATCAGGAGAGGTTGGTCCAATTACAAATGTTGTATTTATGGGTATGGGTGAGCCATTGCATAACTTTGACAATGTAATGAAGGTTGCAGAAATAATGATCGACTGTCAAGGTGTTTATTTTTATTTTTATTTTTTAATCATACTTTGATGGATATGTAAACTATTATTGAAGTCGTCTTTATGCTTGCTTTTATTTGATTTGGTTTGTATGTTTGTATCTATATGTGTGTGCTTATATTTTTATTTATTTCTATTTTCATGTTTGTATTGTGGTTCTATTTTGTTTGTTGATAGTTTGGTTCATTTATTTTTTGATTATTTCTTTCATATATATATATATGGTTGTATGTATGTGTTTGTGTGCATTTATATTTTTGCTTGTGTGCTTCTAATTTTTTTTTCTTCCTTTATTTCTTGTTGTGTCTCCTTGTTTTCTTTATTTTTTGGTTGTGTTTCTATATTATTTTGGTTCCTTTAATGTCAATTGGTTTTTTGTTTGTGTAGTTTTTATTTATTTATAGGTTTGTATGTATGTTTGATTGTTTTTTTTTGTGTTTGTGTGTATATATAATTGTATGCATTTTGTTTTTTTGTGTGTTTGTTTATTTTTTATATGTTTTTGCCCTTTATTATTAGTTTCCTTCTACATTATTTATGTCTCTTGGTTTAATCATTTGATTTATTATTTGTTTGCTTACTTTTATTCTTGCTTAGTTGTGTTGTTAATCTTTAATTAATTACTCCTTTGTGTTTTTGTTAGTGTAATCCTTCCTTCATCACCTATGTTTTTGTGCCATCTTTCCACACCCCATCCCTCCCTTTTTATTCAATTCTTGGTCTACAGCTATTCATTTTACTCCTTATGCTCTCCTATATCCTGATGATGGATCACAGAATGTGATCTAAAACGTTGATGCAAAAAATGGAACACGATCTAAGCCAGAAACACTCAACAATAACATTTGGCTTTGAAGGTTTTCATACTTCTCTCATACATTACCTTATCTTTGTTTGCAAATACATCCTCAAGTTCAAGTGTTTATCACAGTTGGTTCAGTTTCTTTTGGTCCATTTTACTCAAGAGTCCCCATTTCATTTTAGGAACCCGTGCTATTTGGAGAAACTCCTCAAAATTTAAAATAATTGAAGTGTATTTTGTATACTTTTCCTCAACATGCTTTCTTATAGTTTCTTTATCTTTTATGTTGAGTCTAATTAATAAGTTTAATATTGTGTTGCAACTTGTAGGTGAGTATGTTGATATGATAAAGGCTAGCATTGTCGATCCTCTAAAAGTTATCAGAATTGCATTAGTTGATGCAGAAAAGTAAAACTATATATCTTTATTATAATTAGTGGAACTTGCAACTACAATATCTGATAAAAATCTACTTCCAAATATGCTTTTGATGGATGTGATATCTATTTCTGATACATTCACTATATCTAGTGCCTAAGTTTAGGGTGCCATAGTTGGAAAAGGAAAAGAAAATGTTTGAATTTTATCCTCTGTATTATTTGACTTTTTTGAGTTTTTGATGTGCAAATTTTGAAACCTTATTTTGCGGTTGTAGCTACAAATTGGAGAAGTGAAAGGTGAATACTAGCGAGGAAGAGTTTGGAGGAGCCAAAACCAATAGCGGCGGGAAATTTGTGGATTTGCAAGGGGATTAAATGGGTCAAGCCCCTATAAAAGGTTGTTGCCCTTCCAAAAGGACTGCAGTTAAGGAAGAGGAAAATAGTATAAGTATATGAAAATAGGAGTATTCTATTTATATAGTGTATGTAAGTTGTATAGTGTCACTGATTCATTGAATGTAACCAATGAGATTTTGATTTGCCAATGAGGCTTAATGAAGTAAATTTTCAGAGTGGTTTTTTTTCACTCATAAATATTGTTTTGTGGCTCCTCTTGATTTGTAATCTATTTGTGTTTGTGTCTGATCAATCATATTTGTTCAAACATTTTAGTCTTCATTTCATGGTGTTTTTTAACATTTGAATATCTATGATACTTGAAGTTTATATGTATAAATTTGTGAGGATTAATTAAGTTAGATTTGATTTGTAATAACTAAATATATGACTAAATACATGATTAAATATATGATTAAATATATGATTAAATTAATAACTAAATAAATGACTAAATAAATGACTACCATGACTAAATAAATGACCAGTTAACAACAATCAATGACTAAATTAATGACTAAATATATGACTAAACAAATCACTACTATGACTAAATAAATGACTAAATTAACAACTAAATAAATGACTAAATTAACAACTAAATCAATGACCAAATCAATGACTAAATAAATGACTATAATAGTTTAGTCATAAATTTGGTGGTATTATAAATGACTACAAATAAACCACTAAAATAGTCACGTGACTAAAATTAATGACTAAATATATGACCAAATAAATGACTAAATAAATAACTAAATCAATGACCAAATCAATGACCAAATTAATGACTAAAATTAATGACTAAATAAATGACTAAAATTGTATAGTCATAAATTTAGTGGTGTTATAAATGACTACAAATAAACCACTAATAGTCACGTGACTAAAGTTAGTCATTTATATGCAATTTTTGGTAGTTTATTTAGTCATATATTGTTGTTTGTGTAGTAATGCTTGCATAAAATTTTTCTAAGTTGTCTTCATCTCTTTTGGAATAACATTTGCTTCCAAACACTCTGAAGTACTTGACAGTAAGAATCATTCCATACCATAGCTCATAGGGAGTCTTTGTATTGTTTGCTCTTGCTTGAACTCTATTAAGTATATAAACAACAGTATGAATTGCTTCTCTCTAGTATACTTCTGATAGATTTTCCTCTTTCATCATTGTTCTTGCATCTTCTTGAACAATCATATTCTTTCTTTCAACCACTCCATTTTGTTGAGAAGTCTTAAGGGCAGACAAGTGCCTCTTTATGCCATAATTCTCAAAAAATATGTTAAACTCATTGGAAGTGAACTGTCCACCTTTGTCAGACCTCAAAAATTTGATTTTCATCTCCATGTCATTCTCAACCACAACTTTGAATTATTTAAACCAGTCTCTAGAGCTTCTAATTTTTCTTTGAGAAAAGTAACCCGTGTCATTCTAGAATAATCATCAATTAAAAACATGAAATATATGTCACCTTGAAGACTTCTTACTCTTGTAGGACCACAAAGATCTATATGCACTAATTCCAATAGTTCAGTAATAGATTGTTCTTTGACTTTGAAGCTTCTTCTTGCTTCCTTTCCAATTTGGCATTCTTTACAGACAACATTGATAGGCTTTGTAATCTTTGGTAGATCTCTTACACTTGAATTGAACTGATTCTTACTAAGTTATCAAAATTGATGTGACACATTCTTTTATGCCATATCCAACTTTCATTAATCTGAGTCATAAAGTAGTGACCATTAGCACCCTTAAGCTAATAAACATTTCCATATGTTATTCTAGTAGAAACCACAGTTTTGGATCCTTTTTTGATCTCACATCCATCATCCTAAAACATAAGATTGTATCCTTTGCTACATATTTGTCTAACACTCAAAAGGTTATGTCTTAAACCCTTACCATAATAGACATCATCAATATTATGCTTGCCATCAAAACTGATAGAACCTTTTCCACATATCTTAGCAAATGTATCATCACCAAATCTAACACATCATCCATCATATTTTTCAAGTTTAATAAACTCTCTTGTCATCGGTCATGTGATTAGAGCATCCACTATCAATGATCTAGTAGTTCTTCTCATATCTAGCATGAAAAGAAGATACCAAAGTAACCTCAATCTTATCCTTTGTCTCTAGAGGGATTTCCTTCACACATCTCTCAGAGTTAGTAGAAACTGATTCATTTTTTAAAGCCATGAACAAGAATTGATCATCATCATCTTCATAATTAGATTCATCATAAAAAATACTTGCATCTTTTCTAACATAATAGCTTTTCTTAATCATCTTACGTTTGTTTCCTTGTTTTTGTCATTCAAAACTTTGTTTGGACATCTTGAAGAATAATGACCTATCTTTCCACAACTGAAACATTTGAAAGGCAACTCACCACTGTAATTACCAATACCCTTCTTCATTCTCCTTACAAAGTTAGCTTCTATACGATCAAGATCCTCCTGATCTGATTCCTTGATCTCCTCTGATTTGCCAACCTTAAAAGCAGTCTCAGTTTTTGCACCACTATTTGTTCCAAATTCTCTCATTTCAAAAGCAGTTAAAGAGCCATACACTGATCTTTGGTATATTGATTCAAATTTTCAAATTCTTCAATAGCAGACACTTGATGACTATAGGATTTAGGAAGAGTTTTGAGAATTTTCTTTACTACTTCTCATTCTTTGCGTTCGCCACCAAGACTTCTAATGGAGCTAACAACTTCATCTACCCTCTTCATATAGCTTGTAACATTTTCTTCCTAATACATCTACAAGTTCTCAAACATGATTTTCATATTCTACATCTTAGCTTCTTTGACCTTATCATCTCCTTCATAAATTTTTTCTAACTTTTTCCAAATTTGTTTAGGAGTTTTTAGACTTATAACTTTCACCTATTCAAAATTTGTAAGACTATTTAATACAGAATACCATGGTTTACCATTGCTTTCATAGGTTTTGATCTCATCAGTAGTACTTGGACCATTTTTAGGTTCAGGATATCTAGTCTTAACAAACTTCCAGACATCATATCCAAGATAAACCAAATGGACTTTCATCCTTGTCTTCCATAATGCATAATTTGTTCCATCAAATATAGGGATCTCTTTCTTGTGCACCATCCCAGATCTACCTCAAGCAGTTAATCTTTCTTCTAAGGAACCTTGCTTTGATACCAATTGTTGTAGGCATAAGACAACTGAGAAGGGGGTGAATCAGTTGTACCTTAAAACTTCAAAACCCTCATACACATTCAGATCCACATAAATACAATTAACCTTTAATCTATTATAATGATTTAGCATGAAAGGGAGATAACAAAAACTTAAACAAGTCAACACCATGCATAAGAGAACACTAGATTTACATGGAAAATCCAAGATGGGAAAAACCACGGTGAGGATTAGCTCACAATATAAAGTAATATCAACATCAAATACAATGAGGCTCACTGCCGAAGGGCTCACTTCCAGAAAAGAAGATAGAGAAGAATGTTACACAGAGAAATCCACCACAATATCATCAACACCTTCACAACATGACTGAAGAATTGTAGAAACCTTCTGCTCACTGCATCCAACAATCTAACACAAAAAAACTCACACTACACTTTCCAAATTCATACTCTAACACTCTACAATTTGCATCATTCATATCTCTCTTTTTTGTATCTTCATCCCTCAACAACTCAACTCTTATTTATACCATCTTCAACCTTGAAACCATTCTCCAAGGTCGACTATGCACATCAACTGTGCAAATTCAAATTAGGTCAGCACCAAAACACTTATGCGGCAAATAGAAGTGAAGGTGAACCACACCATTCCTTATTCGGGACCCAAATCTATAACACCATGCCACAACACGCTTCTACAAACAATAAATAACCATTGCAATTAGTGTAAGCACTAAGGTCGGTCGTTACCTGTGCAAACACCATTAAAATTTTAAGTGCACACTTCCTTTGATTCAAAAACATCTTACGGACACCAAATGTCACATGAACATAACCTGGTATATTCCATAAACACCTTGAAATCCAACAAACTCCTTCGCAACAACTTCCACTTGAGAAATGTACACACCCAGTACACTCAAACAACTCTGCCATATATTGCAACTTAAGAAACTGACTTTTGAAGCACTAAACCTCAAACAACCTCAACTGAAGAAAGATACTAACACTATCAACACCCCTTCAAATCCATAAGACCTAAAACCAAACTGCGGAGAAACGCAGAGTAAAAACATCTCCCAGACACCTCTGCAATACACCGTTCACACACTAGTGAACACAAGTTCTTCTGCACAACAATCCGGCACTCCAAATTTTGAATACAATATGTTTGAACACCTCTTATGAACATATCCAAAAAACATAGGAAAATCTTCAACGTAGAGGAAATGCAGAGCAACACTAGAACACTACTTTTCAACCTAGAACAACACTACAGTACATAGTTTCCTCTTTTTATCAAATTTTCTCAAAAGCACTTGGAAACCAAGCATCGGAGACACATCCTTATCATCTTCAATCTTTCCTCATCACCACCAAGCCAACTATAACATAGCAACTCAACCATATATCCTTAGATAGAAGCTTATCAAAGCAACACTAGAGGTTGACATCAATAGCTTACTAATGACATCATAATGCAACTAATCAAAGCATGGATAACACCAACATACTCTTACAACAATCTTCTACTCATCAATGACAACACAAGCTTGTTGACATCAATGACAACACCAACAATTCATACTTGCAACAAAACCATGTACAACAAATTTAATTGATGCAACAACAAAATAAATCATGGCATGATCATCATATTAAGGAAAATAAATTTCATAGAGGAAAGTAGGCTTTTTTGTTTGACTCGAGATACAAAGATCTTAAGAGAAAGTTTTGAACATGTTGGTTAAGACCCTATGAAGTGGAAGAAGTATTTGATAAGGGATCCATGCATGTAAATCCAATTGATGGTGATTCATCATTGATGATTTTTGAAAGCAATTTGATCCTCTCAACCCTACTCATAGACTTAATCACAAAGTCAAATACCTTTTGTCCCTTTGCACCTTGAAGTTTATATGCATGTTTCTTAAAATCCAACATAAAGAATTTTTGCCTCCTTTTCTAATTCTTGCATCATTCCTAAACAAGAAAATATATGCTTGATATTTTTGTCATGTGAAGTGAGAAAGGTAAAGGGCTTTGTTATGATATGTCTCGAAAATAAACACAACTCTATAAAATAGCATACCACTTCAATTAAAAAATAACATTGCTTTGAACACTTAGCAACTCTAGAATCTTTTGTATGAATTTTTAATCATTCCATGTTGTATCGACAATTTTAAAAAATTCTTCCACTTGAGTTGGAATTCAAAAATGGATTTATTTTGTGATGTTTCACCAATTTCTCAATGATTGCCTTAGGTTCTAAAATAAACTTATGTTTTTCATCTAATGCAGGCAACTCTAATTGGATTGGACTACCGCATTTATGAGGATCTTTATAAGTGATCTTATTGAGCTCCTTGTAATATGGGCACATTTTCCATATATCATCCATTTTGTTAAGCATAACCATAGAGGATAAATAGGCACCCTTGTTGGGATGAACAATGATTCTTGGTATTCATTGATTGTCATGATTATGGTCTCTAACTAGAGGTATAACCTTGGATTTTTGAAATACTTGTTGATGGTGTTGAATAATCTCTTCTTCTTTTTTGTCAATCTTGAGTTGTCGCATCTTGTGCTTCTACTAAATGTAGTTGTGCCCCTATATTATAGAAACCTTTCTTAAGCAATTTCTCCATCTTATGAGAGCTAATGATTTCACTTGGTGGTGATCATATCCCCAAAAGTCCATACTTTTTTCCATGTATACTAAAATCCATGGATAAGTTTTAAAATTTTGAAATATATAGTTCCTAATTGTTTAAGCCATTGTACACTGAAAACTACATCCACTCTCCTAATAGAGATATCAAACATTTTTTAATTTAATTGATAACTTTTCCATTGAGAGTTTTATGTGATGTCATTTACCACTACAAGAGAGTTGTTTCTCATCAACTATCATGACTTGAATATTAGAGACTGGATAAACAAAATTATTGAGCTCATTAACTAATCTTCTATCAATAAAGTTGTGTGTTACTAGTATCAACCAACATTTCCACATTTTTTCTTTTTAATATTACCAATTACTTTGAGTGCTTGTGGTGCATTTGTTTTATGTGGGGAGATAGTAGTAAAAAAATTTTGGAATCCTCATTCTTAAATTGTACATTTGGTTCCTTTTTAGGTACTTCTCCCTCTTCTTCAACCTCATTTTTTTCTTGCTACTATAACACTTATGACCCCTTGAGCATTTGTTGTCACAATTCCAACAAAAGGCCTTTTTTTGTCTCTTGTTGAGGAGAGAGCTTGCTAATTTGTCTAATGCTAACAAATTTGTCTATATTTTTGTTAGCAAGATTAGTCACATTTTTATCATTTGCTTTTATAGTTTCATCTTTTACGAAACTTTTTGGTGATGTTTTGTTTTTCAAAATGCAATACTCGTTGCATAGTTTTTCTAATTATAGAGGGTTCCAACAAACAAACATCATATTGAATTTGGTCCTTAAGTCCATTGATGTGCAATTGTAACCTTTAGTAAGGTGCCATCTCAGATGGTCAAATAGTCAATCTCAAATGCTCAACATTATATTCAACTACAAACTTTAATTGTTTTAAATTTGTTAGTTGAGTAAAATAACTTCTAATGCATGATTACTCATAGAAGTTGTTAAATTCATTACTAAATTCTTTCTAGCTTAACATTTTCCCTCGCTTGTCACTTAGCTTTTATTGGTACCATTGAGAAGGTCCTCTAATCCTAAAGATGGCATGGCTTCAATTGTGTTTTTATTTTAAGATTTATTAAGATAGGATACTATGTGGTGTGAGAAAGAATTTGATATTTGTGTTTTGACCAAATTTTAACCACTCGTTTAAAGAATGTATATTGTATCTAACAATAAATTACAAAAAAACTAATTCCACCTAATTTTCTATAAGCTTTCCAAAAATATAATATTTATTTTTTATTTTTTAATTTGCGACCTATAAAGCCAATTAATGGTATATCATAAAATTTGAATAACTTGTGAAATGATTACCATAAAGGTTGGGAGAATTAACCCGAAATAATTGATACCACTTGTATGATATTTCTTTGAGGTATAGTGAAAATATCTTTGTATTCAAAACTTTAGAGTTGAAAGTATGGAGCTGTCTTGTGGCAACTCCATAGTTTTGTAAAAGTTTGAATTTTTTCGAAGACTTTATCTAGTGTATAAACTCAAAAAAATCGGTTTGAAATTCACAATGGTCTCTAAGTTATGGTGGAAACAATAATATTGGCCTAAATTGTAGCTCTAATACCATTTGATATGATATTTCTTGAAAATAAATGCAAAAAATTGTAAAATAACAAACCACTTGGAAGGGGTGACCTCAGTGTTCCACGGGGTTTCGGGGACGGGGACGAAGACGGGGGGACGATAGGGGACGTATTTCGGGGATGCTGGGACAGGGGGGTCTAAGTTTGGGGGCGGCGGGGGATGACAAGGTGTTGAAATACATATAGTACTTGAAAAAATAGTTATAAAAAGATGCATAAGAATTATACATCTTGGAGACTAGGAGTCCCCTAGATGTCTTGAGGACACCCTAGCATCTACGAAGTCCTAGTGGCGTCTTGGAGACAGTGACACTGGTGGTAGGATGGTGGCACTGGTGGTGGGCTAGTGGGGAGACGTCCCCCCCCAAGTCCCCAATTCTTCGAGACGTCCTTGTCTAGGAAACACAGGGTTTTTTTGGGGGGGGACGCGTCCCCGTGGAACACTAGGTGATCTCCAATAATAAAATAATAATATATGAACTCAATATTTGATAACATAGCTTGGGAGAACCATCTCCTTATTTATAATCTTATCTATAAAGGGTCATCCCCCTTAGCTTAATTAAGAGGGATTAATGTATTAACTATAATTAGCATTAAGATTAAACATGTCAGAAGTGCTTATCCTTAGAGCACCCTAACTTTGTGTTTCTCAAAATCCTATGTGGAAATTTCAAATCACTCCAAATTTTGTACAACAGTTTATTTGGCAACTCATGTGCTTCTATATTTCATTTTAAGGCCACATCATCAAATATGATGCCACATTAGCATGCTTTTTGTTGAGGTATCCAAAAAAGCCCCCAAAAAAAGTGAGACCAATAGTGGTGCACTAAGTCATGTTTTATTGGTGCGCTGATGTGGCATCACATGATTTGTCACTTTGTGTGCTTTATGGATAAAAAGTGTTTTGCAATTGGATATTAAAGTGCTCCACTATGCGACCCACTAAGGACTACTTCTATCTCCACTATTGGACCCTACTCCATTATGGGCCCCTCTCCCCTAAATGATACTATGATCATAGTAGGCTTATCCAAAACTTAGTGCAAAGACAAGGGCACCTTGTCTCCCTATCCTAGCTACATCATTATTGTCAACAATTAAAAATTGTGTTGTATCAAAACTTTCCCATCAAGTTCCAGGGTTGTGATTGCAATACAAGCAGATTAAAAAGTCAAAAATAATCGATCTCCACTATAATTTTGTCTGGTTCGCGTAGAAATCAAAACCAGTATTCAAGGTTGTCATGTTTTGGGCATTTCTTAATTTGCTTCAAAGACACTGAACTCCAAACATGTGATCATGAGTTCCATTCAAAATCTCGATAACAATTCCATTTTTATCTGGCAAAAGTAGAAAGAACCCTATTTAGCGACATTTTCAGTTTACTCGGCAAGGATGTTTTACATATACAACATGAAAATCAGATACAAATATGTAAATTTGGATAAGTACTATAAAGAATATTTCTATTATCAATCGAGTTAAGACGCATTACAGAGATTTGCCTTCAGAAACCTTGTCTGATTACATATAAAGGGACAGCAAATACATTGCTCATTTTCCTTTCCAGAGGTCACCTTATTGTTAATGGAAAGCAATGCATGAACCAGGATTAAGTCTCCTCTTATGTGTTACAGAGTAAACGAAAAAATTCCAGGTGACAAAAATTATTTTGGAGATAATATATTTTGCAAAATTGTAAAGACAGCCAGTTAGTGATAGCCATACAAAAGCAGTCCACATTTAAATAGTTTTATACTTCCGGTGTCTTCTCGACATTGTCCTTCCAATTAACTTCAAAACTTCATCTATCAATATCACCGGAAATGAAACTACCATAACTAAACACCACTCGCTAAAGCTCAAGGGTACAATGCCAAAAATGTTGGCAAGAAACGGTACATAAAGGATCACAGCATGAAGCCCAAAAGAAACGGACATTGCCAACATTAGCCAAGGATTAATCCATGGTGGCATGGTGAGCAGACTATTATCCTCAGACAGGGCATTAAGTGAGTTGAACATCTCGATGGCCACTAGTACAGAGAGAGAAAGAGTTGTTGCTTTGACTTTTCCATTTGAAAAATAATCACAAGGATTGGAATCAAATGAAAGAATTCTCCCACCAGCTGAAAATGGCGAAACACTAAAACCTTCCCAAGATGGGCATTCACTCCATGAGGTGAGCTGCGAAAATGTTACCAATGTGTGGCCATCTGCAGATAAGTCTATCCCTAAAAATGAATCATGTGTAAACCACAAAGCAAATATACCAACCGTTGCAAGCCCCACATATAAACCAATGACCTGCATTCAGTGGAGAGTTAGAAAAAGATTTAAAATTACTTAACAGCCAAAGTTTAAATCCAATGTCAACCAAAACATAACTACAAATAAGTGGTGGAGCAATAGAAAACTGGATACCATGTAGCGGAAAAACACCCAGGCATTAATTAGGGCATCATCACTTTTCCGAGGTGGTTTTCGCATAATATCTATGTCAGAAGGATTAAATCCAAGAGCTGTTGCAGGAGGACCGTCTGTGACCAAATTTACCCAAAGAAGCTGCACTGGTATCAAGCCATCGGGCATGCCTAATGCAGCAGTTATAAATATAGAAGCTACCTCACCGATATTTGATGATATCATGTACCTACAGAAGATATATCAAATAAGAAGAGTCATAAATCTCCTCCATTATTCCTAAACCATAATGCAGTGTATTTGACTAGGGGAAACATCTCTCGTGAACTATGAATCCAGTATGATTCCTTTTCAAAGTTCTTCTCATAGTTGTAATCAGAAACAGAGTTGCCTACCTTATGAAAGCTTTCATGTTATTGTAAATTGAACGACCTTCTGAAACAGCAGCAACAATAGTGCTGAAATTGTCATCAGCCAAGACCATATCTGATGCTTCCTTAGCAACCTGAAATAAAGGGAAAAAGTTGAATATATGATTATGATATAGCCAATACAATGAAGCAGATTCATTTTTATATAACAACTATACTCACGAATTATAAATAATGACAGCAGTGTCTGCTGTTAACAAAGGCAACAGTGATAATCTCTAATCACAATAACAATAGTCATGTTCAATATTCACAAGGTTTTCAAATCAATTATACCAAGTGTCTTCACAACTATAGATAACTACATTCTTTTTTGAAAAAACAGAAGAAATAATTGCCATTGCCCCTTGGCAACAGACCTAACTGCTATTCAATAATGGCAGCAAGAAATCTTAGCAGCTAATTACACTGCTCAAGGTGTATAACCAAGGTTGCCAGGAGATCAGTACTGGTACAGGAGACTGGTACAGGTACTGGTACATTGATTTTTGAAAAATAGGAGATGGGGGTACTTGGAGACGCCATTTTTAATGTAATTTAATATATACAGAAATAAAGAGAGGAAAAAGCACAGATATGCTGGAAAAAGCTATCAGATACCCCTGGTTGCATGAAAAAATACAGTTGACAGGAGATAATAAGCTTGCACGACAGGTAAACAGGGACAAAAATGATATCATACGCTGCGATTTAGGTTTTTTTTTCTGTTTTTGTTTTAGGCAAACTCCAATATGGGAAACACATCCCAGAGGGTCAGAGATGCATCTCACTGCAACTATGTGTATAACCTACTTATAAATGTTCCAAAAAAGAATGATAAAAAAATCGCAGGTCTGACAGTTATATAGAAAAAATAAAAATAAAAACTAATCTATTGTGACATTACCGGTGATATATTACCAATAATATCACAATATATTGGTGAAATTTTCGGTCAATATCATGGTCAACAATTTTTTGAAAAACACATGATATTTTCAAGAAAATGTCACAAACCTTTCCAACAAAAGATATGTCAGATTATATCGTGATCTTTTAAAGATATTTGCTTCTATGCTCTAAAGTCTAATCCATGCAAATATGATGCAAACACTGCTAACAGCAGAGTAATGATCATCTTTGATATTCAAAAGGAGTATTAATCCATTTAATTTGGGCATATGTATTCACAAAGGCTGAACAATTTGCCCAAGATATTGGTAGTGGTCAGACACCCTATACAAAGTAAATTTGTTTTACCATAAGAGAGCCATAAAGCTGTGTATGCTGCAGGATCCATTTATATCAGGGGGATTTACATATGATAATTGATGCGACCCCATTGTTTTCATCTAGCTCTACTGTATTTTGGAACTTTCTGCTAGGGACCAATATCACCAAAACAACTTATGAAAATTCTAATAAACTATGAAAAGATCTTAGTTTATATGTCTCAGTATACTAAGGATTGGATATCTAGTACTCAACATCAGATCTGCAATGCTAAGAATAAAAAATAAAGAGGATCCAAGCCCAAATGTGTACACAAACGGCATGTAATGATAAAAAAAATATTAAAAAATATGTTTACTACAAAAGAATGGAATGGAGATAGATGAGTTTACACACATATATAAAAAAGTGCAAGTAGTTATCAGTTGGGAACTATTTCTACGTTATCACCACAAACCTTAGTTCTCACAAGTCAGAATAATGTTGATAGGCTTTTAATTATGAGAATGATCTTTAAAAATTACTATCTTACTAGTAGATAAACAAATATTTGCATTCCTTCCAAAATAAAAGGAAATAACCATGGAAGAGGAAAAAAACAACTATCAAACAAGAATAAAAGAATCTTCAAAAGACAGAAGACCAGCATACCTCTGTACCAGCAATTCCCATTGCAATTCCAATGTCTGCAAGCTTTAAAGCAGGTGCATCATTAACACCATCTCCAGTCATTGCTACAACCTCACCAGCATCTTTGAGCATGCGCACTATATCCTGCTTATGCCTAGGTTCTGCTCGAGAGAAAACACGACCACCAGGCTTTGCCAAAACTTCATGACGCTTGCTCAAGGGAAGTTCCATAAATTCTCTTCCAGTAAAACTTTTTCCGCTAAGATCCTCTCCTTCATAAAATACACCAATATCCCGACATATGGCTTCTGCTGTGAACTTGTTGTCACCAGTGATCACCATTACTCGAATACCAGCTTCTCTACAATCTTTTATTGCTTCATGAACTTCTTCGCGAGGAGAATCCTATCAATTTGGAATAACTCATGATACTGTGTTAACTGACATGAATGCAATAGGAAGAATGCTACATACCCAAGAAGAATTCATGGAAAAGAAAAATGTGAAATGTCTGAAGTACGAAATTTCCCAAACAGTACACTAGTTCAAAGTTAAAGGAAAACGAGGGCAGAAGATGAAATAGACAAGCATTGCCTTGAAAGTGGCAGAACTTACTCTCAATCCAACAAGACCAGCAAAGATTAACTTGTTCTCTATCTGAGAATAATTATCTGGGTCCAACAATTTCATATGAGCAGGATGATTCTCTCCATCATAATCGTTAAACTCTCCCAAATCTTCTTTATATGCAAGGCCTAAACAACGCAAAGCCTTAGAACTCATTTGGTGAAGCTTCATTAAGAGTAACTCCCTAGATGCATCATCCATTTCAACTATGGTTCCATCTGCTAATTGCTGAAAAGCACTTCTTTCTAATACATTTTCCATAGCACCCTGCACAAAAGTTAATACATTAATATCACCAAATAAGTGCAGTCAAGACTCAAAACTGTTATACCAGTAAAAAGCTACAAATCATAAAATGCTGCTAAAGTCCAAAGCACTGTGAGATGCAAATATCCAAATAATTATTCTATGTCTGTATGAATCTCTGCTCTATCAAATATGAACTTATGCACCTAGATCTATAAAGGAAATATTGCATCAAAGGTTCTAGCAGATATATGCGACTCTCAATTTCAAGTCACAACAAAATATGCATTGAGGAAGCAGACATCCCATCATTTACCATAATCCAGTAGCCTGATGCAGCAGCCAGGTAGAAATAATGGAAGAAATAAAGTGCATAAAACTAAGGCAATTATACGACTAAGATTGTGTGACTTTGATAAATGAAAATCAACCAAATCTGACAATTATAAGAAGAGATTATATCTACTTTATGTCAGGTTCCTCTAAATACAACTTATAATGACATCCTTTAAAACCATGCTCATGGACTGCATTACACCAATTCATATTTTATGATCTACAATAACATATTTTATATCTGCTTTATGTCAGGGTTCTCTGAATACAACTTATAATGATTTTCTTTAAAACCATAGTACTTCCAAGATCATAATTCCATGTTCACCAAATACTGCACACGTATCCAGTGATGCTGGGCATCCTAGGCAGATTAGACATGGAGCCATTGAAGAGCTTGTCAAACCTTATGCAATCTTCACCATTGGGCTTGTCAAGATTCAGATACCTATAATTCAAAACTGCTATGGTCAACCCACAACATGTAGTACCACTGGGTGCTGACATTGTTGTGGCCTTCCTCCTCAGAGAGGCAGAGCCCCACCTATGACTCAACAGCCAGATTTCAAAATCACATTTTGTTCAGTGCAACTTAAAAATCGGAAGACAAAGAATCACATGTAGAAGAGCAACCGTTCTGTGTTCCATAACAGTGCTTTAGCCCTCACACCCTTGTAACATTACGTATGCATATCTAGAATCTAGATAGATACTTATCATTGGAGTTAAGAGGACAGTAGTAGCTAGTGAAAGTTAAATAACCATACATCGCCATTGAGAGCATACAAAATGCACATATTAATAATGCTCTGTATCAGCTCTATTGTATGTCCTGTTTTTCACAACTTAAAAGTTGCTTCTCATTTCAACACATTGTCTAACATTGCTTCCACATATAACACATCTAGGTTCTAAGAGTGTTGTCCCCCAGATATCACCCGGGATCAGGATAACTAAAGTGACTGGATAAAGAGTGTTTTATATATTTTAGTACATCAACCAAAGCAGACAATTGTAAGAAAAGAATGTGCACTTTATGTGGTTTAAGTGATGATTAAAGCAACTGGATAAAGAGTGACTGATATAGAATTCACAACCTTAAAAAAATTATTCTTAACCAAATACAAACCTTAACTAGGAGGCGATTCTGTCCAGAAAGATCCCTAACAATAACACCCATAGATTTCCGGGTTCGATCAAACTCCAACGAAGCCAATCTCTTTGACTTTTGTATCAACTGATCACAATAAACTGCATTAAAGCAAAGACAGCAAGTCAACAAGTAGAAAAAGCACATAGAATATAGTTATTGTGAAATATCAATGAAAATCATGACCATCAATAAACAAACTGCTGGGTCATAGCAGAATTTGGGCATAGGTACTCACCTAATTTTACCGTGCCATTCTCAATAGTATAGTTGGCAATATCATTTCCACCATTGGCAATGTTCATCGCTTTCAAACCAGAGATTCCCATCTTTTCAACAAAAACCTTAATATAGCACAGAAGATGGAAACATATTATATTTTAAATGATGTATAAAAAACCATAAGTACACTGTAACATTAGAAATTCCTTTTGATTTTTAATTAATAGGAAGGGAATTCTACGTCCTACATGTAAACTTGAGATTGCCTAATCTTTTTGTTCTTTTCTCCTTATTGATTTTTTGGTTGCTGTTAACAAACATGAAATTTTATTTTGTCCTCTGGAGTTCCACCTAATATTCTATCTAAAATGATTCAAAACCTATTTAGCAATGGCATTTATACATGTTAAGCCACAAAAACAGGAATCAAGCTAACCTTCAGAGCTGCCTCCGTTGGCAATCCAGTAGCACGGAACTGGTGACTCTGACAAGAAATTCCTGCATCATTGCAAATTGCAGCTATTTCTGCTAGAGTTTCCAAATTTGCACTCATACGTGCAGGCCAATCTAAGATACTCCCATCAGTGGGGTTATATGTTGTTCCTTCCACATGAAATTCTTGAATTGAACTGACAGTGTGACCTGGGGTTACAAATTGAGTTACTGACATCTGATTTGTTGTAAGTGTGCCTGTCTTGTCAGAGCAAATCACTGTTGTACAACCCAATGTCTCAACACTAGGGAGCTTCCGCACAATGGCATTCTTTTGTGCCATCTTCCGAGTCCCAAGGGCCAAACAAGTAGTAATGACAGCAGGCAATCCTTCAGGTATAGCAGCAACAGCCAAAGCCACAGCAATCTTGAAATAATAGGTACATTTCTCAAATGAGAACCTAATATTTTTTGGCCAGCCATCAACAACTTCCCATGAGAGAAAATTTTTATAGCTTATGATCCACACTAGAAGACAAACAATTCCAATGGCTTTTGTCAGACATTCCCCAAATTCATCAAGTTTCTTTTTCAAAGGTGTATCATCATCTTCTAAGGAAGCTTCCTGGATTTGTGCTTGAATTTGTCCTATTTCTGTAGACATTCCAATGTTCACAACAATGCAAGTACAGCAACCATTGACAACAGTAGTTCCTGCAAAGACCATGCATTCTTTAGCTTGCAACTCACAGTCATCCATAAGGACTTTGTTTGTGCTTTTAATAACCGGATGGCTCTCTCCAGTGAGAGAGCTCTGTTCCATCCTCAAGGTTGATGTTTTCAGGGATGCAATTCGCATGTCTGCAGGAACCTTGTCTCCTACCCTCAGTTCAACTATATCCCCTGGAACAAGTTCTCGGGCTGGAAGATGTGGAATATCATGGCCATCTCTCAAAACCTTTGCTTGCTCAGATTGCATTTCTTTGAGAGCTTCTAAAGCCTTCTCAGCATTAGTCTCCTGCCATACTCCTACAGTGGCATTAAGCATAAGGATTAAGAGAATTACCAAAGGCTCCACATAGGCTGTCATGCCCCCCTCACCAATGTCATTTTTATCCACGTAGGCAAGAATAAATGAAATGAAAGCTGCCCCCAAAAGTATTTTAACTAGTGTATCATCAAATTGTTCTAGGATCAGCTTCCACAGAGGCTTTCCATTTTCCTTCTGAAGCTCATTCCATCCATATTTTTGTCGGCGTTTCTCCACTTTCTGATGGCTTAATCCTTTTTCTAAACTCACATCATATTCTTTCAAGCATTCTTCCACTGTTCTGGACCAAGCACAGAATGGCTTATCCTCCATGGATCCAGTATTGCACAATCAACAAATCAAAGAGTCTGAAATGAAATAGATTTTTCCACCATTAAGAAATACTATGATATGTTCTAAAAGTTAGTCTGCTCTCAAAACAACTTTTGAGTCATAAATAGGAATCTAAGAATCTCCTTCAATTAAGAAAAAAATTATAAACAAGTCTACACAAGTTCAAAAACTAGTCTACGGTCAAGCAAACATTTCTGTCATAAACAAGAATTTTAGAATCCCATTGAATCAATAAATAAAATTATTTTGAATGGACATGAAACATAGTCGTACAGGGAAAAAAACATTGCAAATTTGCATCCAAAAAGGTTCAAAAACCTACACCAGCCGCTCTACAACTGTTTCAATCCAAATGTCATTCTACAAGGAATGTGCTTACTCGAATTAAATGCAATTAGAAAGAGCATTGTTATACATCATTACAATTTACACAAGGAATTCTAATTAACAAATATTGTTACACCATCATTACAATTTAAATAAGCAGCAAACAGCTTCATCACCAAGTGACATCAATACAAACTGCAAAATATTTTACACAACAAAGCAAAACACTTCAGCAACAAGTTGTATATAGCATAAGGTTGTTCCGAAACAAATTCAAAAGGTGGAAACCCTCCAACAATTTGGTTTCACTAGAAGCAGTTTTACAATGCTTTTTCTACAATCACTAGAGTTTGAATTTACATCAAGGAATTTCAATTAAAGATATCATTAAATAATAAGCAGCTGAACACCCCAACAAATTGGTTTTGTTAGATGTAAGTCTCAAGTGCTTCTCCGAACATCATTACAATTTATATTAAGAATTCCAATTAAAGAAATCATTAAACAATAAGCAGCTAATATCTACAGGAACCAACAGGATATTGAATTCAAATCACTCAAGATATTTCACCATGATAAAACTCTTTAAGAAAAGAAACATGAAAAGTTATAATGAACTATTGTGTGGCAACAAATTCCAAGTTCAAAAAATGGCAAGCCCTAAAAAGCAAAAGTAATAAACTTGCTCTTAAAAGGTTTAAGGGCCTCAAAACAATGAAGTATCTATTTCACCATAGCAAAGAATATTTATTGGCGTTAACAAATCCTTCAAAATCTGATGCACCAAGAAAACAATGACCCTTAAACAAGTCCATGAACATTTATAACACCCTTCGGGTGTTACATAAACACTACCCTCCAAACGCCCACGACTGTATCTTTGGGTTCGACAAACAAATGAGATTTTTTAATAAGCTAGAATAGACATGCATAAACCCAATCTGATTGCGATAGGTGCATGTGCCACGCCCACAATGGATAACCCACTTCTCTAGGTTGTGATGTTGCTCCAACTTACTGCTAGACCACAACCCAATACACAAAAAATATATCACCAAAAAAGAATCCAAGATACAGATCTACTCCAATTAAATGAAGTTCATATGTTATTCCGCGAATTCTTCCCCGTATTCCTGTCTTCAGAATTTGGTTGCGGTTTTGTTACCCACCCCCACACTGAAGATGATACTATGAATAATGTTAGTATATACAAAGTTTCAATCTCCTCCAGTCTATAGCAGTTGAACTGTTATGCCCATAATCCGTATGCTATCAACTTCAGTATCTGTGAGTTACATGCCATAGAGCTTGAAGATATAGAAGTGAATAAGGGTTATAGGCATAACGCAATCAAATTCTCATTTTTCAAGAGAGATAATGTTTCCTATAAATCTGCTCTATTTCTCAAACAAACCGAGACTTCTGCATAACTGCTCTACATACAAAATATCGTTAAGTTCGATACATTAATTTCGATTTCCACCGAATCTCAATCTCAATCAAACCAATACATCATAAAAGCAAACAAAAATTTAGGATACTTATCCAATTGTTTTTGGAAAACATACCAAACAGAATACCATCCGTGCCTTATCCATTTTCAGCAAATCCAACCAAAGAAAAATTCAAATTACAACAGAACCTACTCATTCATTACACTACGAAAACATTTCAAAACGAAATCAAAGCGGGAGAAAAAAAAAAGAAATGAAAACGCAGGCTAATTACCGAAGCGTGCAGCACAAGCTTCGGCCTTGCGACTACCAATGTGCACTACAACAGCACTCACTGTACAAATCTCTAAACAACCCCTAAATAAGCATTGCCATAAAGCTTTGGCCTTGTAAAGACTAGGAATAACCTACCAAGATGCAGAAAGCAAAACTATTTCTGGCTGGCCGCTCTCTCTTTTACACAAGTCACATTTCTATTCGCATTCTTTGCTCAATCTTCGTCAAAAGGAGGACAGATGTTTATGACTGGCAGAGCCGAAAACCTGAAAAAGATGCGAATCCAACGTCAAATAAATTCTATATTTCTTGGTGCCTTCGGGCCACCTTCCTTGAGATTTCCAGCCCAGCACGCATTATAATTATAATTATTCTTAACTCATTATAAATCCAAATATTCTGTGTTATTCCAATTTTAGAAGTATGCGTTATTTTAATGGCTTCATGATTTTGACAGTCAGACTGCCTGTCAGACCAAAATATAATCAATTCTTTTTGCCCTTGAGTGGTCCCCTAACCCTAACCCTATTGTTCTCCTCCCCATTTCAGGAGTTGTTGGGTCCACTCTATTTCGAATTGGATACCCACTTGTAAAGGAAAATCAACTTTCCACGATGGGTTAATTCAATGACACCAATGAGTTGGGATAAAGCATATGAACAATTGATATGAAAAGTTAAAAGACAATTAAATGCAAAGGAAAGTGGTATTAGTTGGTTGATTAAAGATTGTGTATTTTTAGTCAAGATTTAGAAACTTATTAGATGCTTGCTTTAGAAAATCACCCGTTTTTTTTTTTTTTTTGGGTCAATGAAGCATCTTGGAATTTACATTGGATCTATGTTTTACAAGAGGACAAGTTTGTGGTCGTGTATTAGGTAGTCTTGTGAGTTTGGATTCATCTTTGTACATTATGGAACTTAGCTCTTGTGCTCACCTAGCACACCTCTATGCTTACTATATACTTTGATATTTTGCAAATTGACAATATTTATAAATGTTTTGGTAGGGTGTCTTTTTGTTACTAGGGGACATGTTCTCCTAGGTCAATCCACATAAATGTGTATGAAATGATTGAAAACACTCTCCATTCATTCATATGTTCCTAGAATGTCCATGCATATCTAAAATCCTCTTAGTGCTCCAAATCAAAATGTTATAATGCAAATAATCAAATATTTGATTATTAGAATGAATGGATCGAATGCCTTTAAATATTAGGATGTGCAATAAATCATACTAATTTATGTTTAGTTGGACCTAGGTAGGAATGGTAAAGTTGAAAGTCGACTAAATTTAAAATTTTAACTTAAGATGAACAAGTTCATGCTTTCAAGGATGTCCCAAAAATGGTGAACTTGTCCTAGAACATGACAAGGACCAAATTAAAGTGGGTAACATGTTTGTGTATAGGTGTAATAAATAAGCATATAAGACAAATGGTAAGTATATAGAGTTGCACAGATAGTTGTCGTTGCACCAAAAGATCAATCTGTTAATGCCCGATACAACCACTAAAGTTAATAAATCCACGAGAGGCAATTAAGCATGTCATGAACCCAAGTGTTGCGTTGCACAACACAAGGAGACCAAGGGTGCACACCTTGCAACAATCCCCCCAACACAAGCAAGGGGTTTGAACCTGTGACCCAAGCTCTAATACCAATTGTTGCATAGACAGTTGTCGTTGCACCAAAAGACCAACTTGTTAATGCCCGATACAATCGCTAGAGTTAATGAATCCACGGGAGGCGATTAAGCCATGTCACGAACCCAAGCATTGCACTACATAACACAAGGAGACCAAGGGTGCACACCTTGCAACATATAGAACATGTATAGATAGGTGGCATGGGGCAATGGAGCCGACTTTGCACAAAATTATATCATTTGTCAAAATTTCAATGTATCAAGGCACTCTCCTCAAAATAGACACAAGCTAAATGTGAGTGTCTAATTTTTTCCATTAAATTTTGCTCCCACTATAAGGTGTGTGTGAATTATAATATGATCATGCATCTAAAAGTATGTAACACTCAAAAACATGCATGTAAAGTAAATATTCATACATCAAAAGATATCACCAATGGACCCTAAAAAGCATCATCATGCAAATTTGCCTTTTATATATGCTTTCTAATAGAAATAAAGAATCTTTGTAAGCGCCTACAACTTGTTTGCAAAACTCAACATGAAAGTATTAGCAACAGGATATGCCCCTTATAATTGGTTGTATGCATAGGATATAGGGAGTTGTAGGAGATAGAAAAATAATATATGAAAAGTAAATATAAACTAAGCATATAAACATGCAATAATGTAAAGCAAAAGGTAATGAAGGTAGATAAACACCAAATAAATAAGTCCAACATTACACAAAATTATAACTTTGTTCACCATATATATATCCAAACGCTTCCTCAAAATAAATACAATACTAAATAAAAAATTATAAAAATATACAATTTTACCATTACAATTATAATAACCAATATTAAATTTCTTACATGCTTTCCCTTTACAACTCTTTGATTCAAGTAGTGATACCTAAACCCATGATAGAAGATAATTACTACTCATAGTTTAGAACTTCAAATATTTCCAAAAATAAGCAGTCATTAGATTTTTTATTTTGAACGCCTCGGTCCCCCCGCAACGCACGGACAGTCAAACAAGAAATACGGAGTACAGGCCGTCAAATTGAAGAAGCACGTGCCGTGCGATGAGACGAAGGTTCCTGGTTGTTTCCTCCGCTGCCCTAGTGCGGTACTTTTGCACGGCAGGCCTCGTTAAAAATAGGTAAAGTACACAAGAAAGGGGGCGTGACTATTATTATTTCAATTAAATGCTTTTCTTTCCAGTAAAGTCAACGTCCCGCGGGTCCCACTTCCCATCCCGAGGAAAGTGCCAGAGGTTTAACTGCTCATTTTGACCGCAGTGGCGAGATGTAGATTCATTCCACAGAGCTTGGAGTGCATATCCACCGTTATTTGAGGAGGGCCCCACCAAGGTGAATTACAAACGTCATGCTCTCGTTATTATCTGCGTTTTCGTTTTAGGTTATCTCCTCAACATCATTTTTTCCGTTCAATGAGATTGAAAAGGAAGGCACCCTTGCTTGGGCACCACGGAAGCTAGGAAGGAAGGAAGGAAGGAATCAAGTGGAAGGTAGGAAGGAAGGAAGGAAGGAAGGAATCAAGTGGTTGGAGAGGTAAGAAAAATAATTGACCACATTTAATGGTCCTCCTCTTCCATGGCTTCTAGGAATTTCCCTGCAAAAGACTTGTGGTCTCACCCCTATCTCTTTATATATTATCATGGATTCCTTCCCCAAAAGCCACATTGGTGGGCCCTATAGAAAGTTTGAAAACATTGAAAAGAATGAAAATTATAGACAATAGAATAAAGAGAGTTTATTCAGAAAGTTTGGTAAGCAATAATAAATTAATCAAGTAGTAGAATATCACTTAATCAATATAAATTGTATGAAATGAGGTCAGACCTCTTAGAAAAAATCAAGCTAGAGAAAAGATCATTCTCTCACGATGGGGTAAATCAATCAACATCTACCTTATATTCTATTTATTGAATGAATTTGTAAATGTTCTTATGTAGTCAAGGTGGGTATGTTTGAGTTTTTCTTGGTATGATAACATCATTCATATTTGATGAAAAAATATTCACAATTGAATTCAAAAGCACTTTTACTCAAGTTAGCATGTTGATGCATTGAATTTGATCTACCAATATATACATAATTGCAGTCAACAACACTCTTGAACACTATTTTTTTGAAAAAAAAGGGGTAAAAATTTATTCAATCGATAAGAGACAATCAAACAGTCCTTATATAGAGGCATCACCAAAGCCAAGCAGAGGACAAAGCCCAATCACCAAAACCTTAAAACTAGAACCATATGAGAGTTAGATCCCCAAGAACCCAACCATTGATACCCATCAACTAGCCATATCCTCAAAAGTCAACCTGCCTAAAATTTGGGAATGATCCTAGGATAATTGCTCTCAATCATCCACCCTCCAACTAGATTCTACTCATTCAACTTATTAATCAAAATTAGAGAATCAGACTCACAAATAATTGTATGTTAGTTAAGAAAGCAAGCCTTTTCAAGAGCTATAATGATAGCAAGGCCCTCTATAAGGTTATTAGATTATTATCCCTTATAAATGGAAAAGAGAAAAAGGACAACACTAGTACTATCCCTGCCAACACCACCAACCCCTGCATGTCATGGATTTCTCCTAAAAGAGCCATCAATATTAATCTTTAGGATCCCAAGAGGTGGAGGAGACCATCTACCTTCTCTCTAGTTTTTCCTTCTAGAATGATGACTCCCCCTTCCCAAAGGAGGCCCTAAACCATTACCATCTAGTTCCAACCTCTTCATCACCTCCTCTTCACTTGACCCCAAAGGGATATACACCTCACATTTAGCAATCACCATCTCTTGAACCATTGCCAATGATTCATCAAACCTAATGAATCACCATATTTCTTCCTTAGAAGATTCTATGATTCCTTTATCTAGCCATATATGTCATAGGACATGAACGAGGGGCCAATCCTCAAAGCCACAAGTAGAAATAAAGCCTTAGCTAGAGTCATCCCCAAACTCCTCCAAAACTCGACTAGAGAGGAAGCATGTACATAGGCTTGCTTCCAAGCTCCCCACAATAAATGCTAGATACCTATAGAGTAGGAGCATTGAAGAAAGTGAGAAGAATATTCCTCACTATTACAACATAGAACACAAATAGGCATCCCCTAAAATCCCCTCCTTAGTAGGTTATCCCAGGTGAGGCACCTATTCCAAACTACAAGCCATGGGAAGATGTTGAATTTAGGTCTTGCATCCACCATGAGACTTCCATCCCTCATATTTTTGAAGATTCAATGCCTAATATCTAGAGGCCACTAAATACACCCCTAGGATCTAGGCTCCAAGCCACGATATCCCTCCCCTTTAGAGAACTGCAATCTTTTCCTACTAAAACCCTTCTTAACTCTTCTCAATCCTTAATAGAAACCCTGGGTAGCCACTCTAAAGAATCCTTCCATCTAAACACCTCTACTTTCCCCAATCTCTAGAAATATTTAAAGTCTTCAACCTGAGACCACTCGGCCTCTATGAAACAATGGCAAAGAGCTTGTAAATGAGGATACATGGACATGATTTGGGAAAGCCATCCCAAGTGTCGAACCAGAAAATAATTCAAAACCCCTATTGCAAATCCAAAACATTACCCTTAATTAAATTGGCACCCCTTTTAAAGGTATCCCAAATCATAGAGCCCTTACCCACTAGAAAAAATCTAAGCACATCTTCCTTCACCACCCCTATTAGATACTTGAAGATGAGGATCTTGGCCCAAGCTTGATCTTGATTATTGCACCATTTCCAATAAAAGCTTAGCAGCCAAGGCCTACCTAGTGAGACCAGTCTATTGCAACCCAAGATCACCCTCTTACTTTAGTCTACAAATAGTTTCCCACTTAACCAAACTCCATTTTGACGAATCTAAAGTACCAACCCATAGAAATTTTCTTGCAAGATTATCTAGATCCTCAATGAAACTTATAAGGGCAACCTAGACCAAGCACCTGTAAATAGGAAGAACTTGGACCATATATTTCAAAAGAAACACTCTCCCAACAAATGAGATTCATCTATGGGTCCAATGGCTAACCCTTTCATGAAACTTATCCAACACATTTTTCCAATTCCCCCTAGGTAAGGATCCAACTGAGAGGGGTATCCCAAGGTACACCAAAGAAAGAGACCCACTCTAAAATCTAAGAATCTAAGCAATTTGATTTTGATAAGAGGGGCTTTGAAGAAATAAATAGAAGACTTCCTTTCATTGATCTATTGTCTTGAGGTTGCAAGATAGATATCCATCAAGATATATATCCAACATCTATCTGATGTTAGTCGCTTCTTTGATTTTGGCAATGGGGTATCATCAACAAATTGTAAATGAGACTGAGGAGGAAGGAAATTACCCCAACACCAACCTTGAATATAACCTTGACTAACTTGAGATTTAATGAATTGTTCCAGGACCTCAGCCGATAAGAAACAAATAGGATGACAAAGGGTCTCCCTATTGGAGACCTCTAGAGGCACCAAATAATGTTGAGAGCTCACCATTGACAAGTAAAAAGTAAGAGGTAGACATTAAAAAATCCTATCACCCAATCAACACTAAAACTAAATGTAAGGAGATTTTTTTGAAGAAACAACCACTTGACTTGATCATATGCTTTGGCCATATCTAATTTGATGAACATAAATTTCTCCTTTAAATTTTCTATGAAATGAATAGTCTCAACAACAATAAGTATCCCATCCAAAATTTGTCTGCCTACCACAAATCCACCCTGCTCTTCAAAAATGAGCCTGCTAATCCACGACTTAAGCCTCTCTGCAATCAACTTGGAGAGAATATTATATACCAAATTGCAGAGAGCTATGAGATTGAACAAGCTCAATTAATTAGCTCCTTCTCTTTTAGGAACAAGGACAAGAAACATGGAATCTATAACTTTCAATATCTATTCATTCCTTTGTGATTCTTGTACCACCTCTAATAACTTAAATTTTAAAATTTTCCAAAATTCTTGAAAGAATTCTATTGAGAATCCATCTAGCCCAAGCACTTTCCCTTTCTTCACCTGAAACACAATTCCCTCCAACTTATCTAGGGTAATGGGAATAATAAGCATCTCATTCATTTCCATAGACACTAAAGAGGGGATATAGGCCAAAATACAATTTTCTTCATCATCTGCAAGGGTCAAATCCTCCATGAATAAAGTCGAATAATATTGAGAATCCTCTCGAGAGATATCACACAAGGAAGTTAACCATTCACCCAAAGAATTTGAACAAGAGAAGAGATTACATTTCCATGCCTTATGGCCTTGACCGAATTAAAGAAGAATTTTTTTTTCTATCCCCCTCTTAAGGCCACTCAATTTGGGCCTTCTACTTCTCCTTCAAGGTAGTTGATTCCTCCTTAAGAGAGTCCTCAATAATACCATAGTTCCTAATCAACTGACTGATGGCATTCAAACAAGACTTAGCAGAGGACTTAGCCAAAAAAATTTTACCAAAACACTTCATAGTCCACTTCCTGAACTGATATTTCACATATTGTAATATTTTGATAAAAGAATACATCACGGTGCCATAGGTTGGATATAGGCCAAAATACAATTTTCTTCATCATCTGCAAGGGTCAAATCCTCCATGAATAAAGTCGAATAATATTGAGAATCCTCTCGAGAGATATCACACAAGGAAGTTAACTGTTCACCCAAAGAATTTGAACAAGAGAAGAGATTACATTTCCATGCCTTATGGCCTTGACCGAATTAAAGAAGAAATTTTTTTTCTATCCCCCTCTTAAGGCCACTCAATTTGGGCCTTCCACTTCTCCTTCAAGGTATTTGATTCCTCCTTAAGAGAGTCCTCAATAATACCATAGTTCCTAATCAACTGACTGATGGCATTCAAACAAGACTTAGCAGAGGACTTAGCCAAAAAAAATACCAAAACACTGCATAGTCCACTTCCTGAACTGATATTTCACATATTGTAATATTTTGATAAAATAATACATCACGGTGCCATAGGTTGGTCTACATCTACTCTACCATTCTATCATATGATCTGCAACATAGGATATCATGACCATATAAGCTATAACTTAAAGGATGGATTCTTTGAGCCCCCCATCATGGTAGCATAAAATTTGACAAGGCATTGATCAAAACCCCTCCAATCCAATATCTCATAATTGGATACCCAATTATTTCCAAGCCACAGGATAGACACCAAGAACTTGTTGAGTCTCTTTGAGATAGAGTACTCATCATATCTCCTATTACTCCAGGTAAAGAAATAATTACTAGGCTTTATGTCCACCATATTTAAGAAGAAACCATTATCTTTGAGAAGAACAGAAGAAGGTTCCAGCCTTGCCACTCCCCCCTCTTTTCTTCCAAACTGATAATAGCATTAAATTCCCTTGCTAGGACCAAAGGGTATAAAGGAACTAAGGACCAAATGTATCAGATATGTGGCCAAAGTCTTATTTTTCTAAGAAAACCAATTGGGGCATAGATATTAGAAAATAATATAATCTCTTTGGACTTGAAGTTAGAAGAAACTACAAAGATTGAGAATCTACTAGAGAACACCAAAGAGGAGTGATCTTCAATGGATTCTATAATCAAGCTACACCCCTTCTATTACCCTAAGCACTGGAATACCCTAACAATGACTTCTTCACCACAATTTGGAAGCCATGGTGTACATACTTTCCATTGACAATTTTGTCTCCTAGATAAAGATAATATTTGATGAATGAGCTCTAACCAAATATCGAATAATTTTTTGTCTAGGGATGTTGTTCAATCCCCTTACATTCTAAGAAAGGACAATAATCTTTGAGAATTGGATAAGTGAGAATCAATGGTTTTAACTGAACCTGATTCCATTAAATTCTTCCCCACTAATTTAATTTTATCTTGATCTCTCTTCCACCCCACCTTGAGAGGTTTTTCTTGGGCACACTTCTTGAGGTTATTTTGTTGCAACCCTAGGGAGGGTGAGGCTCTACTTTCCTTCCTTGTCTCCTAATCTTCCTTCTCCACTAAAGGAGAAAGCATAACCAAGGTCAGACCATCAACCCTCTCATTATTTTAGTTGACTCCAGTGCACAAGGAACCATAATATCCAAATCAATATCCATTCATGTAGTATGAATCTCACTCTGATGAATGTCCTGATTATCCACCTCTCTAGATTCCTCTTGGTCCACCCCCAAAATTTCAACACTAAGATGCAACCCTTTTGGATTCACTTCTTGTTGATCAAGATCATCCAACACATCAAAACGGTTAAAAACCCTATCATCCTACCTATCCTTGAGGGTTATTTTTTTCCATCTACCCTTGTTACGTGGTTTTACTAGAATAAAACCATCCTTATTTGCTTCCTCCATCAAAATAGGATCTTTCCCTTTTTCCAACTTAGGTGATTGGTGAGGAGGCACACCATGTGAAACACCTGCAGGGTTAATCCTAGGCCACTTTCTCTACAAATGACCATATTCATAACAAACCCGACACTAAAATGGGAGGGATTTATAATCCAAATGTTGAATCCATGATGAAGATAAAAGATGAATTTATAGAGAATTTAGAAAGGGATTATTTAAATCAATTTCAATGCATATGAAAGCATAAGAAATTACCTTTTTATCCAGTGTTTGTTGTTATGGACCCACCGACTTGCCTAACATCAGAGAAATCATATGCAAAATATCATTCCTCCAAAACTCTAATAGAAACCAAGGGAGCCTCACTCAGACAGGAACTCATGTTGGGAATTCTTTGTAGGATTAAAACCAACATGCCATGGTTTTATAAACAAACCAACATGTTTATAAAAATAAGGCCCCCCTTCAAAGGTATTATTACAATTAGCCAAGCAATTAAAAACCACCATGAAATGGTTATTAGCTACCAGCATCACCTCCATGTCACCCTTGATATTTCAAGTCCGACAAGGTCAAGATTCAAAAAAGGGGAGAGATACATGAGCCCCCATAAACTTACAAATTAGAGCATGGTTAATCAGGTACTTGACATCCTCTACTACAGAGTCCAGTTGGATAAGAGAAATTGGTCAATATAAGCTCCTTTCTAAGTATTCATTCACTTTCAGGATTCAGGGGGGCCCATTCTATGGTGGACCCTCACCACACAAGGATTTGTTCAAAAAATTAATAACACTCACATGCAAAGATGGTGAGGGGTCACTCCTAGACAAAACCTCTATAAAAGAAATTTTATTGAAATCGCAAGCCTCCACCTAAGGTCATACCTAAAAATGATGAGAAAAAATAGAAAATGAATTATGAAGCCCACCTAGCACCTTGCAACTCCAACCATGACCCACAAAAGACCCATAAACCCCCGAGCTTGCACCCCCACACCACGTTGAACCAACATGTTTTTGCACTACAAATGCTTTAAAAAGTGGTAGAAAGGCACAACTAGGGTCTGTAAACCCTAGTGCACACCAAACTATACAAGACAACTCTCGTCACCATATGGTATCAAATCAACCTATTGATATTACATTTTAATTCATCTCCAGTTGTGAAATAACACTCAAAAAATATTATCAACTATGGAAATATTATGTTATTTTTTATCTAGCATGTTAGTAGTATTAATCTAATCTTTTTTAGCTTCTACATTTATTGTTGGATCCTCTAAATCTACCATGTCAATTCAATATTGGAGGCAAGAGTGAAATGAATAAACCTAATCTAATATAGGATATTTTTAAGTAGGAAGATTATAAAATCTAAAACAACTTCAAAATAGTAACAACAAATACCACAAGATATATTCTATGAAATCCTTTCAAGAGAAAACCCAACAAACAATATGATCACTTTGATTATATTCATAATAAAAGGATTGCACTATAATGAAAATGTAGTCATGTTACCAAGGATATATTCAATTTTATCTATAGTGAATCTAATAGAATATACCTATTGTTCACAAGTGATGTAAAACTACACCCTAATCCTTGGATTTATAGGCAAGAGGAAACCATGAAACTATAAATGGTACCCCAAAACCATGACCATATTCAAATTGGTCCAACTTGGACCCATGTTCCCCACCTCATGAAGGTGTGTTCCTAAGATAGAAAGTAACTCCCAATGAAGGATATTGAGCCTTACAATCAAGGGGGCCAGATAATCAACTAGTTGCTCCATATTGGAGCAATAAAGCCTCTTTGAAGATGACTTATACATTTATAAAGAATAGTTAGTCAAATATTCTCCACCTAGTGTACAAGAAAATCCCATATCAACACTCTCTTATGTTACAATTGAACTCCATCACAATAAATTGTCCAAGACCAAAAAGTGTCATACAAGGATTTTTTAAATTCCTCAAAACCTTGACACCCTATTCCATGGAGGACCTAAATTATAACACACATTAGAATTTCCTAGGTTTACATCACACCTAACCTAACAATCCTTATAGAGATTCATAAAAAAAATTGGAAAAAATAGGCATCAATAACAATACATTAGTGTAATGGTTTTTAACCAATTCTCAAAGAAGTATAAATATTAATAACATCTAGTAGTACATCTAGTTTTCTAAATATTATTTATAATCAAATGCCTAAAATATTTGGAAACCACCTTATTAGATGTGTGCAAACCCAAAAAAATTGTTTCTAAGAGATCTTATGTTTGAAAATTACAAAGATACCATTAGGAGCAACATACCAAATATGCTTTACCAATTTTATTAGAACCAAAACTATTATTTATGGACTCTATAATATTTTCTAGATTCTTCCTTGTGACGATTTAGATAACTAAGGAGAGTAGAAATAAGAAAAAAATAGATAATTCTATGGGTAGCTTGTAATGGACTGAGTTTCATGCAATCATGTGGGATGTGGCATAAAACCTAGATATCTATAAGACCATGCTAGAGACTACCACTTGGAATCCTCAAGTCTACATAATATTCATTCAATGTTAATTCTCTAATCTAGGGGCATACCAAGTATGAGATGATGGTACACACATTTGAGAGGAAAGTGAGCTAACTATCTATTGGTGGCCCACCTCCAAACCTTAATAAAATTATGCATGGGACAATATAACAATGTTGTGCATAATCTTGTGTGTAGGAAATAAAAGTAATACAAATATTTTATATCATTACTTAGATACAATAAAAGTTGAACAATCATTTTGAAGATGAACTAAATAGCCATTTCATGTTGATAAATATGCACTATATAAAGTTTGTTGAGGTTTCATTTAATATTTAATAGAATTCGGTTTCACTCTTTCATTTTTGTTTGCAATCCATTTCCTAACCTAACATTGCTATTAGAGATACAAAAAAATTATTTAAAACAATTTATTTTCAATCATCAAATTTGTGTTGTTTGAAACCATCATCCCCACATTCATTACATTGAACATTTTTTATTATTATATCTATATTATTGTTCTATGTGTGTAGTGTTGATAATATGTGTCTCAACCTTGCAATTACATAAGGTACTATTGATACATAAGGTATTGTTTAGCCAACGACGACGGGGGGCATGGGGGGGTCCCCCCCCATGAGGGATCTGGGAGGATCATCCCCCTAGTTGGGGGTCTAGGGGTAGCGTGCCCCGGTAGTGGCTCGAGGGCAACGTCCCCGGAGGTCAAATTTTATATACACTTTATTATTGTAAATTTGGACCATTCATAATTATGTCTCATATCTCACAGTTGACATTTTATTAGCTTGACTTGCCCTAAAAGGAAACCCTATTTTATGAGGGTGTTGTATTATGACTGTGTATTGCAATGTATTATGAGAGTCTGATAGTGGCCATGTTGTCTCTAGATCTCTGAGTGGTGATACTTCTATGAGAAGCTTGCTCTGCAAGTATATTGTAATCTTTGTGATTCTAAATAATATATTCGGTGACTTTTGGAGTGTGGGGTTTTTCTCCTGAAAGGGTTTTCCCCATGTAAATAATTGTGTTGTGGTATGCATGATATTTTTGTTTATTTATGTTTGAGTTTCTATAACTATTAAAGATTTGTAAAATTTTTGTATTATTCTCCTCTCAAGATTAGTGTAGGAAGTTGTTCCGCTACCTTAGCTTCCTTACAAGTGGTATTAGAGCTTGATCAGTTTTGGTTTCAGTTGTGGGTTGTTGGTTTTTTTGAACTAATCCAAATTTGAGTGGGAGCTTGTGTAGAAGACACTTTATGATCTTGTTGCGGGAATTTTCAGATGACAAGTTCATCAAGGAGAATAGAGGTGGATAAATTTTCTAGAAATAATTTTGAAATGTGGAAGTTGAAGATGGAGAATCTGTTGATAGATCGAGATCTATGGGATGTTGTTGATGAGAATGTTTCAAGGCCTACAGATCCTACTCAGGATGATCAATATGATGTTATGGACCGTAAAGCCAAGGGTCTAATTAGATTGTGCTTGGAGGACTATTTTAGTCAATTTCCATGAAGAGACCTCTACACATAAACTATGGAAGAAGCTTGGTGAGATGTATCAAGCCAAATCTTTAGTGAACAAGATTTTCTCGAGGAAGAAATTGTATTCCTTGAGAATGGAAAAGGGTGGATAAATTATAGACCACCTGGAAGCATTCAATATGTTGGTGGCTCAATTGGCATCAATTGGTGTCAAAATGGATGAGAAAGAGAAATCTCAGATCCTGCTTTGTTATTTTCCTGATTCATGGGATTCTCTTGTTATGGCTATTGGGAGTACTTTTTTTATATTGAAGACTAGACATGTGGTGAGTTTTTTTCTTTCTAAAGAGATGAGGAGGAAGGTATCCATCTGTGCCAAGGAGGCCCTGAATGTTCGTGGAATACCTAAGGAAAAAGGAAAGAATAATGAGAAGCATGAAAAATCCAAGTCCAAGGGGAGATCTAAGTCCTGAAAATTCCAAAGTTATTTGTTGGAACAATGGTAAGCTTGGACATGTTTGTAAGGATTGCAAAGAAGAAAAGAAGAAGAAAAAGAAGAAATTTGATTCTAATTCTCAATCTGAGAAGGAAGATGGTGATGCACTCATTGCAGCTTTGGAAACTCATGCACGTAATGATGCATGGTTAATTGACTCAGGTGCATCTTTCCATATGAGCTTTAATAGAGATTGGTTTTCTGAAAATGAAGAATTTGATGGGGGTAAGGTGTAGGTGGGTGATGATTCTCATTTAGACATTGTTGGTCATGGTAAAGTTAAAATTAGGTTTTTTAATGGTAGAATAAAAATGATTAATGGTGTGTTGCATATCCCTAGTTTAGCACAAAATCTATTATCTGTGAGCACACTAATAGATGTAGGTGTGTAGGTAGTATTTTCTGATACAAGATGCAAGATGGTCAGAGGTGCTATGATGATTGCTAGAGGTGTCAGATATGGCACATTGTATAAGCTTGATGCATGCACTTTTGAGTGCAATATTACTTCTGTGAAAATCAAGTCTATGGAAGAAGTGAGGATTTCACCTTCAGTAGATGGTCATGGCTTTTGGGTACCCAAGGGTTCTCTTTCTTCTTAATCAAAGTTACCTGCAAAGAAAACTATGTTATTACACCAAAGACTTGGCCACATTGGAGAAAGGGTCTAAGGACCTTGAAAAATAAAAACCTCGTTGAAGGTTTTTCTGGTTGTAATCTTGAATTTGATTTTTGTGAGCATTGCATTTATGGAAAACAAAATCGGGTTCAGTTTTACTCGAGTTCTCATAAATCTTGTGGTGTATTGGATCTTATTCATTCTAATGTGTTTGGTCCTATAGATGTTCCTTCAATTGGTAAATCCACATATTATGTTTCATTTATTGATGATTATAGTAGAAGGACATGGGTATATTTTCTAAAGAGTAAATTTGAAGTTTTTAGTCGATTTAAAGAATTTAAAGAAATGGTTGAGTTGCAGACTGGAAAGAAAATAAAATGTTTAAGGACTGATAATGGCGGTGAATTTTGCTCTAATGATTTTGATAAATTCTGTAAAGATTGTGGTATTCATAGATAAAAGACAACTCCATATTCTCCACAACATAATGGAGTTGTAGAAAGAATGAACATGAAACTGATGGAGAAGGCTAGGAGTATGTTGAGAGGTGTTAGTCTAGAACAAATGTTTTGGGATGAAGCTATTGCCACTACTTGTTACCTAATTAACAAGTCTCCTACATTACCTCTTGTTGATAAGACGCTTATGGAGGCATGGTCAGGTCACAAGCCTTCGTTAAGACATCTTAGAGTTTTTGGTTGAGGCATATGCACATGTGCCAAAGGAGAAGTGAAAAATTTTGGAGAAAAAGGATGTGAAATGTATCTTCATTGGATACAGTTATGGTGTGAAAGGATACAAGCTTTGGGATCTTGTTGCACAAAAGGTAATACATAGTAGAAGTGTTATTTTTAGAGAAACTAAGCCTTCTTTTGTTACATTGCAGCCAGAACAAAATAAATAGGAATATGTGATTCAAATTCCTTCTACACTTGAGAAAGTTGAATCAAGGCCCATGGATAGACAAGAAGTTGAGGAGAGCTCATCTAGCTTTACATCTTTAGAAGAGGAGGAACAACCTCCAACTCGACTTGTTTGTAGGTTTACAAGGCACAGAAAACCACCTGAAAGGTATTCACCTAATGATTGGAGATGTGTTTTTTATTTGAATACTAATATGGATGAACCTAGATTAGTAGAAGAGACATTAGGTATGAATGATGCAAAATCCTGGAAGATTGCTATGGATGAAGAAATGACAACTTTGAAAAAGAATGATACATGGGATCTTGCACCATTGCCTGAAGGACAAAAACTTGTTGGTTGCAAATGGGTGTTCAAGAAAAAGATTGGTTCGTGTTAAAATAAATTTTCAAACAGCTCCCTTCGGGTTTCTTTTTGTGAATGTGTGTGCGCCAGCCTGTGCGTCGCCGAGTCTGGTCGGCTTTCCATCGAGTTTTGATCTCCCGCTGTTTGCATTCTCTCTTCGCAACTTCGGGTGATGGCTTCCCTTTCGGCTCTTAAGAGGTTGCACTGGGCGTCCACGTGTCTCACTTACGGAGGTTTTTATTTCCTTTTTTCCTTGAAGTCCCTTCGAGTTGCGAAAGCCTTCCGTCGAGGCCATCAATGACGCTTGTCGCCTCGGGTATGGCTATGACCGCTGCCATCATTACAAAGGGCACGCCTACAACTGGATGACCAGATGCTGTGTTCTAGCTCATTGCTATTGTAACGGCATTGGAAATCTTTTGATTCTGGCATCATTGCTGGAGATTGTGGGATCTTTTCTGTTTCAGCTTTCCAAAGCGGTGGGAGTTTCTCCCCCCAGCTATATATACTCTCTGTCAACAAGAGAAGGGTCCAAAAAAAAATTCGGAGGAGAAGAAAAAAGAAAAAGGATACTAGTTTTAGCAGGAGAGACCAGGCCTCTTTTACATGTTTATTTGCAAGAAACTTTCAAACTGTGCCCACTGTTCGGCCTTTCTGCTTTTCATGTTTTAATCAAACTGTGAACTGTGCCTTTTATTGTCTCAAGCATTTCATTTGACAAGACTTCTATGTATTGAATACAAAGCTTGCTTATCTAAATCATGTCTAAACGACTCTTCTTAGTAGTAAAGATGTATGCGATATCATTTTATGTCAATAAATGAACTGTTTATGCTATAGCTTTAAGTTTCTGACGTTTTGGAACGTAATAACACCATTCAGGCCCTTAAGTCTATGATTTATCGTGCCCATCAGCAAACTTTGGCGCATTGCCTTAGATTAGATTTTGCTTCATTATATCTATTTCCTTTTCCCTTTACAAAAACCATTATAGAAGAAGTCGGCTTCTTTAAAAACCCAGAGGTTACTCAGTTTGGTGCAAAGGGGTCCCCCTTGAACTGAGTTTCCCATAAGGCACTGTTACCTCGTCAATTTTTGGCGTCAACAGTTCGAATAGAAGTCTTGAAAAATACAAAGCAAGGTTGGTTGCAAAAGGTTACTCTCAAGTTGAGGGTGTTGATTATGGTGAGATATTTTCTCTTGTTGTAAAAATGACATCCATTAGATTTTTTCTTTTTATTGTTGTTGCTTATGATTTAGAGGTTGAGAAAATGGATGTGAAAACTGCTTTCATTCATGGTGACTTGGAGGAGGATATTTATATGAAACAACTAGAGCACTATGTGGTGAAAGGTAAAAGTAAATTGGTTTGCAAATTGAAGAAATCTTTGTATGGCTTAAAATAGAGTCTTAGGATGTGGTACCAGAAATTTGATACATATGTATTGAGTTTGGGATTTGAGCATTCTAAATCAGATCATTGTGTTTATTATAAAGTTGATGGTGATCGTTTCTTGTTTATTGCATTATATGTTTATGATATGTTATTTATTCGCAAACGGAAAGGTATGATTTCAAAACTGAAATCTCAACTTGCTGCTAAATTTGAAATGAAAGATATTGGTGCAGCTAAACACATTCTTGGGATGGAAATTAAAAGAGATAGAGTGAACAGAAAGCTATGGCTTGGCCAAAGTAAGTATGTCAATTCAGTTTTACAGAGGTTTGATATGCAAGATTGTAGACCATTGTTTGTTCTTATTTCAGTTGGAACAAAGTTATCTATTTCAGATTGTCCAACATCTCCATCAGAGATGGAAGACATGAGTAGAGTTCCTTACTAGAGTGCAGTTGGAAGTTTAATGTATGTTATGGTTTGTACTAGACCAGACATTTCCCAAGCAGTGGGAGTTCTTTCCAGATATATGTCTACTCTTGGTAGAGTTCATTGGGATGCAGTTAAAAGAGTCTTCAGATATTTACGGGGTACCTTAGATTATTCCTTATGTTATCATAGTAATGTGACTGAAGATGAGATTTCCCTTAATATTCATGGTTATGCGGATTCAGACTGGGCAGGTGATGTTGATAGCAGAAAATCCACCAGTGCTTATGTGTTTACTTTATTTGGTGGTGCAATTAGTTGGATGAGTAAGCGATAGATTGTGGTTTCCTTTTCCACTACTGAAGCAAAGTATATGGCAACTACTCATGCTTGTAAAGAATCCATTTGTCCTAAGATACTGTGTTCAAATATTGGAATAAAACAAGGTGCAGTGACAATTTATTGTGACAGTGAGAGTGTGATATGTCTAGCTAGGAACCCAACATTTCATGCCAAAACCAAGCACATTGATGTATAATATCATTTTGCTAGAGATATGGTCGAAGATGGCAGAGTGAAGCTAGTTATGGTAGAGACTTTGATGAATGTTGATTTAACTAGGCCTGTGAGCACATAGAAGCTCAAATGGTGTTGAGAGACTATGGTCCTTTCGGCCCCTAGCAACTAAGAGATGATGATGACACCCTTTCGTTGTCATTGCAAGGTGTTCAACAAGTGGGAGATTTGTTGAGAATATGTGTCTCAACCTTGCAATTACATAAGGTACTATTCAACCAATGACGATGGGGGGGTGTGAGGGGGATCCCCCCCAAAAGGGGTCCAGGGAGATCATCCCCCCAGCTTGGGGTCTAGGGGTAGTGCGCCTCGGCGGGGGCTCAGGGGCCAAATTTTATATACTCTTTATTATTGTAAATTTGGACCACATCATTATGTCTCATATCTGACGATCGATATTTTATTAGCTTGACTTTCCCTAGAAGGCAACCCTATTTTATGAGGGTGTTGTATTATGACTATGTATTGCAATGTATTATGAGAGTCTGATAGTGGTTGTGTTGTCTTTGGGCCTCTGAGTGGTGATACTCAAGTGAGAAGCTTTCTCTACAAGTATATTGCAATCTTTGTGATTGTCGAATAATATATTGGGCAGATTTTGGAGTGTGGGGTTTTTCTCCCTAAAGGGTTTTCCCTAGGTAAATTATTGTGTTGTGGTATGCATGATATTTGTGTTTATTTTTGTTTTATTTTTTGTAACTATTAAAGATCTATAAAAGTTTTGCATTCTTCTCCTCTCAAGATTGGTTAGGAAGTTGTTTCGCTACCTTAGCTTCCTTACATGTAGTGGAATATGTTAGGACTAGGAAATCCCACATTTTTTCATCAGCTTACCTCCCAGTCTTTACAAAAGTTCACCACACCTAATTTTATGATTTGGACAAATCATTGAGATTTGTGTAGCAAAGTCCATTTTGCAACTAGCATATCCAAACAATCGTATTCATAAAAGAATTTGGAATCCCATTGATGTTATCGACCTGACAATACCTCATCAGTGGAATTCTCATCTCCACCTCATCGATAGCCCGATGAGGATTGTTCATAACTTTACATCGGTGTAACCTCATTCCATCGGGCTAACTTCCAAGGTAGTCTCCCGGACAGATTGATAGAGGAAATAAAGATGGTCACATTGCCATAGCCCTAATATATCGATGGAACGAATGATTGTGGTCCCCTGATGGCCTGATACAATCACGAATTATCAAAAGTATAACACTCAACGATGAAGCAGGGGTGCATCAAGGTAGCATTGTTTGGTGTCCCAATGATAGATCGAGAGAAATACATTCATCAGTGGAGAAGGTGGCCATCGGTGGAAGATGAACCAAGGCCCCAACGATACAGCGATGAACAATTACTACAAGTTGATGTGATGTCCAAGAACATCGTCAAGATATTCAACATAAATGCTCCTCTCGATGACAAGACTGAAATAAGTGGTGTATTAATGAGCCAAAGCAGAAGTAGATTGCACCACAAGTTGATCATACAATTGTAGAAACCAGGAGGGATATGCTAAGGGAAGAAGTAGACGAGACAAAACTCAAAGCTCTTACATAGCAAAACCAGGGGAGGCAGAAATTCACGTAAGTACATCACTCTTAGCTAGAAAGTTGTATTTTCTTAGAGATTTCAATGGAAGAAAATGTGGAAAAACCTAAGGCAAAGAAACAAAAAACTAACAAGAGGAATTTAAACCAAGACTTGATAAACCAATGTCCGGGATTGAGGCCGAGACCCAAGAGAAGTGTTCAAAATAGTAAATTGCTAGACAAACATAAGGGTTTGGGGGATGTTTGGATGCCACACCGAGGATATGAGCTTTTCATGTATCACTACTTAAATCAATTCAGATTTCAACCAGTTTGTAACCCATGGAGGCTAAACTTAGGAAGACTTGTGGTGCCAAACGTATTCATCAATGTAGAATTAATGAAATCCCTTCCCAGTCAGTATAACACCAAGAAGAGAACTATCCAGTCACCAAGTGGGGCTGATATGCTAGTTATCTCCCAAGACTCGATCTCTAATGTATTTCAGTTAGAATGCCCCATGAATTTTCCATTCACAATTACAGATCTCTTGACAGAATACCGCTACATGGATACCAGCTACAAGAGGTGGAAATTGCCTCTGCATAGACCTAAAAATGAGGAAGGTCAGCTCAGGAGGTTTTCAAGCAACGAAAACCCTCCTTTTCATGTAGATTTGTTTGAAGAATACTTTCAGTATACCTATTACTTAGCTAGTAAAGTTTTGGGAATAGAGGCCCCGTCCCTTATGTCTATTGCACTGATGGTTATAGCTATCAATATATAGAGCAAGGATGCTAGGTCATTCGACTATGCAAGCTACTTGGCTAATGCCCTAGACCAAGGGCTTGAAAGGATAAAAAATAACAATGACTGCATAGATTTCAAACACTATTCCTTGATAATGCATTTACTTTTGTATGAGGGACATGCTAGAAATGTGTGGAGTAAAGAATTGAGGATCAAAGATATAAATGAAAATGGAAACTTCAAACCTGTACAAATGTGGACTGCACTATGGGATAGTCGATGTGAAAGGTCTCATTATTTATTTTTTGAAGAATATTTTGTTAAACCAGTAATGAAGCTACTGGGATATTCATATGTTCACAAATTATCCCTTGAGGTACAAAGATTTGTGAGACCAAAGGAGAATGACCCAAAAGGAAAAGTAAACCATAATTGGGGAGGCTGGTATGCTTTCTTCGATTGCACAGTAATAAGAATCTATGGGTTTGAAGGGATTCCACACTTGCTACCCCAAGTAGTTCCTTATAGAGTTGCATATATGGAGATTGTACAACAATTGGCCAAATCTGATGCTAAGCACCTCAAGAGTCATAATAAGCAATCACTCATGCCCAACACTCTTTGTTTTGGAGATTTTACAATGGCTGCAAAATGAAGGATATGAGGAGATTGATGATAAATTAGCACATTACAATCCTCCTCTTGGGTATGAAAGAGAGAAATTTGATGCAAAGGGGTTTGTTCATCAAGCAAGATTAACAAAGGGACTATCAAGGTATGAGCATTGGTTTGAAGTTGATGATGTCATTAGGAACCGAGATGAAGCTTCCACCAGTGATAGAGTGGCCGCATATAATAAAGTTATGCTCGCGGAGGAGTGGAAGAGAAAGAATGTCCCATCATATAAAAAAGCATTTGGTGATATACAGGATCCCTTGGTTAGGATTGAGCAACTTATTGCTCATATGAATGAAATAGTAAAAGATGTGCCTTCATATGTTTTTAATACATCTCATGCAAGTTATATAGGATTACAAGCTGAAGATGTGGAACCTCTAGATCACATACCTTCACAACCTACTCCTGATGTATGTTTTTCTACTGATAGTAATGAAGAAGAGGAAAGTAACAAAGAAAGTGATGAGAAGAGTAGTGAAGAGGAACAATAAGTAGAACAAATAAAAGCCCTTGTGATTACACAATATGAACCCCTTTAGGAATAGAATGTTGTAAGATTTGAAGCATTAGATGAATTATCTAATGACATTAGGGTCAAGGCTGGTCAGGAATTCATTTTTGATAGTGACTTTGTTAAAAATTTTGAATTCAAATCATTTGTCTATGAATATGAGGGAAGGAAAATAAGACAAAAGGAGCAAGATATTACTCCTAAAAAGGAAGTTGTTGCTTTAGAGGAATTGAAAAGGGAAATTGACAAGGAGATGCAATCTATCACCCCTGAGAGAGGTAGGGAATTACTTCAAGATGATGGGGTATTACTTCTACAAGGATGGGACATTAGCTCTACAATTGTATTTGATAGTTTCAAAAAAAGAGGGGATAAAACAATGAACCTAACGGAGGAGGCTAGTGACAAGATATATTCAGGGTCTGGGTATAATCCAGATGAGGCTGCCTTGCTTATTTGGTCACTATACCCCCATGAAAAGAGGCTGATAGTGATTGATAATCTAAATCAAGTGTTTGGACATCTTTTGGTCCAAAGAGTTGGAGACACTAATCCCTTGGAAACTGCAGAACTGATTGTCAATGTGGCAAAATTCACTTGAGCACAAATTGAAAAGTTGGTTAAAGAAAATGACAAACTGAAAAGGGAGCTATCACATCAAAAGGAAAAGTCATCTTCCTCTTCTGCTTTAGAATTGTACTCCCCATGGCTCGAAAAGGACAAGAGAGTATTAGTTGCATTGGTTGATGTATCTTATTGGAAAAATTCCCATTCAAAAGTCCAGGAGAAGTGTAAAGCACTAGAAAAGGAAATGAAAATCATTTAGTACAAGACTATGTCTAAGATAATCAAGGAAAGGTTCAATAAGATGATGGAGCAAGTTGATGATTACTGGAGTGTTTTCAAGTAGATACAATCAGTAATAGACGAGAATGTCTAATAGCAAAGAAGAATGATTGATAAAAAGAAGGAACTTCTAGATAAATTGATTCTGAAGGATCAAACACTACAAAGATATAACAACTTGGTGGAGTATCACAACCAATATCATCACAGACTCAAGGAGGATCTTGGGTGCTTAAATTTGATTCCCACACTCCATGATGATAGAGGGAATCTCCCAGAGAGGGATGATTGGAAAGAAAAATTTACAGGGTTTCTAACAATTGCATTGCGAGAAATAAATGTTGAGGATATGGTCCTGTAAAATACTCATAAAAAAATTGAGAAGTTCATGTACATGGAGTATGATATGAAAGAAATAATATCCAGTGCAGACACTCATGCAGAGCAAGAATACATCCATCACCTCTCAGCTTCCAATCTATTTATCAGTCAAGCAATGGACATTCCAAGAACAACTAAGCAACAATCAGAATTGGTCGGTAGTGATGATGTGGACCCTATTATACAGTAAAATCTTTGAATAGGTCTTAGGTGACCACGGGCTTCTACTCGAAGATTAACAGATTGGTGCACACATCTACGGTTGTGTTAATTTCTTAATTATGTTTAGTTTTAACAACATGTTTTGTTATCAAAGGACGTATCTTTTGGTTTGAAGCTTGTTGCCTCTCATATATATAAGAGCGACCAAGACCAAAAAAAAAAGGGAGGAGATAGATAGAGAAGTAGTAGGAAGCAAATAGGGATAATAGATAGATAGCAGAAGAGTTCCATAATGTTGACATTTTGAAAGAGTATGTTGCAATCATAATTTTTAGGAAATCAATGAAAGATCTCTGATTCTATGGCTTCATATTGGTATCAATTATTTGTTGAAAATATAGAATTATTTGGTTGTCTCCAACTTAATATTTCTTTATTATTTAAATTGGTGTATCAAGGATATATTCAATTTATCAATGCACATTTTTTGTTCTTTTGTGGTGTGATTAGTTGGTTTCTTTGAAAGAATTAAAACCCTTCTAGTCAATCACAGTAATCTAGAAATGTTCTTTGGATCAGTAAGAAGATCCATATAATTAGGATTGCCATATTGTCTCCAATTTGGTATCATATGTTGTTCCTGCATGTTTTATTCAATTGGTTCCTTCAAGGAAGGATTAAAATTCTTTTGATAAATCATAAGTAACCTGGTTGTGTCAGTTGGATCAATAAGTAGAGTTTGTCAATCACTTTCTTGTACGTTTATACAAGATATAAACCAACATAAGTGTGTCAAACAATTTGAGTTACAACCAATACAAGTCATTCATCCTAGATCTTCATTTGACTCTGTCTACCCAACAAGGCATTGATCTTACCCATTTCATCACTTAATTTTATCAAATCCATTTTCAAAACCTTACATCTGTTGACTAAAAATACTAATGAACTTCACCTTGATATTGCTTATATAATTTATACCAAATTAGGCTTGCATCTCTCCACTCCCAATTGCCATTGTGGATAGATTGCTCAAATAGGAAACATATAGTTTAAGTCTGCTTCATTTGCATAGGTATACCTGCCTTGGTCTGACATAGCCTGAAGAGAAGAAGGTTCAAATACACCAATTGGCCTTGTTTGTTAGCCTAAAATGTACCAAAAGCTTGGCAACCTCTTGAGGTATTCCAACCAACATTTTTGAGACCTAATAGATTGGTGACTCTACTAGGGAATCCAATTTTGAACCCAAGCCTTCCATCATAGAGTCACTCTAGGGTTAAAAGACTCCGCTGGGAACAAACTCAATCATCTTCCTACTTTTAGAAAGTAGGTTGCGACTCTGAAGAAATTGTATGACATATATAGTAAGCATCGGATCAAAAAGGATAGATGATAGACATCAGAGATACATTATATCATCTAATATAAACAGAATAAGATCCTTACACGAAGATAGTCCCAAGAAGAACAATGGGAGATGGACTAACACACATGGATCCCCTCCCACAAAAACAAACATAAACAAGAACAAGTCTAAGGTGACATCTAGCCAAGTAGATTTCATAAATGAAGGAAACTCATCAGAACAAGTCTTCGATGTACACAATGATTTGACCTATTGCATGGATCAGAAGGTCACAACAATGATCCATGTGGAGATCTCCACACTCCATTTGAACAAGGAAACAATGATCATCCCATTTATCATTTTGAAATGGACCAAGAAAAGATGCAGGAGTTCCATGTCCAAAGAGATGATGAACGGAGACAAAGGTAGGAGGATTATGATCATGAAATGGCCTATAGACAAGAAGGAAACCAGTGTGGGCTCATGGATAAATCAACTCATGTTGAAGATTTTGAGCACATGACTAATCGAGAATTAGAAATACAAATGCAGTGGTAGGAACAAGAGCTTGAAAGAAGATAGTGGATGATAAAAAGAAACATAGAGTTGAGTCAACAATTGTCTCAACTGAGTATTAATACATCAAAACCACCAAAGTATGTCCCTCCACATAAACAGGGTGGTAATATCAATTTGCAAGGGGCATCTCATAACATAAGAGCACCACAAAACGTAAAACAAAGACAACATTTTCAACATAATATGCCATCTCAGAGATCCCAACATCCAAATGCTACCAATTCTCCCCAACACAATCCACCTCCAGGTCAGCAATACCACCCACAATATCAGTAACATGTTGCCCATCAAAATATGAACCCCCAACAACACATCCAACAAAATACCTATCATTAGCCTCAATATTTGTACCAATACTGCCCTAATACGCCACCCTTGAACTTGCCTCCACAAAATCCTACAAACCCATGTAGACAATATGATCTAACAGGGTATCAATTGTACCCATACCCAATGGATAGTAATCAGAGAAATATGGTTCCCAAGTTCATTGGGAATAATGTGATATCAGCTGAAGAACATATCATAAATTTTAATGCCTTTGTTCAAGATATTAGTATGGAGTATGAGGATGTGAATATGGGATTGTTCATGATGTCTCTAACAGAAGAGGCAAGTGATTGGTTCAATGGCCTACCTGGTGGTTCAATTAATTCTATATCAAACTTCCAAAATCAGTTTCTGGAGCAATATAGGAATCAATGTGCCCCTAAGTTTTCCTTGCATGAATTGATAAGTATCCAGAAACATCATAATGAGTCAGTTTATGACTTCAACCAGAGGTTCTCCAAATTGCACAATAAGATACCACCTAGGTCCAAACTGACTGACCCTGTAGCATTAAGCATTTACCTAAAAGCCTTTGATCCGAAGACAAGATATGAGCTTAGAAATAGGTACCCTAGAAATCTAGTTGAAGCACAAAAAATGACACTGACCATTGAGAACAATAGAAAGGCTGTTGGGATGATTGGTAAGAGAGATAATCTCAAGGTTCCCCAAAATTTTAACAACCCTCAGAACAGGCAAGAGAACACATACAAAAATGAAAGACCAAGGTTGCATGATATGCCATATAACAAAAACTAGAAGGATGGAAAGCCCATAATTGATGGGCCTAAGAATAAGGAGACTCTCGATCCCTTAAAGAAGAAGGGAGCATACATGGTTAACAATAATCCTTGGTTTCAAGTTTGAAAACTGCCACATTCCCCTGATCAGTGTGTTGTATCTCAATCAGTACAAGAAGAAGAAATACCAATGGAAAATGATGAAGAGAATCATACAATATATTTAACCTCCCACACCCTCCATCTGATTGAGTAGGGATATTCATCTTCAGAAGAAGAAGGCTATGCATATGATGTTGTTAACCAAAGGTACAATGTTCATATGGCAGAACAACAAGTCTTTTCTGATTATGATGAAAGCAATGATGAATCATATCCTCCTTGTGCACCATATCAATCAAGTAAATGTAGAATAAGGAGGCCTACTGAGGAAGAGATAAAATAATTAACTATTGTTGCAGTAGAGCAAGCGAAAAGTAACTATAAGCTCAGAAATAGAACAATAAACGTAGATGGAGGTGCTCCAAGAGGAGTATTTGTGAAAGAAAAATAAGTAATACAAGAAAAACCAAAAAGGATGGAAAGTAAGGAACTAAATCGAAATGAACAAAAAAATACTCCCAAAGAAGAAAATAAAGAGCCACACAAAGAAAAGGAGAAGTCTAATGAAACAAACAAAAGAGAAAAGGAGGAGAACAAAGGAGATCCACTAGAACAAAAGAAGATAACCAAAATAGAAAATACCTCTTTCGACTTCACACAGGCCTTGTCCTAGGTAAAGATGTATGTGCCATTATTAGAAATGATAAAAATAAAAGAGTATAGGGACAGTGCTATTCAACTAATATCTAATGGAACTAATAAAAGCACAAACTTTGAGAACAAAGGAACCACTAAGATCTGTAACAACAAGCTAGAAGAAGTAAAGGTTCCTGAGGTTTTTCTTGGTGATGCATTAGTGAATCCTCCACAAATTGATCCATTCTTTACTACACAACTCATTAATAACAAGTTGGTGAGAAACTGTATGATAGATTTAGGTGCTGCTATAAACATCATGCCAATAGGGGTCATGAAACAACTTGGCATGTGGGTGGACACTAATGGTGGTAAATGCTACGCTATGGATAGTAGACCTATCCCAGTGGTAGGAATTATGAAAGATGTAGAGGTGAAGTTGGTTGCTTATCCACAGGCAGTATATAATATTGACATAACTATAATTGACACACCCCCTCATTTTGGAATGCTCTTTTCAAGGCAATGGACTGCAACAGTTGGAGGAAATGTACAATTTTACTTGTCCTATGCCACAATACCAGTAAATGGTGAAGAGGTCAAGCTATATAGAGAGCCAAGGGTGAATCAAATTGTGGACTATGTTGCTCAAAATCAATTGAACTGCTTTTGTGATGTGGATTTAGGAAATTTTAGAATAGAGCCTTCCCAGCCTGAATTAGTAAATATTGATCTAATTGATAAGCATGTTTCCAAAAATGAGCATGGTGTGTGGTGAATGTATTTTGATGGAGCATGCAGTAGAGAGGGCAATGGAGCAAGAGTTGTGTTCATTTCACCTGAAGGCACTACATTCAAATATTCATTCTTCCTGACATTTGAATGTACAAATAACATAGCAGAGTATGAAGCCCTGTTGATTGGGATGAATATGGTTGTCAAACACAAAATAAAATTATTGACAGTCTTTGGAGACTCTAAGTTGATCATTTCACAAGTAAGATCAAAATATGTTACCAAAAATAAGAGGCTAAAATAGTACAGGAACGTTGTATGGGATACCATTGAACTATTCGATGCTTTCTCTATTGAATGGTTAGATAGGTCTAAGAACTTAATGGCAGAATTTTTGGCTAATGTAGGTTTGAAAAGAGATGATATCACTATGGAAGGGATTTCACAGGTTGAATTCAAAACAAGACCTGTCATCCCTGATAATGTTTATAGTTGAAATTTTTTTAATGGTGATACTAATTTATTCAAGTTTCTACATTGCATAGATCAGTATGAAGCCCAGGAGATTGATTTTAATGCATTTGTGGAAGTAGATGACAAACAAACTGTGTTTGGAAAAGAAATTGTGCAGCTCAAAACCAACAAACTTCCTAAAGGACTTGTGGCACTAGAAAGGGTGTTTGATAGAAATGATCAAACTCTTATGAAACAAACACTAGTAAAGAGAGAAGATGTTGAAGAGATCAACCTGGGGACTGAGTTGGAACCAAAAAGGGTATACATTGGAAAGAAGATAAGTCCAACAATCAGGAAAATGATGATTTCACTGTTAAGGAAATACAAGCATGTTTTCGCATGGTCTTATGAGGATCTTAAAGCATATAGAGAAGATCTATTCCAACATGAGATTCCATTAAAACCAGATACAAAAACATTCAGGCAGAAATAAAGACCCATCAACCCAACTTTGGAGCCTAAAATGCATGAAGAGCTTATAAAGCTTAGGGAAGGAGGTATTATCAAGCCAATTAGACATTCATCTTGAGTATCTAATCTAGTACCAGTCAAAAAGAAAACTGGAGATATAAGGCTTTGTGTAGACTTCTGAAACCTAAATGTATCCTCTCTCAAGGACAATTACCCTCTTCCAAACATGGAGGCTATGCTACAAAGGGTCACAGGCTGTGAGTTACTATCCACGATGGACGGATTTTCAAGCTATAACCAAGTGAAAGTTAAAGAATCAGAACAATACAAGACAACCTTCACTACGCCATGGGGAACATATGTTTATATTAGGATGCCATTTGGACTCACAAATGCTGGAACAACATTCCTAAGGGCCATGGATGTTTCTTTTGTTGACCTTATTAATGTAATAATGGTAGTCTACCAAGATGATTTAACTGCATATTCCAAGAAGGCAGAGGATCATGTGGCTCACCTTAAAAAAAAAATTCTGAAAGCATTGGAACATGGCATCTCCCTCAATCCTAAAAAATTCCATTTTGCAGTAACAAAAGGAAAATTACTTGGGCATATAGTCTCTAAGGAGGGAGTAAGGATTGATCCCGAAAGAGTGGAGACCATTGATAAGATACCTATCCCCAAAATAGTTGAGGCTATTCAATCCTTCTTTGGACAAATCAATTTTGTAAGAAGATTCATATCAAATTTTGCTGAGATAGTAAAGCCAATATCAAAGATGCTAAAGAAAGGTGCAAAGATTGATTGGACAACTGAAGCTATAGATGCATTCATATCCATAAAAAGAGCAATCAAGGAAGCTCCAGTATTGAAATCTCCAGATTTCAGCAAACCTTTCCAAATATTTTCATTCACATCTTATCACACAGTTGTTGCAGTGATGCTCCAAAAGAATGATGAAGGGTATGAGCATCTAGTCTCCTTCTTCATCAAATCCCTCCAGAATGTAGAATTAAAGTATGATATTGTGGAGAAACGGACCTATGCATTGGTGAGAGTTGTAAAGGAATTTAGACCATATCTGGTGGGAGCAAAAGTGATAGCCTATGTGCCTAACGTTGTAGCAAAAGATGTATTTACACAAAGTGAGACAACAGGTCGTAGGTGCAGATGGATAAATAGCATCTAGGAGTTTGATATTGAGTTTCAGATCACCAAGCTTGTAAGAGGGCAAGGATTAGCCAAATTGATGGCTAAATCAAACTTGGAAGCTGCCCAAGTATGTAATGTGGACGATGAGGAGAATATGGTAACTAGTATTGAGCACACGTCATGGTACACTGATATTGTGTACTATCTTAAACATTTGAAATGTCCAGAAGGGTTTGATGACAACATAAAAAGGACACTCAAGTTGCAGGCTTTAAAATAAGTATTCATGAGGGGGGATCTCTACTGGAAGAATAGGGATGGTGTTCTATTATTGTGCTTAGATGAGCATCAAGCGAGGCATGTCTTGAAGGAAATGCATGAAGGAGTATGTGGGGGAAATTTCTCAGCAAAAACCATTGCTCATAAGATATTAAGGGTGGGGTACTATTGGCCTAAGGTTTTTAACGATGCACATGACTATACTAGAAAATGTGAAGCATGTCAAAAGTTTTTTGGGAAGCTAAAATATCAAGGAGCATTACCTTTGAGACCTATGCAGGTTGAGGCTCCCTTTCACCAATGGGGAATTGACTTCATAGGGGAAATTATAGAAAAATCTAATGGAGGACACAAATGGATATTAGTAGCCACATATTAATTCACAAAATGGGTGGAAGTTATACCCACCAAGCAAGCAACTAATAAGGTTGTGACAAATTTCTTATTGGAAAAAATCATCACAAGATTTAGAGCTCCAACAAGGATTGTAACTGATAATTGAATGTGTTTTAGGTTAGATGAATTCAAGGGATTTTTCCAATTATATGATATAGTAACCTCATACTCTTCACCATACCATCCACAGGCAAATGGGCAGGTTGAATCCAACAACAAGAGTATCTTGAAATTCATAAGAAGAATGTTGGATAACAACAAAAAGGCCTGGGATTCTAAGTTGAGGCTTTCTTTATGGGCAGTCAAAATCACTGTGAAAAGGGCTATTGGTAAATCACCTTTTGAGCTTGTGCATGGAACTCAAGCCAGACTCCCTTTGCATAATCTAATACCAGTATGCAAGTTCATTTTGCAAGAAGATTTGGACGTTCCTGAACCCATGGAGGAAAGGATGGAGGAATTAATGGAGCTCGATGAAATCAGAAACCAAGCCCAGTAGCATAATATCAAGAAATAGTTACAAATGAAATACTTGCATGACAGGAAGGCTAAAAATAGGAAGTTTGAAGTAGATGGCATAGTTCTCATGTGGAATCCCAGGATCCAGGACAAAGGAAAGCATGGGAAATTTGAGGCCTTATGGTTAGGACCCTTTGTTATTTTTTGCAAGGGAGGTGAGGATTCATATTATCTCCAGAACATGTCAGGAGAAGAACAAGAATTTCCAGTACATGGGCAGTTCCAAAAACATTTTTTTTCTTGAAGAACATAGAGAGGATTAAGGATTGCCAGTGCATGGAAAATTCTTGACAAACCTCTTAAAATATTTTTTTCCATGCACAGTAGTCTTAGGTTCTCATAATATTCCATCTCCAACCATGGTCTACTCCCCAAAGATTTTCTGGATTCTTCCAATGATCTTACAATCATTCATCCCCAGACGGAGCCACTATTAGGACTAGGAAATCCCACATTTTTTCATCAGCTTACCTCCCAGTCCTTACAAAAGTTCACCACACCTAATTTTATGATTTGGAAAAATCAATGAGATTATCAAAAGTATAACACTCAATGATGAAGCAGGGGTGCATCAAGGTAGCATTGTTTGGTGTCCCAATGATAGATCGAGAGAAAGACATTCATCGGTGGAGAAGGTGACCATCGGTAGAAGATGAACCAAGGCCCCAACGATACAGTGATGAACAATTACTACAAGTTGATGTGATGTCCAAGAACATCATCGAGATATTCAACATAAATGCTCCTCTCGATGACAAGACTGAAATAAGTGGTGTATTAATGAGCCAAAGCAGAAGTAGATTGCACCACAAGTTGATCATACAATTGCAGAAACCAGGAGGGTTACGCTAAGGGAAGAAGTAGACGAGACGGAACTCAGAGCTCTTACATAGAAAAACTAGGGGAGACAGAAATTCACGTAAGTACATCACTCTTAGCTAGAAAGTTATATTTTCTTAGAGATTTCAATGGAAGAAAATGTGGAAAAACCTAAGGCAAAGAAACAAAAAATTGAAATGAGGAATTTAAACCAAGACTTGATAGACCAGTGTCTGGGGTCGGGGCCGAGACCCAAGAGAAGTGTTCAAAATAGGAAATTTTTAGACAAACATAAGGGCCAGGGGGATGTTTAGACACCACAGCAAGGATATGAGCTTTTCATGTATCACTACAGAAAGCAATTCAGATTTCAACCAGTTTGTAACCCATGGAGGTTGAACTTAGGAAGACTTGTGGTGAAAAATGTATTCATCAACGTAGAATTAATGAAAGCTCTTGCCAGTAGGTATAACACCAAGAAGAGAACTATCCAGTCACCAAGTAGGGCCGATATGCTAGTTATCTCCCAAGACTCGATCTCTAATGTATTTCAGTTAGAATGCCCCATGAATTTTCCATTCACAATTACAGATCTCTTGACAGAATATCGTTGCATGGATACCAACTACAAGAGGTGGAAATTTCCTCTGCATAGACCTAAAAATGAGGAACATTAGCTCAGGAGGTTTTCAAGCAACGAAAACCCTCATTTTCATTTAGATTTGATTGAAGAATACTTTCAATATACCTATTACTCAGTTGGTCAAGTCTTGGGAATAGAGGCCTCGTCCCTTATGTCTATTGCACCGATGGTTATAGCTATCGATATACAGAGCAAGGATGCTAGGTCATTCGACTATGCAAGCTACTTGGCTAATGCCCTAGACCAAGGGCTTGAAAGGATAAAAAATAACAATGACTGCATAGATTTCAAACACTATTCCTTGCTAATGCATTTACTTTTGTATGAAGGACATGCTAGAAATGTTTGGAGTAAAGAACTAAGGATCAAAGATACAAATGAAAATGGAAACTTCAGACCTGTACAGATGTGGACTGTACTATGGGATAGTCGATGTGAAAGGTATCATTATTTATTTTTTGAAGAATATTTTGTTAAACCACTAATGAAGCTACTGGGATATTCATATGATCACAACTTATCCCCTGAGGTACAATGATTTCTGAGACCAAAGGAGAATGACCCAAAAGGCAAAGTAAACCATAATTGGGGAGACTGGTATGCTTTCTCTGATTGCACAGTAATAAGAATCTATGGGTTTGAAGGGTTTCCACACTTTCTACCCTAAGTAGTTCCTAATAGAGTTTCTTATTTGGAGATTGTACGACAATTGGCCAAATTTGATGCTAAGCACCTCAAGAGTCATAATAAGCAATCACTCATGCCCAGTACTCTTTGTTTTGGAGATTTTACAGTGGTTGCAAATGAAGGATATGAAGAGATTGATGATAAATTAGCACATTACAATCCTCCTCTTGGGTACGAAAGAGAGAAATTTGATGCAGAGGGGCTTGTTCATCAAGCAAGATTAACACAGGGACTATCAGGGTATGAGCATTGGTTTGCAGTTGATGATGTGATTAGGAACCGAGATGAAGCTTCCACCAGTGATAGAATGGCCTCATATAATAAAGTTATGCTTGTGGAGGAGTGGAAGAGAAAGAATGTCCAATCATATTCAAATACATTTGGTGATATACATGATCCCTTGGTTAGGATTGAGCAACTTATTGCTCATATGAATGAAATAGTAAAAGATGTGCCTTCATATGTTTTTAATACATCTCATGCAAGTTATACAGGAGTACAAGCTAAAGATGTGGAGCCTCTAGATCACATACCTTCACAACCTACTCCTGATGTATGTTTTTCTACTAACAACAGTGAAGAAGAGGAAAGTAACAAAGAAAGTGATGAGAAGAGTAGTGAAGAGGAGCAACAAGTATAACAAATAAAAGCCCCTGTGATTACATAATATGAACCCCCTCAGGAACAAAATGTTGTAATATTTGAAGCATTAGATGAATTATCTAATGACATTAGGGTCAAGGCTGGTTAGGAATTCATTTTTGATAGTGACTTTGTTAAAACTTCTGAATTCAAATCATTTGTCTATGAATATGAGGGAAGGAAAATAAGACAAAAGGAGCAAGATATTACTCCTGAAAAGGAAGTTGTTGCTTTAGAGGAATTGAAAAGGGAAATTGATAAGGTGATACAATCTATCACCCCCTAGAGAGGTAGGGAATTACTTCAAGAGGCTGGGGTATTACTTCTACCAGGATGGGACATTAGCTCTACAATTGTATTTGATAGTTTTAGAAAAAGAGGGGATAAAACAATGAACCTAATGGAGGAGGCTAGTGACAAGAGATATTCAGAGTCTGGGTATAATCCAGATGAGGCTACCTTGCTTATTTGGTCACTATACTCCCATGAAAAGAGGCTGACAGTGATTGATAATCTAAATCAAGTGTTTGGAAATATTTTGGTCCAAAGAGTTGGAGACACTAATCCCTTGGAAACTGTAGAACTGAATGTCAATGTGGAAAAATTCACTTGGGCACAAATTGAAAAGTTGGTTAAAGAAAATGACAAACTAAAAAGGGAGCTATCACATCAACAGGAAAAGTCATCTTCCTCTTCTGCTTCAGAATTGTCCTCCCCATGGCTCGAAAAGGACAAGAGAGTATTAGATGCATTGGTTGATGTATCTTATTGGAAAAATCCCCATTCAAAAGCCCAGGAGAAGTGTAAAGCACTAGAAAAGGAAATGAAAACCATTAAGTACAATACTATTTCCAAAATAATCAAGGAAAGGTTTAATAAGATGATGAAGCAAGCTGATGATTATTGGAGTGTGTTCAAGCAGATACAATCAACAATAGAGGAGAATGTCCTATTGTAAAGAAGAATGATTGATAAAAAGAAGGAACTTATGGATAAATAGATTCTAAAGGATCAAACACTACAGAGATATAAAAAATTGGTGTAGTCTCACAACCAATATCATCACAGACTCAAGGAGGATCTTGGGTGCTTAAATTTGATTCCCACACTCCATGATGATAGAGGGAATCTCCGAGAGAGGGATGATTGGAAAGCAGAATTTACAAGGTTTCTAACAACTGCATTGCAAGAAATAAATGATGAGGATATGGTCTTGCAAAATACTCATAATTTTTTTGAGAAGTTCTTGTACATGGAGTATGATATGAAAGAAATAATATCTAATGCAGACACTCATGCAAAGCAAGAATATATCCATCACCTCTCAACTTTCAATATGTTTATCAATCAGGCAGTGGACATTCCAGGAACAACTAAGCAACAATCATAATCAGTCAGTAGTGATGATGTGGACCCTATTATACAGTAAAAGCTTTGAATAGGTCTTAGGTGACCATGGGCTTCTACTCGAAGATTAACAGATTGGTGCACACATCTACGGTTGTGTTAATTTCTTAATTATGTTTAGTTTTAACATCATGTTTTGTTATCAAAGGACGTATCTTTTGGTCTGAAGCTTGTTGCCTCTCGTATATATAAGAGAGACCAAGACCAAAAACAAAAAAGGGAGGAGCTAGATAGAGAAGTAGTAGGAAGCAAATAGGGATAATAGATAGATAGTAGAAGAGTTCCATAATGTTTACATTTCAAAAGAGTATGTTGCAAGCATAATTTTTAGGAAATCAATGAAAGATCTCTGATTCTGTGGCTTCATATTGGTATCAATTGTTTGTTGAAAATATAGAATTATTTGGTTGTCTCCAACTTAATATTTCTTTATTATTTAAATTGGTGTATCAAGGATATATTCAATTTATCAAGGCACATTTGTTGTTCTTGTGTGGTGTGATTAATTGGTTTCTTTGAAAGAATTAAAACCCTTCTAGTCAATCGCAGTAATCTGGAAATGTTATTTTGATCAATAAGAAGAGCCATATAATTAGGATTGCCATTATGTCTCCAATTTGGTATCATTTGTTGTTCCTGCGTGATTTATTCAATTGGTTCCTTCAAGGAAGGATTAAAATTCTTTTGATAAATCATAAGTAACCTGGTTGTGTCAGTTGGATCAATAAGTAGAGTTTGTCAATCACTTTCCTGCACGTTTATACAAGATATAAACCAACATAAGTGTGCCAAACAATTTGAGTTACAACCAATACAAGTCATTCATCCTAGATCTTCATTTGACTCTGTCTACCCAACAAGGCACTGGTCTTACCCATTTCATCACTTAATTTTATCAAATTTGTTTTCAAAACCTTACATCTGTTGACTGAAAATACTAATGAACTTCACCTTGATATTGCTTATACAATTTATACCAAATTAGGGTTGCATCTCTCCACTCCCAATTGCCATTGTGGATAGATTGCTCAAATAGGAAACATATAGTTTAAGTCTGCTTCATTTGCATAGGTATACCCACCTTGGTTTGGCAGAGCCTGAAGAGAAGAAGGTTCAAATACACCAATTGGCCTTGTTCGTTAGCCTAAAATGTACCAATAGCTTGGCAACCTCTTGAGGTATTCCAACCAATGTTTTTGAAACCTAATATAATCAAAGGAGGAAGCAAAGGGACAACTACAAACAATAATATCCACCTCTAATTAAAGGAACAATAAAAGGAAAGAGTATTGGACACTTTTTAAAAATGTCACCAATTTAACCATTCCAACAATATGCCCTACCAAAAATCATAGAAGTGTATTAGAGAAGCTTACAATATGAAAATAAGTTTACACCTAGCTATGAGAAACACAATCAATAATGTTGTAGTGTTTCACGTGATCTTAGTCTAAGCAAGTAATTAAATCCTTGAAAGTGAATTTTCTTCATTTTTCCTAGATTTTTTTTGTTTCACTCCCACAAAACACCACTAATTCACTAATATCATACAATTAATATTTCAATGATAAGTCTAATCTATCATATAAGATCAAGCAGTGGAGATCTCATTAAAGATAAAAGTTAGAAAAGGAAGCTAAAATAAGGATGTATCACTTAGGTGATGCAAAGTGAACAAGTATTTTTAGAATTTTTTTTGGAGCTTTTTCATGATTTTTTTTTAAAGTAAAAATACATTCAATTGCATCCATAGTTAGTAAAATTTTAACTAGGAAAGAAACTTGGGTAGAATGGTCTATAAAAATTGAATTTGTAATGAAAATCAACAACCTATTGAATCTCTATACCCAAAACCAATACCAATTTGGATAAAAAATACAAAATCCTTTTCACTAATGAGAGTATGTTTTGATGGAGAAATATGCCATCACATATAAGGATGAAATTCACCATGGGAGGCATGTAAAAAATTGAAGGATTTGTATGATTCAAATTCAAAATTGGTATTCATATAATTGTAATTAAAATTACTCAAACTTGAGTTAAATGGTGATTGAAATGAGTCTAGCTTTTGAAATTTAAGTAATCAAACATTACATTGATGCTATTGGAGTGTAAAAATTGTGTATATAATAGCCTTTATGAAGCCTCTTCTTCACACATTTTTAGCTTATTTTGTTTTATTTCAAGCAAGCAAGAAATTATAGTCACCCAATTTGGATAAGTTGGTTTAAAGAGAAAAAAATTGAAAGAAAAACTAAATTTGGGAGAAATATTTTCTATATCCATTAAAAATCCAAGCAACCTATCACCCAAATTTTTTGAAGGAGATAGACAACAAAAAATTAAAAATAAAGGAATCAATAGAGGATGAGGTAAAAATGACATAAAAAAATATGTAGAAGAAAAGGGAGTCATGAGGCTCATAAATGTACAACATTATGGGAAAAGATTGAGGCATATAAAAAACAAAAGGACTCTAATAAAGGAAAAAATAAATTTTATGATTTGAATTCAACTCAATTTTCTAGTTATTGTCAAGGTGATATTTTATAAATTGTGTTTTTTTCACATTAAATAATGCAACTAGTGTCTTAATAGAATAAATTTGGTATGGTGATTGTGTTTTATACACTAGTTCCATGCAACACATGACTTTATAAAATGGATTCTTTGAGTAATTCATAAAGGAAGTTGTGGATCAAGTATTTTTGGTAGACAAGACAAAGCTACAACAAAAAAAGAAAGGGAACTATTCAATCTTTAAATATATATCATACCTTCTTCAATTAAAAATAAACTTCTTGTCCCTAGTCATTATTCAATAACAAAGAAAATTCATTTTCTAGATAATGGAAGGGTAACGATCTAAAGGAAAAGTGATAATTTAGTCATCATAAGTAGTTTTAAGGAAGGAAAGTTGATAAGACTCAAAAGTGAGCCTTTAATTTCATGAAAATTTTATCATCTTGATGAATATCGCATTCCAACAAGCCTTATGACATGCATGATTTAGGAAAGAAAACTATGATAGAATTTGGATAATATAAAAGAATGTTGTAATTTTTCCAACTCTATCTAAAATAATTTAAAAAGTGTGAAATTTATATTTTTTTGGCCAAACAACAAAGGGAGTCATTAGAAAAATAAAATTGGAAAGATGAAAGGAAATTACAAATGATTTGCTTTGATTTTTGTGGTCCATTACCAATCTCTTTTGTTGATGGAAATGATTATTCATTTTTATTCATGAATGCTTATAGTTGAATGACTTGGATCTATTTTTAAAGAGAAAACAAAATTAAAGTGTTTCTTAATGATTGAAAATGATGCTTAATCTCATATTGAAACAATAAGGACTAATACTAGTGGTGAATTCATATTAAAGATATTTGTATATTGTCTCAAGAAAATTGGATCAAGCATCAACTCATAGTCCCTCACACTCCTCAATAGAACAAAGTAGTTGAAAGGAAAAACAAAATAATGATGAATGTGGTTTGGGCAATGTAGTATTTCAAAGAATTAAAACAATATTTTTTTGGTAGAAATAACTCAAAAAATATTCTATCTCCACAAAGGTTACTTTTAACAACTCTTGAAATAGAGACTTCATGTATAAAATTTGGTGCAGTCATCTTTCATCAAGGAGACATATTTAAATTTTTGGATCCACATGCTATACAATGATTCTTGAGTATAGGAACAAGTTGGATCACAAGAGTAAAAAATGCATTCTTTTGGGGTATTGAAACTCCTCAAAAACATATAAATTGTATGATGAGAAAAATAAGAAATTTTTAAAATAATGGAATATAGAATTCTATGAAACCATAATTTACTTGGTCAACATTGAATGAAAAATGTGTCAATTTGAAAAATTTGCAAAAGACATATCAAGCCATCACTAAGGTTCCACCTTGGATAGCAATAATTCTATAAATTATAGAAGTGGAAAAAGCTATTTCCCAAGTGATACCTTTTGTAGAGGATTGCATTTCAAAATAGCAATAGTCCAAAGATGAATTTGTTTTAGAAAAATAGTTGGAAAATGATCAAGAAGATATCAATCAAGTGATACCTATTGAGAAAGAAGGAGATTTGAATCAAGAAAATAAAGCGCAAAATGTAACTTATAAAATAGAGGAAAAGTTATCAAAATGTGAAACCTAAAAATTGAAAGATGTCAAACCTAATGAAGTTTATAAAACAAATACTAGAAATGAATAGAAAACCTAGTTCATCAAGAAGAGTACTATGAATAAATTCAAGTTAAGATTAAAAAACTTACCTTAAGTTGGAATATAGAAGAATAAGTCAACAAATAGTTGATTTAAAACCAAATTCCTACAAAGAAGCTAGAAAGATTAAAGTGTTGAGGAAAGGAATGAAAAGAAATATGGGGAAGGTGTATGAGCTCTGCTAGGGTTTTCTTGTGTCTGCGGTCATTCTTGGCCCCTCTTGCATCATACTGCGCTCTTTGCGTAGAATTTTTCTCTTTTCCTGTGTGTACGACCACATTTACTACGTTTTTTTTGTTTTAATATGCTTTCAACCGGCTCTAACCTAGCAATTCATGTTGGTGTTGGTGGTTCGATGGCTCTACTCAATGGCTCCTCCTTCGAACAAACAACCCCAGAAATTTGTTCTGAAAATGTTTCACAAGGTAATTCTTTTGACTCCCCAGCTGATGTGGTTTTACCTTTGCCTAATTTTGATTTTGTTTGTACATGGCTTGAGCAACATACTCTTGTTGGGTACTTTATTGGGAGGACTCCCCCTGAAAGTGTGCTTAAAGAATGGGTCCACAAGGCCTGGGTCCCTCATGGGGTTCGCCTTGATATGGTCCAAAATTTAACCAAGGGTTTTTTCCTTTTCCGTTTTGCGGAGATCAGTCATGTTCAGGCAATCCTGAATCATGGTCCCTAGTATGTCAAGTCTTCTTTGTCGATTTTCTAGTCGTGGACTCGGGACTTCATTGTTTCGGATGACACCAAGTTGCGGGTCCTGGTCTGGATTGAGTTCCCAGGGTTTCCCTTGTCTTGTGTGCCTTTTTTGAGTCATATTGCGTCCTCTCTAGGGAAGGCCATTTGTATTGAGCCAGATAGGTTATTCCAGGCCCGACCCCATAAATGGGTCTGTGCTGAAGTGGACCTTTCACAAGATTTGAAAGACTCGATTAACATTCAAATTGGAGATTTTTGGCATACCCAAAAGGTCACTTATTTTAATCTTCTGAACACGTGTTCTAGATGTCAGTCCGCAAACCACAAGATTAGGGACTGTCCTTTGGCAGTGCCTCGTACTCCTTCTCCACCACGAGAATCTAAAAAGCCCCGTCAGGCGGATAATTCTACTGCCAAACTTGATGAGAAATGGACCACGGTTAGGAACCGTAAACACAAGTCCAATGGCTCTAGGATGGTTTCCAAAGTCCCTGAGCCAGCTAAAGATGCTTCAAACCCTTCGACAAAAGGGGAAAGAATCCCCAGTTGGGGCTGACAGTATTCCTACGCGGCCCAAGCCAAAGGCTACGCATCAGCCTACTACCATTATGATGGCACAGCCAAATGTTTCTCCTCCCGTGACGGGAGCTCAACGATAGTCTCGCAATCCTTCTCTGCCATTAGAAGGAGAATATGTACAAGAGAAACAAATATTTTTTGCTTTGAATATTCAAATTGGGTCAATTCCGCCAGAATTTTGCAAAATCGCTTCTCTACTCTGGATGAGGAGGAGTCAAACTCCAACGATATGGAGGAGTTTCAGTCATGAATTTCCTCTTATGGAATGTTTGAGGTCTGACAGACCTCTCTAGGAGTATTCTGTTAAGGATACTTTGCAAAAATATGATGGTATTGAAGTGCTTTGTCTCCAAGAAGTTAATTTTTTGGTTTTTGGCTCGCGTTGGCTTGTCGTTCTATTTGGCCATCCAGTCATATGTTTTTTACTGCTCATGATGCTAGACATGGCGGAGCTGTCACCCTTTTTTCCCCATAGTGGCACGCTTGTGTGGTTGACCATGGGTTTGAACCGACACATCGGCTTGTCTGGATCCTCCTTAATATTGATAATCACTCTTTTGTATTATTAATCTTTATGCCTCTAATGATGTTGTGGAACGCTCTTTGCTTTGGCATTGGATTGTTGATTCATTACCAGTTGCTACCTAGCTATTGTGTGGGGATTTCAATATGGTTGAGATGGCATATGATAAAGATGGAACTCTACCATTTAGATGGGCAGTTGGCGAACATGAGGCGTGGTTCTACATGCGTAATAAATTGGGGCTCTTTGATCCCAATGTTGGCCACTGCCATTCTCATTCCCTCTGGCACACTTTGTGTAATTTCAGGGTTGGCTTTGATAGGATATTTAAGTGCCTTGATTGTGCCATGATCTTGGCTCAATCTTTATTTTCTCTTGATAGCTCTTCTCTCCTGGTTAAGTCATTAGTTGATCTGACTTTGTCATATCATTTCCCCATTTCTTTTCACATTGAATAAGAGACAAGACAACCTCGGGCCTACAGAACACAATTATTTTTTAACATGTCTTTGCTTTGTCATCAACCATCTTGGCCCACATTCGTAGAGTCTGGAATTTGGAGTGTAGGTCACCTCATAATACAGGTTGGATTAATTGGTGGAATGATGCTATCACTCGCACGACTATATTTCTACACATTTATGGGTGCCAGCTGGCCATTTTTCATCGGCGATCTTATGAGGCTACCATAACTGACCTACGCTCAACAATCGAGGCTCTGGCGGCTAGCCCTTTCTCCCCATCATTACAAGTCAGGGTGTCAAAATTAAGACACCAAAAGCAAGTTGCAGACAATTATGTTTCCAAAGGTGCACAAATCAAAGCTAGATTGCACTGGTTAAAGATTGGCGACCGTGCCTCCAAAGAGTTTTTTCTGGCCCTACGTGCCATGCACTCATCTCCTGGCATTAAATAAATTAAAGATGGAATTCAGGTGCTTTCTAAGCTACCTGAAATTCTCCAGGCCTTTGTTCAACATTATGAACAAGTTTTCACTGCTCAGGAGTACACACCAGAGCGACAGCAAGCCCTTCACGATTGTCTTGTTGTTGTGCCAAATAGGCTATCTTCAACCCAGAAAGCATTTTGTGATCAACTACTCATAGTTGAGGACTTAAAGTAAGTTATTCATTCCATGGTTGATGACAAGGCCTCGATGATTGATGGTTTCCCTTGTGAATTTTACAAGACCTTGTGGGACTGTGTTGGGCACGACTTGCATAAAGTCTATCTTAAGGCTTTTCATTCTAAATCCCTGGGTAATATAATTAATAAAGGAAATATTAAATTCATACCTAATTCTGGAGATCCTGAGGATATCTGCAACTGACGGCCTATCACACTCCTCAATGTCTCTTACAAAATCATCACCAAAGCTCTGGATCTGAAGATCCACCATCTGTTGCCTTAGATTGTGCGCCCGGAGCAAACTAGGTTTATCAAGTCCAGATTCATTCTAGACAATATCATTGATGTGTGGGAAGGTATGGAGTGGGCCAACCATTCGGACCAGAAAGCTATCTTTTCTCAAAATAGACTTTGCTAAAGCTTATGACCGCATTGAGTGGCCTTTTATTCTAGCCATGTTGAAAGCCTTGGGGTTTGGGCCTAATTTCATCCAGGTTGTCCAAATGCTCTTCTCAGATGCCTCTGCTTGTATCACCATTAATGACCTCCAATATCTTTCCTTTGGGCTTTTCCACTCCATTCGAAAAGGATTCCCACTTGCTCCTTCTCTTTACGTGCTTGTTGTCAAAGGATTTGGCTATCTCTTGGCCAATGTGGTTTCTCAACAGTGTGTTAAAGGCATTACTCTGCCTAACTCTCAAGCTCAACTAGTTAATGACCATTTTGTTGATGACTCTTTCCTCACCCTTCTGGAGGAAGAGAATAATATTAAGGCGGATCTTGAATGTCTTAACATTTTTTTCTTGTGTCTAGCTCCGCCAGTCAGTGGCATAAAACTTTGTGCTACAGGCAATCTATTTTGCCACTCCTCACTGGCTTCAACAGTACAGTTGGAAATGGATTAGGCCAGGGGAAATCTTTTGGTTTCTAGGAATTCCCTTTGCCTTCCAGGCTTCTCCAGCTAAGTTATGGAAAGTTTTCCTCTACAGGATTGAGCAAAATTTGGCCTATTGGATTACCAGCCTCTGTCTCTGGCAAGCAAATTCCAAGTGTGCTCCAAGATTTTGGGGGATACACATGTCTACTACTCCTCTTGTTGGGCTCTTTCGAAAGCTGCCTATGCCAAGCTTAAAAATCTACTTTGGGACTTTATGTGGGCCTCTACGGAGTCCAACAGAGGGTTTCACCGTGTTTCCTGGGAGTTTTACTGCCTTCCCAAAGACTCTGGAGGACTTGGTCTACTCTCCACTCAACGACAAGGAACTTCCTTGTGTGTGAAATGGATAACTAGAGCCCTTACTGGAGATGAAGCCTGGAAAATTCTCCTCAGAAATTGCATTCAATCTAGCTTTCATGTTCATTGACCTGTTGATAGGCTTTCGTTAGGTCCCATTACTTTAGAAGATAAAATTCAATATGTCGACCAGGCAGTGTCCAAGGCAGTTTGCAATAGAAGAAGACTTGACTATCTCTCTTAGATTTTCTAACTTTTTAGAGCAGCTAATGTTAATTCTAACCTAAGGTCGTCTAACTATTTAGCTATAAAGCAGTTTATCCTAAAGAAAACTGGAAATATTTAAACTAAAAAGCATAAGAGAACTAACTTATAAAGCATGATAACTAAACTAGAAAGTACAAAAATGATTAAACTAAGGAACTGATAAACTACGGAAGTGGAAAAACTTGTAAACAATCCATGAAACATCCTCTTTAAATAGTAACGATTCTAACAGTTAACAATAAGAAACTACGAAAATGAAAGACAACGAATGCTCTGAAACTTCAGACACAACAATGACAAACCCAACAATTCCCTACAGAATGATTTTCCATGCAATAAAAGCAACATAAAGGAAAGTACTTATCTATTTAAGCTATCTTCCCTCGAGTGTCCAGTTCACGGGTTACTACGTTCATTCTCAGGTCACATACACAACTGATTCGAAAGTTCTTCCATTAAACATAATTTTCATCCATAACTCTACAACTCAGAAGTTTTTATGTAATAATCTCTTTATTCATAAATTTAGAAAACAAGTTGACAACATAACATTACTATTTTGTGTGTTATCTTTTTCTTCTGGAGATTACATCTTTTATCGAAAACTTCTAACTAAATCCTATATTTCAGATGACACAAATGACCATTGAAAAATTCTATAACAGATTGCGAACAACTTTTATGACTTTAAAACCCATTACATAAATAAATTAAAGAGGCTCAAGTTGAGCCATGAAGCCTTTGACTTAAAAACATAACAGAAATTGAAACTTAAAATCAACTATATCCTCGGTCCATCATCCTAAAGTTTTGGAGTATGTTTCCAGCACACGCCTTCAACTTGTTCTGAGCACGTGTTGGCTAAATGCTTCTAACTGCAACTTGATAACTGATTATTATCCTACAAAATACTTAAAACAACCCATTAAATTTGTATTGGCAAAATACTTCAATAAATCATAAGAAATAAAGTTTGTACAATTTCTCCTTAAAAAACAAGCAATTATTTCTCCTAAAGTTTAATTAATTGGCAGAGGATAGGAATTTTGCATTTATGGAATAGGCCTTTATTATGTTATTATGATGAGGTTATTTTTACCTCATCACCCACCTGGAAGGGGATTGGCTTTCAAACCCTTCTATTCATGAAAGAACTAGTTCAATGGGAACTTTTGTGGCCAAGAGCATTTGGAGAGCCTGGGAGGCAGTTAAGCCTTGGCTCCGCTGGGCCGACTCTGGTTTTCGTGATGGGATTTCGCTCAATCAATGAAATTTTTGGTGGTCGCCTCTCTTTGCTAGTAATGGTCAGCCGCTAGCCAAGTCACCTTGGCTTAAGGCGCTAAGGTTCCACAAGAAAGGCATTCAAACTTTGCAGCAGGTGTTTCACAAACCGAAAATGTGCATCATACCGTGGGAAGATTTTTGTAACCTTTACAACGTTCAAAACCAGGACCATGATGCTTATGATGGTCTGGTGAATGCTATTCCTATAGATATGCTTCATAAGGTGGGAATTCGTGGGTCCAAGCCCTAGTGGAAGGACTGGAAGTGGTACCTAGACACCCCTTTTAGGAATTACAAGCCTAGGCTTGGTTATAGTTGGCTTTCACCACACTTTCCTATGATTGAAAGTCTGAACTAGAGGTGGCTTCTTCAATCCCCCACTCATTTCTGGAAAAAAATATTCTCTGCCACTTGGTCTGCAAGTGTTGAGCCGAAACTTGACCACTTTGCTTGGTGTATTCTTTTCCAAGGCTTTCTTGTGGGGTCTTAGCTTGTTCACTTGGGGGTCTAGGACCCTTGATGCCCTTTTGTGGGAAAGCTAAGTCTTTTAAGCATCTCTTCTAGTTTTGTACCATAGCTTAGTAGTTTTGGAATTGGATTCATGACTTCTTTCGACCTTTCAAACCGGAGCCCTTCTTTTGGCATATGGTTTTGCTGGGAGACTCGCCTAGACTTCCTGCTAAATATACCCAACTTTGGCACACTTACAAGGTGGAAATCCTCTTCAATAACTAGAAAGATAGAAATGCCTACATATTTTCTAACACACAAATGGATAAAAATGTTTCTTTGTATTCTAAAGCTATTATTTTCTCTAATGTGCTCTTGCAGATTCAAGTTCAAACCAACAAGGTTGCACTTGAGGTGGCTCACCTTCAGGTGCTTTTGGATCATTGGGGCAATGCCCTGTGTACTGTTGCTCAGGTGCCCGCTTTTCCCACTTCCTCTCACGGTCGATCACCCTCTTGGGGCCGACAATAGAGTGGCTCTACTCGCCCCCGCTCTCAGCCTCCTCTTAGGCATGGTTCCCGCCCTCCTCAACGGACTCGTTCTCCTCCTCTGCAGGTTGGCCCTTTGGAGGAGCGACAGGGAGCAGTGGTGGCGGTTCTAGGTGGCCCTCTGATGATAGTCCTACTACTAGCTCTGGTTGGCCAGATTCTGGTAAATGTTTTCCGCGTCTAGCGCTTGCATTCTCACCCCAGCGTGAGGATAAAGATAAAGATAAAGATGTTGATGATGGCTAGGGTCCTGCTCCTGATGTCACTCCAAACCCCGCTGATGTATGGGGGAAAAACATGGATGAAAAAGACCCTCCTAGATTTGTTGGTATTGCTTTGGCCGCTTCATGGCTTTTTTAATATTTGTAATCTTGGACTTCTGGGCTAGGCCCATGTGACTGTTTTTTGGTTTTTTGGGTGCTACCCATGTGACTCTTGGGGTGTGCCTTCTTACCACCCACCCTTTTTTTTTGTGAATATGTATTTTAATCTTTATAATTAATATAGATTAGTTCCTATTCATAAAAAAAAAATGATTATTTATTGAAGAATGATGTTTAGGAGCTAGTGGATCTTCCATCTTATAGTAAAATTATTCTATACAAGTGGGTTTTTTTTAGAAAAACTACAAGCATATGAATAATTTGGAAAACATTAAGAAAGACTTGTTGCAAAGGGATATTCTTAGAAAGAAGGCAATAATTATGAAGAAAAATTTGCATCTACAATGAAGTGTACTACCATTCATATGTTGTTTTCTTTGGCAACAAAAAATAGGTGGAAAATATATTAGATGGCATAAAAATAACTTGTTCAAACGGAAATCCCAATAAGCAACATACATGTCTTAACTAAAAGGTTTGGTAGTTGAAGGCCAAGAACAAATTGAATGCAAACTGGTAAAATCATTGAATGTTTTAAAACAAGCCTCACGATCTTGGTATAAAAAGATCACCAAGAACCTCCTCAAAATAAATTTCAAGCAATTTGAGTTTGAAGATACAACTCTTTTTGCCAAGAAATTTGACAAGGAAGTTGCATACTTCTTTGTATATTTGGATGACAATATTCATAATAAGTAATAATAAAAATTACATGGAAATAGTAAAATTAGATATGAAGAAATGATTTGAACTAACTAAATTGGGATACTTTCATAACTATATTTGGGTAAATAAAAATAATTAACAAACCAAGTATAATTTTATCACCCAACAAAAATGCATTGGTGAAGTTCCCCAAAAGATTACAATGATATAATTTCTTAGCACTCCTATGGAGAAATTTGAAACAAAGGCAAGATGATACTATAATTTTTTTAGATACAACTAAATACATACATCTAGTTGGAAATATGAGCTATGCAACAATAACAAGCAACATTTCCTTTGTTATTGGAGTCCTTTCTAAAATCATGGAATAACCTAGAGAAAATCATAGGTATTAGTAAATTGAGTTCTTTTGTATCTTAAGGGGAACTCATAAGTATGGACTAAAATACTCCATGGCATAATTTATTTCCATTTAGTTAGATATTCAAATTTAGACTATGATGATGACTTGGAAAAAGGGAAATCTACTTTAAGTTTCCTAATGCATTTGGGATCAATAGCCATCTCTTGGAAGCCAAACAAGCAACCCATGCTAATTATCCCATTAGCAATAGTAGAATATGTGGTATATTTACAAGAAATAAGAGAAATTTTATGACTTAAAAGGATTCTTGAAGATTTATAGGAGAAACACCTCTTATGGTCAACAACACTTTTACAATCAAAATAACAAGAAATACAATATTTCATGATCAAACTTAATGCATCAACACAAAATTGCATTTGGTTTTAAATTCACTTGAAAGATGGAATATACAATTTTAAAATGTTTCCCATTTATAAAATAACTGGGTAATATCTTGACCAAAAAAATTGAGAGAGAATTTTGAAAAATTTAGAGTCATGCCTAGTCTCACAATAAACCTTACACATTAAGGGGATATAACACTATTATACATAACCTTAGGTGAAGGAACTAAATGTAATAATAATAGTAAACTATATTATTATTACTTATATATAATAAAAGTTAAATAATCATCTTGAAGATGAACTAAATGGTAATTTCTAGAGGTAATTTATGGAAGAAATAAGTGAGGTGACCCAAATTGGGATTTTGGAGGTGTATGAGCTCTGCTAGGGTTTTCTTGTGTCTGCGGTCATCCTTGGCCCCTCTTGTGTCATACCGCGCCATTGGTGCAAGATTTTTCTCTTTTCCTGTGTGTACGACTGCGTTTACTGCAATTTTCTTGTTTTGATATGCCTTCAACCGGCTCTAACCTAATAGTTCTTGCTGGTGTTGGTGGCTCAATGACCTTGCTCAATGGCTCCTCCTCCAAAAAAAAGTCCCCAAAAATTTGTTTTGAAAGTGTTTCATGAGGTAAGTCTTTTGACTCCCCAATTGATGTGGTTTTACCTTTTCCTGATTTTGATTCTGCATGTCAATGGCTTGAGAAACATACTCTTGTTGGGTACTTTGTTGGGAGGACTCCCCCTGAAAGTGTGCTTAAAAAATGGGTCCACAAGGCCTGGGTCCCTCATGGGGTCCGTCTTGATATGGTTCAAAATTTAACCAATGGTTTTTTCTTTTTCGCTTTGCGAAGGTCAATCATGTTCAGGCAATCCTGAATCATGGTCCCTAGTATGTTTGGTCTTCTCTATTCGGTTTCTAGCTGTGGACCCATGACTTCACTGTCTCGGATGACACCAAGTTGCGGGTCTCAGTCTGGAAATATTTTCCAGGTTTTCCTCTACCTTGTGTGCCTTTTCTAAGCCATATTACATCCTCTCTAGGGAAGGTCATTTGTATTGAGCCAGATAGGTTTTTATAGGCCTGACCCCTGAAACGGGTCTATGTTGAAGTGGACCTTTCAAAGGATTTGAAGGAGTCCATTGCTATCCAAATTGGAGCTCTCTGACATACCCAGAAGGTCACTTCAGTTTGTCAAACACGTGTTATAGATTTCAGTCTGCAAACCACAAGATTAAGGACTTCCCTTTGGCAGTTCCTTGTACTCCTTCCCCGCCGCAGGAGTCTAAAAAGCCCCATCAGGCGGATAATTCTTCTGCCAAATCTAAGGAGAAATGGACAACGGTTACGAATAGAAAAAATAAGTCCAGTGGCTATAGGATGGTTTCCAAAGTCCCTGAGCTAGCTAAAGAAGTTTCAAACCCTCTCGCGAATGGCAAAGAGGCCCAGGTTGGGTCTGGCAAAGAGAAACATAGATTTTCTTCTCCAAACATTCAAATTGGGTCAGTTCCACCAGAATTTTTACAGAATCACTTCTCTACTTTGAATGAGGAGCTGGACTTCGATGATATGGAGGAGTTTCACTCATGAATTTCCTCTCATGGAGCGTTCAAGGTCTGATTGACCTCTCCAAGAAGTATTCTGTTAGGGATACTTTGCAAAAGTATGATGGTATTGAAGTGCTTTGTCTCCAAGAAGTTAAAATCACTTGTTTGTTGCTCGCGTCGGCTTGTCGATCTATTTGGCTAGCCAGTAAATTTTTTTGTACTGATCATGAAGTTGTACGTGGCGGAGCTATCACCCTTTTTTCCCCACGGTGACACGCTTGTGTGGTTGACCATGGGTCTGACCCCACACATCAGCTCGTCTGGATTCTCCTTAACATTGATAACCATTCCTTTTGGATTGTTAATGTGTCTGCTTCTAATGATGTTGTGGAATGCTCTCTACTTTTTTGTTGGATTGTTGATTCATTACCAATTGCTACCTGGCTTTTGTGTGGGGATTTCAATATGGTGGAGCTGACATACGATAAAGATGGTACCTTTCCATTTAGATGGGCAGCTAGCGAATGGGAGGCATGGTTTTACATGCGCAATAAATTGGGGCATTTTGATCCCAATATTGGCCGCCACCATTCTCATTCCCTTTGGCACACTTAGTGTAATTAAAGCACTTGAGTGATGCTTCTCTTCATCAGTAGGCGACCAAGATTTTATGGAGGACACCTAGACTATTCGTATATCTATTTCTAGTACGCTCTTAGGAGCCTTGTATGTATTTTTGTATCCATTATAATGGAAAATTGGAAAAGTGAAATGCTATCATGGAAAAATGTATTATGAAATCAAAACATTGAAAATATGTACTACTTTGATATAAGCAATGAGAAAGTTTGGAAAGATGCTTATCTCAAATGTGCATGCTATCTTTATATTTGAAAAGAAAAAAATTATTACTCATAAAGGATTGATGCTTAAACTATTTACTTGAGGTTAAAACATAGGAAAGTTACTGAGTAGAACAATGGGCATGTTACAAAAGAAAAGAGCATCATATACAAGTACAACCACCTTCTTCTTCGAGCACATTTTGGAATCAACGAGGATCTTTTGTAATATCACATGTAACTAATTTTATCTTTATTGAGGAATGTTTGCTTTCACATGAGGTAGTTGTATTTGTATTTTGGGTTTGATCCTAGGTGGACTAAATTGTCAAATGTAAATGTGACACTTGTACACATGCCTGAAGCTTTTTTTGATCCCTTGTTTCTATAAAAGGGAATTCAGGGCCTTTTTCATAGGATCTTGGAGAATTTTTGTACGCAGAGATTTTGTAATAGAGTCAGTGTTCTTTTGTCTAGGTTTTTTGAAAATAGAGTTTGATGTAACTGTCTATTTTGTATAACAGTACTAGCACTTTTGAACTAATACAATGACAATTTTTGCAAGTATATTGTCTCCTACATGTACTTATTTTCAACATTTATGAATAAAATTGATCAAGGATCTATTATATCCATCTTCATAGTCTTTCCTATGTATGAATGTTTCTTTTATAGCTTTTACTCAAGCAGTAAATTACATATGCTTTGCAAGAAATGTTGAATGTTTCAAATTTTTACAAGATTTTGTAAAAATAATTGTTTGAAAATTTATAAGAGATAGTAATGTAATGCATTATTATCAACATTTAATGCTAGAATCCATATATTATATAGGGTTTTCAATTATATCTATCTTGTCTCTGTTGCCTAGGTTTAAGGCACCAGTTTGTTTGAATGCAACTCATTGATCACAAATTTAAAAATGAATTTTCCTTACTACAATAATTTATTCCATAATTTTATTTACATGTTCTCAAGCATTGAATGTTGAAATGAACAAGAAAACTAAGAGGGGGGGTGAATCATTTGTCATCAATCACATTCATCACAAATCTCAAATAATTATTAGCTCTACATCCACTTTAATCTGTTATTAAGTATGAGCATGAAGTGCAAATAGCAGAAAGCAATATCAACATAAGAAACACCAAATTTATGTGGAAAAACCAAAAGGGAAAAATCACGGTGCGGATTAACTCACAATATAAGAGTAATTGAAAAACCATTTACAAAGAGGCTCACTGCCCAAGAAAGGACTCACTGTCCAGATGGGAGGCTCACTGCCTACAGATACAAAAAGATAGAAAAAAGAATGTTACACAGAGAAAATTATCTCTATGCAACAGGAGACCTGCCCCAACAACTTCACACATCCACAACCTCAATCAGAGAATTGTAGACACCATCAGCTCATTGCTTTCAAGAGTCTAACACATTGAAGTTCTCACGGCCTCAGTTCACTTTCACACAATCTCTCACATCTACCTTGCTTCTCACACTTGTGGCATGCAATCCTTAACATATTGTCTTGTATTTATACTATCTTCAACCTTAGAAACTTTCTCCAAGGTTGGCTACACAATCTTCATTTTAAAAATTCAAATTAGGTCGGAAACTCAATCATTCCCACAATGGATGAGAATGAGAGAGGACCAAACCAACACTTAACCAGGACCCAAAAAACATCTTGGATCAATCACACACTTCCTTAATTGATACTTATCCTTCACATGACGAGTAAACACCAAGTCGGCCAAACCTAATGAAACCACCAATGAACTTTGAAGTACACACATCCATAACAAGAAGATAACATGTAAGCCACATAAAATGATTCACCATACACTGGAACACATCTTAGATTCCATCAGATTCATCCATAACAACTGCAACAACCTTCATACACATAACACTTTCCATCAGTCCATCTGAACTGTACATATACACTTAGTAACTTTGAAACTAGTATTTCAGAGCACCAAACCATGAACACCTTTGATAGAACATAGATAACACCATTACAAGCCTTCTTCCAGATCCACAAGACTTGAAACAAACTAGTGGAGGACTGCGGAGCAGGTACATTTCTCCCAGTCCACAGACAAAAAAACTCTGCCAAACCAATTCACAAACTGGTGAACTCAACTTTCACTCTTCATCAAACCTAAAGCTATAATCCAGGATATATCACCCAATTATGTCCTGAAACAACACTACAGATCCACACAAGCATAGGATCAACACAGAAGAAATGTGGAGCACATACCGAAGCACATTCTGAACACACACACAATTTTGTCTTCACTATCTATTACTTTTCTCAAAGGCACTTGGTAACTCATCATATCAGCACACCTGCAACACCATAAAGATAGCTCCATGTACTCACAACATCTCTACAGTATCTCAACTATACATGCACCACCTGCAATCACTTGTTTCTTTTCTCTGCAACAACCTATATTGTGTTGACATCAATGGGTGTATTCATTGGGTGTATCAATGTATATATAAGTATTTGTTTGTATTTTTTGTATGTTTTTTGGTTGTGTTTTCTATGTATGTATTTTTTTTGGTTGTCTTTTTTCCCTTGATTGTGTTGTTATGTGCTTGTGTTTATATGTACTTGTGTTTGTTTGGGATCAGAAAGGAGTTGAAGGTTTTTTATATTTAATTGGTTGTTGGGTTGATTTTGTTGTCTTTTAATTTTCATTTTATGTCTTTCTTTGTTCTCTTCTCTTGGTCATGTTTTTGCCTCATTTTATTTGTTTGATGTCTCTTTTTTGTGGGTTTTCTTTTAGTTGTGTTTATGTTCTTGGTTTTGTTTGTTTTAATTTATTATTTTTTGTCTTGGTTTTTTGTTTGTTTTTATGCTTGTTTGGAATTGTTTTTTTTTTTTTGCTTTTTTGGAATTGTTGTTCTTAGTTTGGTTTTCTTAGTATGTTTTAGGCTGATTTTTTTATTTTAATTTATTATCTAATCTTCCTAGAAATACGTGCAACCTTCTCTCCTCTTCTACCTTCTTAAGGATGTTCTTGATCAGCAACTTACCATTTCTCCTTGAGCTCTTTGCTTTTCATCCTGATGATGAATCACAGAGTGTGATCCAAAACATTGATGCAAAAATTATTACACAATCAAATTTAGAAGTCAAGAAAATAAACATTAATGACAACACCACCATAGTCATTCATACTTGCAACAATCTCCCCCTTTGTCATTGATGGCAACACATGATGTGAAAAACCATCAAAGGCAACAATATCCTTTTTATTTCACTATTATTTTTCACATGACTCTCTCTCCCCCTTTAACATCAATGGATTTTTTTTTTTTACATAATTCTTCAACCATATATAATTATGATCACTCCCCCTTAGGAGTGCACCCATGACAACAATGATACTTCCTACTCCCCTTGAGGAGTAGACCCTAGTCATCAGTCTAGACAAATGATGAATCTATAGATCCACTAGACGAATGCACCTCTATGTGCACCTAGTTCAAAGAAGGAGGGGCAGTAACCCCCAACTTCTCTCGAAGATATTCAAAAGTATCCTTAGGAAGAGCCTTAGTAAATATATCAACAATTTGATCCTTTGTAGGCACATATTCAAGTTTGACTTCATTCTCTGATACCTTCTCTCTTAAGAAATGATATCTGATAGATATATGCTTTGTCCTTGAATGCATTACCGGATTCTTTGAAATATTTATTGCATGTGTATTATCACAGAAGATAGAGATAGGCTTATCACACAACACTTCTATATCCTTCAATGTTTGCTTCATCCATAATACCTATGTGTAGCAAGATTTTGCTGCTATGTACTCAGCCTTTCCATTGGATAAAGAAACTAAATCTTGTTTCTTGCTTAGCCATGAAACCAACCTACATCCAAGAAAGAATGCACCACCACTTATAATCTTCTGGTCATCTACACAACCAACTCAATCTGCATCAGTGTAAGCACTTAAAGTAAAATTAGTATCCTTAGGATACCACAAACCATAATCTGGAGTCCCTTTTAGATATCTGAATATCCTTTTCACAGCTATAACATGTGTTTCTTTGGGTTCTTCTTGAAATCTGGCAACCAAACATACTGCATGCATGATATCCGGTCTAGTAGCAGTAAGATATAGCAGTCCACCAATCATAGATTTGTACTTGCTATGATCAACTTTAGGAGATTCATCATCCATACTTAGTTTGCATCCAGTCACGATAGGGGTACAGACCGGTTTGGAGTCATCCATTCCAAACTTCTTCAGCAATTCTTTAACATACTTTGATTGTGAAATGAATATCCCCTTAGCAGTTTGATTCACTTGAAGTCCAAGGAAGAAATTCAACTCACCAATCATAGACATTTCAAACTCTTTTTGCATCTCCTCTGCAAATTTCTTACACATTCCCTCATTTCCTCCAAAGATAATATCATCAACATACACTACTACTATCAAAATTTTGTTTCCTTCAATCTTGAAATAAATATTATTGTCTACAAAGTCTTTGCTTAGCTTTTGTTGTGTCAAATACCTGTCCAACCTTGCATACCATGCTCTGGGAGCCTGTTTAAGTCCATACAATGCCTTTTTCAACTTACAAACCATGTCCGATTGATTTGATAACTAAAATACCTCTGGTTGTTCCATGTAGACCTCTTCTTCCAATTCTCCATTCAGGAATGCAGACTTAACATCCATTTGGTATACCTTGAAATCTTTGTGAGTAGAAAATTCCAAAAACATCTGAATAGCCTCCATTCTTGCCACCTGGGAAAATGTCTCCTCAAAGTCTATTCCTTCAACCTATGAATAACCTTTGCACACAAGCCTTGCTTTGTTTCTTACTACTTCACCATTCTCATTCAGCTTATTCGTGAATACCCATTTTTTACCAATTATGTTCTTGTTTAACAATCTAGGAACCAATTCCCATGTTTGATTTTTCTCTATCTGTTGCAATTCCTCTTTCATTGCTCTAACCCAATTTTCATCTTTACATGATTCCCACATTGTTTTAGGTTCTATCTTGGAAAGTAAACACAAATTTACCTCAGTTGCTGCCACTTTGCTTCTTGTCATTACACTTTTGTCTATCTCCAATTATCTGTCTTCTAGATGATATTTTTGTACATATTTTAGAGTCGTAGGAGTAGGTTTTGGAGCTTCTTCTTCTTCATTTTTTTCTCCTTTTTCCTTATTCTCTTCTTGTTCTTTTTTGCAGATAGGTTCATCTTCACTTATTTCAATTGAACTGTGCATATTTTCATCAACTTTTACATTTGCACTTTCAACAATCTTTCTCAATCTTTTATTGTAGCATCTATATGATTTGCTTTTGGTTGAATATCCAAGGAAAATACCTTCATCACATCTTGCATCAAACTTTCCTAGATTCTCATCATCTCTTTTAATATAAAATTTGCTTCCAAACACCTTAAAGTACTTAACAGTAGGAATTTTTCCATACCATAGTTCATAAGGAGTCTTTGTGTTGTTGCTTTTGATTTGAACTCTGTTAAGAATATAGACATCAGTGTGAATTTCTTCTCTCTAGTATACCTTAGGTACATTTTCCTCATTCATCATAGTCCTTGTAGCTTCTTGAACTATCTGGTTCTTCCTCTCAATGACTCCATTATGCTGAGGAGTTCTAGGAGCAAAAAGATGCCTCTTTATGCCATGCTCTTCACAAAACATATTAAACTCACTGGAGGTGAATTCTCCACCTCTGTCAAACCTTAAACATTTGATTTTCAGATTCACTTCATTCTCTACCATAGCCTTGAACACCTTGAATCTATCTAGAGCTTGAGCTTTCTCCCTAAGAAAAGTAACCCATGTCATTCTAGAATAATCATTGATGAAAAGCATAAAATACTTATCACCATTAAGACTTCTTGTTCTTGTAGGACCACAGAGATTTGTAGGAATCAATTCCAAAATTGTGGTAGTTGATTGTCCTTTTCCTTTAAAGTTGCAACTTGTTTGTTTTCCCAACTGACAACTTCTACACACATCATATGTAGGCTTTGTGATTTTTGGCAGATCCCTGACTTCTCTTGAACTAATCCTCATTAGGTTGTCAAATTTTACATGTACCATCCTCCAGTTCCATAGCCAACTTTCATTAACTTGAGACACAAAACGCTGACCATCAGCACCCTTAAGCTGATAAATGCTTCCATATGTTCTTCTTCCTGCAACTACCACATTTTCAGACCCTTTTCTGATCTCACAAATATTATCTTGAAACACAAGCTTAAATCCTTTGCTACACATTTGTCCAACACTCAAGAGATTATGCCTTAAGACCTTAACATAATAGACATCATCAATATTGTGTTTTCCATAAAAACTAATTGTTCCTTTTCCAACAATCTTTGCACCAAAATCATCTCCAAACATGACTAATCCTCCATCATACTTTTCAAGTTTAGTAAAATTACTTTTGTCTCCAGTCATATGATTTGAGTAGCCACTGTCAATTACCCAATAATCTTTGTCTTGTCTAGCATGAAAGGAAGAAACCAAAGTACCTTCCATCACTTCCTTCTTGCTTTCCGAACCACGTTCCTTTACACATCTTCCATGGTTTGTAGACACTAATTTATTCTCTAAGGCTAGAAACATGAATTCATTTTTATCATCCTCAATATCAGATTCATCATCAGAAATTCCAGCATCTTCTCTAACATAATACAATTTCTTGAACTTTTTGTCTTTCTTGTCTTTGCTCTTCTTGTTAATGGATCTATTTAGACATCTTGAAGCATAGTGACCAATATTTCCACAATTGAAACATTTAAAAGGTAACATACCTTTGTGCTTGGTGATACCTTTCTTCAATTTCCTTGTACGATTTGCTTCCAACTCCTCTAAACCTTCACTATCTGGATCATCTTCTGACTTTGTGGATTTGAAGGCTATTTTTGTTTTCTCCTTTTCTTTTCCAAATTTCCTCATTTCAAATGTAGTCAAGGTGCCAACTAGCTATTCTTTAGTGAATTTCTTTGGATCATAAACCTTCTCAATGGTTGAGACCTTGTCACTGTAGCTCTCTGTTAGGGTCATCAGAATCTTCTCCATTACATCTTCATCTGTCAGAGCACCACCTTAATTTTTGACTTCATTTACTACAATGTCAACCCTCTGAAAGTAGCTTCCAATGTCCTCACCTTCTTCCATTTTCAAGTTCTCATATCTATGCTTAGCTGTTAACTTCTTTGATAATTTGACTTTATCATTTCCTTCATAGATATCTTTCAACTTTTCTCAAACTTCATAAACAGTTCCTAATGAAATAAATTTTGTTAGCTTAGTCTTAGATAAAGCACTATAGATTGCATACCTTGCTTTTTCATTTTCTTCATAGGCATAAATATCATCTGCAAAAGAAGGACCACTTGTTGGCTCAACATATTTTTTCTCAACAAATTTCCAAGTCTTGTAGCTAAGAGAGATCATGTAACCTCTCATTTGCACTTTCTAGAAACTGTAGTCATATCCATCAAACATAGGGATTGTCAATTTGTGCGCCATCGGATCTACCCCAATCGATTAAGCTCTTCTTTGAGGAACCAAAGCTCTGATACCAATTGTTGAAATGATCAAGACAACTAAGGGGGGGTGAATCAGTTGTCACCAATAACATTCATCACAAATTTCAAACAATCATTAGCTCCACATCCAGTTTAATCTATTATTAAGTATGGGCATGAAGCACAAATAGCAGAAAGCAATATCAACACAAGAAACGCCAGATTTATGTGGAAAACCAAATAAGGGAAAAACCACGGTGATGATTAACTCACAATATAAGAGTAATTGCAAAACCGTTTACAAAGAGGCTCACTGCCCAAGATAGGACTCACTATCCAAATGGGAGGCTCACTACCTACAGATACAAAAAGATCGAAAGAAGAATGTTACACAGAGAACATTATCTCTATGCAACAGGAGACCCACCACAACAACTTGCACACATTTGCAACCTTGATCAGAGAATTGCAGACACCATCAGCTCACTACTTTCAAGAGTCTAACACATTGAATTTCTCGCTGCCTCAATTCACTTTCACACAATATCTCACATCTACCTTGCTTCTCACACTCATGGCGTGCAATCCTTAACATCTTGTCTAGTATTTATACCATCTTCAACCTTAGAAACTTTCTCCAAGGTCGGCTACACATTCTTCATTTTACAAATTCAAATTAGGTCAAAAACTCAATCATTCCCACAGTGTATGAGAATGAGAGCGGACCAAACCAACACTTAACTAGGACCCAAAACAACATCTTGGATCAATCACACACTTCCTTAATTGATACTTATCCTTTGCATGGCGTGTAAACACCAGGTCGGCCAAATCAGAATGAAAACACCAATGAACTTTGAAGTACACACATCTGTAACAAGAAGATAACATGCAAACCACATAACATGCTTCACCATACACTGAAACACATCTTAGATGCCTTCAGATTCATCCACAACAACTGCAACAACCTTCATACACATAACACTTCCAATCAATCCATCTGGACTGTATAGATACACATAGTAACTTTGAAACTAGTCTTCCGGAGCACCAAACCATGGACACCTTTGATAAAACATAGATAACACCATTACAAGCCTTCTTCCAGATCCACAAGACCAAACCAACGGAGGATTGTGGAGCAGATACATTTCTCCCAGTCCATAGACAAACAACTTTGTCAGACCAGTTCACAAACCGGTGAACTCAACTTTCACTCTTCATCAAACCAGAAGCTATAATCCAAGATATATCACCCAAGGATGTCCTTAAACAACACTAAAGATTTGAACAAGCATAGTATCAACACAGAAGAAATTTGGAGCACATACCAGAGCACATTATGAACACACACACAATTTTGTCTTCACTATTTATTAATTTTCTCAAAAGCACTTGGTAACTCATCATATCAACACACCTGCAACACCATAAAGATAGCTCCATGTACTCACAACATCTCTATAATATCTCAACTATACATGCACCACCTGTAATCACTTGTTTCCTCTCTCTGCAACAACCTATATTGTGTTGAAATCAATGACAACATTAATGACAACACCACCATACTCATTCATACTTGCAACATTGAATGTATGAAAATCTCAAGGATCTAGCCCATCAACTATGTTTTTCTGCAATTTTTGATTGATTTGTGAGAACATATCTACTTAGGAAAATATTCTTTATAATTATGGATATTCTATATCCACCTAATCACCATAAGAAATCTTTATACCTTGATGAATATTTTGTAGGATTACCCTCCTAGGTTTTGTAGAGCCTGAAGTGCAGAGGAAAGAATTGCAAGATCCATCTCATGTTTGTTGGCCAACCCCTTAAGACAATTAATCATCTGAGTTGGCTATTCTTTAGGTTGTCTTGAGATATTGGTTGGTAAAATTAAAACTCTAACACTTTGCTCCTTGTTTCTTATTTTTAAACCTTGGACATGAGTCTTAGACATCACAAATGACAAATATTTGAAGGTCCCTATTTGGGTTGATTTTCCTAGTTTACCCCTACCATGCTAGAGGATTTTTTATGCTAGATAGCCTCCTCTTTAGGAAGCCACCCATGTGTATTACTCTTCTTGTTGGGTTCCTTCCAAGGCTACTTGTGATATGAAAAAATCCCCAAAGATTTTCTCTAGGTTACTAGTGAAGGTCATCATTGTTTCCATTGTGTGGCCTACAATTTCTCCCACCTATTTCATGAGTCTAGAGGTTTAGGTTTGTTCTCCACCTATAGACAAGGCATTGCCCTATGTGCTAAATGGATCATTAAATAATTTGTGGGCTATGAATCCTAAGAAAATTTAGTCATACATTGTATTAATTTCAGAGTGTCTTGAGAGAATCTAGCTTGGAAGGGTATGGACCTTATAGTCACTCTATTCATTATGCAAAAACTATCAAAATTTGGGGCACTTTTATCATCATAAGCATATGAAATTCTATTTAAATTATCAAACCTTGGATTCGTTGGGTAGGAAATGACCTCTAAAATGGCCTTTTTATCAATCAACAATCTATTTAGTGGTTTCCAATTCTCTCTTTTCAAGACGATCCTCTAGCCAAAGTGTCATGGATTCATGTTTAGAAATTATTTAAGAGAGGGATTTGTGTGCTGCTAGGTTTTCTTAACAAAGCCACCAAGAATTTTATTTCTTGGTCTGAGTATAAATTGAAATTCAAGATTTTTACTCAAGATGAAGAAATTTTTCACTTTGTGATAGTTACTATGACTCCCAAATGCTTCATAAAAGCAAGGTTGGATCTTTTAAGCCTTGGTAGAAGGATTGAAAATGGTACCTAGATACAATGTTTCAAAATTACAAGTCTAGTAAGGACTATTTGTGGCATTCTTCCCATCTTCCAATGATGAATCGACTGAATCTTAGGTGGAAACTTTAGTCCTCTATTGGAACCTGACATCACCAATTCCAGTGCATTTGGTTAGTGGTCTTGGAGCCTAATTTGGCTTGCTTTGCTTGGTGGATTATTTAATAAGGCCTTCCTTTCAATGGTTATTTGGCTCATATGGGCATTATTATTCCCATCTATTTTGTGGAAAAATTGAATCCTTCAAGCATCTATTTTAGTTTTGTCCTAGAGTGAAGGAGGAATGAGATTCATAATTTTTTAATACATTTTAGACTCATTTTTCTTTCTTGGCATATGGTTCTTCATGGAGATTAACCTTATCTCTTACACAAGTATAACTAGATTTGGTATGCTTTAAGGGTGGAAATTCTCTTTAGTATTTGAAAAGATAGAAATAATGATATTCTCTTTGGCTTTTTTGTTGATATCGACTATTGTTTGTATACTAAAGCCATGATTTGTTTTAATGTGCTTATGCAAATTTAGATGCAAGCTAGTAAAATTGTACTTGGAGTTGCACATTTGTAAAAGTTGTTATATCATTGAGAGGATGCCATTTGCACTATTGTCAAAGTCTCGTTGGATCCCTCCTCTTCTCCTTAAGGGCATTATCCTAGACACATCAAGCCTACCAAACTTGACAATGGATATTGCTCTTGTGGCACATGACGCTCAAGTAGCCCTTGGTTTCTAAAGATAATATGTTCCATAGTGGATGGTCTCAGCCCTCTAGGCTACCTTTGCCTCCTCTCAAGATTGTCGCGGTGCTCCTTGCTATCCCAACCCTAACAAGATCCTCATTTAGAATTGGCCATCTCTCCTATTTGTTTTAAGTAGCCCCTAGATAACTCTCTTGAAGATTAAGGTGCTCTCATTGGCAAAGAGCCAATTGATGATTATCTGTTCAAAGATGTTTGGGACAATCCTAATGATAAGGACCCTCCCATCCTAGTTTTGTGTTAGCTAAGCTTAGACTTTATTGAGCTTGGTCTTGTTTATGTTTATTCATCGTTGTTATAGTCTTGGTCCCATTAGATTTTGTAGATATGCTTCTCTATCACCTTTTTTTTATTATGACTATTATACCATTATCTTTTATTAAATGAAATTAATAAAAATATATTCATTAAAGAAAAAAACAAATTCGTTGAAGTTAAACATACTCAACATATGATAGTTACCAAGTAATAATTATTAGGATATGTTACCCATTAAACAATGAATCCCCCTTACATGGATAGAATCAATGATCTCCACAAATCCAGCAAATACAAACAATGATTTATATTTTTCTTATAATTGTAAAGATTTACAGCATCCAACTTGGATCACCACGCCATCCAATAAAAGAGATTGAAACCAGACTCTGTGAATCCACTTGCACGGTAGCAACTCAATAATCTTTCTTCAAATGGATTATGAGAACAATAAAATAAGATCTACAACAACTAGTTTTAGATTGCAAAGCCCATTGAGCAGACCAAAGATTGTGTAAACCTTTTTTGGCACACCAATAACAAGATTGAAATCATTAATCTCGATATTTTCCTAAACTGGTATTTTCTAGACTCAAATAATTCTTCTGCCGGGGAACACTCATAGATTTCAAATCACCCATCTCGATATTTGCTTAAACTAGTATATTTCTATAATCTGGAGAATCGTTCAGACCAATTAAAACTCCCATTGAACTTCGCAATATATCAGCTGGGAAGATATTTTGTGCAGAAGTTCCGAGGGGGTAATAGCTACCCTGGTTATATTTGTAGAGGAAGGTCTATATTTAAAGCATTTGGGTATTAACAATGGGAAGAAGAAAGAGATTTAAGATGTGTTGTTCTGTGCTGGCTTGCTTTTCTCCTCGTAAGAGACATGCAGATGATTTCGATGATTCGGGGGGCGTGGATTCAGTTCCATTAGCAACCCACGAAGAAGAATACACAGAAGAATTGGAATATGGTATATATATTACTCTTACACGCTTGCCTGGTGGATTGAAGCAAATCAAACGCATTAAATTCAGGTAACAGACATTTTTATTTGTTTGTGGTCATCTAGAGACTAAAACTACAAATAACAAACAAGGTGGTACTGTAAAAACCTCTTTGAAAGGTGAATAATTATCTGAAGATCGATCTATCAGTCCATCTGGGTTTGAGACCCTTGAAGCTTAGTTGGTTTGATCAAATAGTATTAGTTTTGTACAATTTACTTAGTATTCAAAAGATTATTTCTGAAATCAACTGTGTATGTTTACGTTTCGAAACACATTCAGTAATCTTTCGAATCACACTCAGTAATCTTTTTTGAAAGGTAAATGATTATCTAAAGATAATCTATCAATCATCTGCATTAGAGGCCCTTGAAGCATAGATGGGTTAATCAATTGTCTGTGTTTTTATAGCATTTTTATCAAAAATCTTCTTGAGTTTTCTACAGTTCATATATTATTCAAAGACTTTGTTTTCTGAGCTCTTCTTACTTTCCGGCTCTGCCCATGTGACACTGGGGAGTGACCTTGTGTCCTCCTACCTTTCTCTTGTGAATATGTGTATTATATTTTGATCTTTAATTAATAGACACGCATATTCATCAAAAAAAAAAAAAAAAGATTGTTTCTGGAATCAACTGTGTGTTTTTAATTGACATTTCAGATCACATTTAGTAATTCTCTTTGAAAAGTAAATGATCATCTAAAGATAATCTATCGTAGAGACCCCTGAAACATAGATGAGTTGGTCAATGATCTGTGTTTTTATGGTGCTTTTTATAAAAAATCTTCTTAGCTAGTTTTCCACAGTTCATATATTATTCAAAAGATTGTTTCTGGAATCAACTGTATATGTTTTTAATCAATTTCAGATCACATTTAATAATCCTCTTTGAAAAGTAAATGATTATCTAAAGATAATCTATCGTAGAGACCCTTGAAGCATAGATGGGTTGTCAATGATGTTTGTTTTTTTCAATATTTTTATAAAAGATGTTTTAGTATTAATTTTCCACAGTCCATATATTATTCAAAAGATTGTTTCTGGAATCAACTGTGTATGTTTTTAATCTACATTTCGGATCGCATTCGATGATCCATCATCAGAAAGAGAACCACTAAATGTGATCTGAAAAGTCAATTAAAAATGATAGACAATTGATCCTGAAAACAATTTTTTTGAAAATAATTATATACCTGGTGTTGGTAATGTTTTAATGTGATATTTCTTTGAGTGCAGCCGTGAACAGTTCAGCGAAATGCAGGCCAAGCTATGGTGGGAAGAGAATCGTTACAGAGTTCATCAATATTATGCTTAGACTTTGCACACATTGAACTTCTGTACTGGGTTAACGTTGGATTTTTTATATTCCTTGCTTTTCTACTCCCTTTCCATTCGAATTATTCGAACAGTTTTGTACACATGTCTGAATAATTTAAGAGTTTTTTCCCTTTTCATCACTGTATTTATGATAGGCTTTAAGAAGTTCAAATATTGAGAGACAAATATTCTCATCCTAATAATGGTTGGGATTTGGTTTTTCAGTTCAAAGGAATATTTTAACAAAACAATGCTCCAAAGATTTCTCACTAGACTAATATGATCTCGGTTATGCATTTTAGTAAGGGTTAGGGTTTCATTTACAAGGGGATTGTTATTACTTGTACATTAATATGATCTCAGTTGTGCATTTTAGTTCCAACCCTAAAGGTTAGGGTTTTATTTATAAGGGATTTTTATTATTTCTATAATACAAAAGATATTTTAGAAGTTAATTTGATAATAAAAGAGGAAAAAATACAAATAAAGAGATTCAATTTGAAGTTTGATTCTTTGATTAATCATATTATTAGTATTTTGTTGTAATATATTTGAATGTGTTTCAAATCAAAAGAAGTGGAGGTTTGTTTGTTAATCAATTATTTAAATGGAAACACGCTTAGTATTATTTAAGAAATTTGATAGTATTGATTATTAGCTTCGAGTCCTTGTAAATCTTTAATTTAGTGTTTCCATTCTCTTAGGCTAATAGTATACCTTGTAGTAGTACTTGCATCTCAACAAAATTGTTGGCAACTATACCTAGGCCAAAGGCATACTTGAGCGAAGTTTTGTTAGTAGAAATGATAACCCCTTTACCACTAGTCGTGCTAGGGTACCTTTAGAGGTGCCATCAAATATAAGAATGTTTCCATTATCCAATAAAGGGGTTTATTTGTTTTAAGGATTTTTAACTTTTCTTTGAACTTTGAAGGCTTGGAGTACTAAACCATGAAGAAGAGCTCAAGAACATTTGAAGTAGTGACCCAAGGATGAATTCTATTTTATTTGAAGATTAAATGGTTATAAGTTTTATAAATACCTAGAAGATGCATCTTGGGAGAAGAAAGGTAGAGGAATGAGGCCATATGTTATCTTTTTGAACATTCTAAATTTGTTTCTAGATCACCAAAGCCTCTTAAAAGGAAGAGGGAAGGAAAACAACTAGAGAGAGGGTTTCCAATATTTAAGTTTCTAGACTTTGCAAGCATAGTTGTAATTGAAGAAAAGATGATTACAAGAACTTCTTCTTTTTGTTAGTAAAGAACACACTAGTTGGGTCATACAAAGCCTCTTCTTGTAAGAAAACTAATTGAACTAATCCAAAGAGGCAATTAATTTTCAAGATGCCCTCTTTGTGCAAGACTTATCTCCACCTATTTATGGTAGGAAAGTTTCCTCTTAACAATTTATATCCTTTAAGGATTGAGAAAGCACCATATCCTTGTAAATTCCCTCATTTAAGAGATTCATTAGTAGAACTTGGTTAAGAGGACTCTTGCCTTCCATAAAATGGGAAAAATATTGACAACAAATTTTCAAGTTCAAAGGTATACCTAGGTTAGTCTAGTCTTTAATTCAAGCAAAGATTTTAAAGTCCATAATTTGACTTAGATATTAGAAGTTGTGCTAGGTGAGCCACTCTTTAAGTTGAGTAAGATTTGAGGTTTAAATTACCCCATGATCTTATCTTCTAGAAAAATAATATTTTCACAATTACTCAGTAACCAAGAAATGTGCTTAGTAATCAAAGGAAAGACAACTTCCAAGTTCTTCTAGTTTTGGGATTTCTTGCTAGAAGGAAGAGTGAAATTGAGGAACCTATTTTAGCTTGAAAATATATACTTTTTGGCCAGGAAGGTAGCCCACCATCTATCATTGGAAGAAATCATTTTCTACATAAGCTTAGCAAACAAAATAAATAAATGATTTTGAAGTTTACATAGGCCAATAATCGCTTCCTTCTTGCTCCTAAATTTTAGATTAAGTTCTCTTATTATCATTCTTTCCACCTTCCCACATAAATATTTGGTGGAGTTGTTTCATGTTTAGCCTAATTTATTTGGGGCATTGATGATTCCTATATAGTAGATAGGGAGGGAAACCAAAACTATGTTAATAAGTAGGACTCTGGTAGGGAGGATAACCATATACTAGACTAATTGTTTATCTTATCCTTTATTTTGTTGATGATTTCTTCCTAGCTAATGACTTTAGCTTAGTGAAGGAATAGGGAAAATAGAAAAAATGTGTTTATGATTATCATCTCCAAATATAACTCACCAATATTGTGCATGATTCAAAAGTGGAGGGATGCATGTTTTTATCATGTGTTGATTTGTTTTTGGTAATATCACTCCTACTCACATGGTAAAAGCAAGTGGAGCAAGGGAGTGTTTGGAGGACTACCTTCTTCACGACAAAGAAGTGTCTTGAATATGACAATGATATTCATAGGGGAGTGGTTGTGATGATGGAAGTGTGAGGATATAGCTTTATGAACCTCTATACAAGGATGATCCCACAATAGTGTGTCCCACTTGTGGAACATTCTATTTTTTCCTAAAAGCTCACATTTTAAAAAAATTAATGATTTAAGCCTAGAAGGGTTCCATCTAAGGAGGTTTTATTGAAGGGGATTAGATTAGATCCCCTTGTATTAAAATAAATCCTTGAGGGAGTCTTCTCTACACCTATCAAAATGCTATCAAAAGAATAATTTGAATTCACCTTTTGGGGGATCAAATGAAGTCATTGGAAATTTTATTTTGCAACTATGTAGCTCTTATTAATAGTTTTCCAAAAAATATAATACAGATTATTCTTTCTTTAATATTATATTTTTATTTATTTTAAAATGAATGTCGATCAATTACGTAAAAATAATTACCTCTATTCAAGACACTAGGAAAATAACTTTGTTAGAAAAATCCCAAAAAATATGAACTATACTCCACATAATTTTGATATATATGCTAAGATAAATGAGTTAGGAAATAACATAGGTTTGAATTTTTATTAGCACTAATTCAAAAGTTAATATAATAAATAACAAATTGTTAAAACATATTTGTACACTAGACATTGATTTAATGATCTAATTCCAATAAATTATGAAAAGTTTTTATCTGTAGTGAAATTTATATGGTATATAGAATAATGTCACTTAATAAAAAACAATTAAAAAAATTTATATAAAGATTTATACACTCGATAGATAAAAAGTGTATGAAAATAGTTTTTATAAATAATGTTAAGAAGTTAACTGAGAAATTTTGATGCTTTAGGAGGTGTCCTCTAATAAAAGGGAAATTTCAGCTGTGTCTAGTAGGGTAGATGTCCTAAAGGGGTTCTTATACTTTAATTCTACAAGAGAAAGAAAGAACTTGGGTTATAGATTTGCACACTTGTTATGGCAAATGTGACTTCTATTTTTGGGAAACGCAGTAAAGAATTAAGCAGAGGTGGCTAGATGCCAAGAAAATGTGACAAGATACAAAATCAAATGTGGTAGAGTGCAACCAAAAGCGATACTATGCAGGTTTCAGTCTAGTAGAACAGAGTTGTTCCAAAAGTGGTAAGTTTAACATAAGTGGCAAGTTTAACAGAGGTGGCCAGATGTAAATCAAACGTGATAGAATTCAAGGAAGACAAGAGTGGTTGTGCATAAGTGATTGTCTTTTGGAAAACGTGATTTTTGTGTTTGTATTTAAAATTTGATGTGATGTTCAAGTTTGAGTGTTTTTTTTTTTTTTTTGGTAGAAGTGATACATGAACTGACTTCAATTGATTAATAGAACCAAACAAGTACAACCTTTTTTAGTGGTAGGTGTGTAAATTTAAGTAGGCACACCTCCCATTTAAGGGGTAAATACTCAAATAGATTAGGTAGCATGAATTACTTCAAAACACTTTCCTACGAAGGCAGATAGTAGATGTCCAATGATACAAGGTCGTCGACAGACACCATAGGCACACCATCTTTCACTTCTTGAGAAGCTATTTCTAGCAATATAAAAGGTTTCTATCTAAACCCGAGAGAGTACATGGTGAGTATCTTTAGGCTACGATCTACATCTCTTGCACCACTTAAAATATGTTTGAAAGGTCTTAGGCTTCTAGTAAAAATTGGTTCATAGTGAGTGGAACATCGGTGAACACTACCAACCTTTCAGACATCTCCTCAGGTCTCTAAAAACTAGACACCCCTAGTGAAAGTCTAGAGTGCTATATGTGTAGATCGAACTATAGCTTTTGCTCTTGTCCAATTTCTATAGTGCGCTCGAAAAAATTGCTTGTGCTTGATCCCTTGGGTTCTCCATTAGGATGTGTCCCAAGGCAAGCCTCCTACCAAAAGAAAAAAAATACGAAAGCTTAATGTATTGCTATTTCTCTTCACCCAAGATTGCATGAAGAGCAAGGGGAGAGGATACGTAGACAATACACTTTTGGTCAAAGAGAAAGAAAGGAAAATTGAAGGTATTTCTCTTCACCCAAGGTCATATGAAGTATAAGGGGAAAGGATACATACACTTCAACATACAATACACGGCTGTAGTGTAGGAAAAAGTATCCCTTTTTTGCACTTAATTTGGGAAGATTAACATTAAAATGAACCTAATGTTGCCTTGATCTAGTGTTGTAATGTGTTTTACATATTCACATTAGGTTTAAGTCCCTCTTAAGCTAGATAGACCTAATTTTTCCTTAATTTAGTGTTGTAAAGTGTATTTATTTACACCTTCACATTAAGTTTAGGACCCTTTTAAACTAAATGGACCTAATTGTGCCTTATTTAGGGTGTTGTAAAGTGTATCCTAACACTTTCACACTAATCTAGGACTTTATTAATTAATTGGGCTTATTTATGCCTTAATTGGTCCTAATTTGCATCCACAAGCCTTATTTAATGCATCTTTCCAAGGATAATCTCGCCACTTATCAAATAACCAATCATAATTCAGTGTTTGGGTCATGTGTTCCAAATCTAGTGATCTAGGACTCATACGCTATCTTGGGCGTATTAGCCCCACCTAGGTCTTGGGACCTGATTTCAAGTTTCACATTAAATAGGACCTGTCTTGGAGTTTGTGCCCCAGTTTTGAACCACTAAGACTCATATGCCACCTTGGGCGTATGAGTCTCACTCTAATCAAGACCCATTTTGAATTCAATTCTTGGCAGGATTCTATCCTCCTAGATCTGATGTCGGCTTGTAGTGTTGTAATTTATGGAAATTTGGCATAAACAAGTATATTTATACAAGGTTATTTCACATAATTTCACCTAAGCCATCTTAGAATTTCATAATCAATCAAGATCACTTTCACAAGAGTTCACAAGAGCCTTCAAATACATTCAAAAGCATTTCAAGAGCATTCAAAGGCATATTTGAAGAAGATTAGATTGCAACAGTTCAAGATCCATCATCATAAAGCATCAAGCATGTTGTTGAGCTAGTGTTGTGATGTAGCATCCAAGATACAAGTTAAGCATTGTTCCATATCTAATTCAAGATCAAGATCTACATTCTTCATGGCCACTTCATGTTAGATTGCAGATTTACACTTCAAGACATCATTCAAGGTATTATTGTTCATGTTTCATGTGTCATGTTTCATGTTTCATGTTCATGTTCAGGTTTCATTGTTTCATCATAAGGTTTAATTACCTAAACGAGGTTTGACCAAGGCAAACCCCTATTTCCTAACAATCAACAAGTTTATCTCTCTCTACATGTGTGATTGCAAATCTAGGTGTTTTTGAGCTTGAGGATCCTTTGAAGACAAAGTTGCAAGATTGAAGAAAGTTGACAAGGTTGTCACAAGGTAGTCATCTTCACGAAAAGTCACATATAGGCCAAAATTTAGGGTTTTCGACTTAGAGATTTGACAGGAGAGAAGCTAGAGGAGATCACCAAAGAATACTAGAATTTTAGCCAAACCTTAATACTGGGACTAAATCGCCATCTTGGGCATAGAAGTCCCAGTACTACCTTTTTTCCAGATTTCAGGAGATCCAGATCAGTCACTGAGAAATTCCAGTTTCTGCACAGAAACCCTAGTCTGAGACTAAATCGCCCAGGCTGGTGTATGAGTCCTAGTGAGCATTAAAATTCAAAATATTAGGGTTTTGGATCTTGTTTTAACCACATCTTTCTTCCAGGTACCTCTCTGCTCATTCCCAGTTTGTTATTTTGTATTTTAGTTTCATACTCTATGTCATATAGTCAGGTTTTCACGTTGCATTCATCTTCTTCTTTCCAAGCCCTTGCTTGGTGGTGAACCCCCTTTTAGTATTTAATCACACCCCTAGGACACCTTATTGCAAATATCTTTCCCTCATTTCCATCCCTAGATTGAGATCTCTAAGGTTTCCTTGAATGAAACTTAAAGGAAATTGGTTTTATCTCCCAAAACATAGAGCCACAATTTTCTTCATTTCAACGGCAAACAAATTCTTTCTAGGCCCCAAATTCAAATGTGCAGTAAACTACCAAACAAAGAGAGCATATATGATAAAATGATAAAATATATTGCATTAGGAACCTACAATCAATGTATTAGTAGTTTAAAATAACTTAGTCTTGGACCGTTCAGAAACCTTACAAGACAAATGATGTTAGAATTTTTTAGCAAATTGTCTTCCCCTAAATGAAAAGATGCAAACAGTACTCTATTTATGTGCAAATGTGACCCTATTGACAGATGTGGCTCTGTTAACTGGAATCTACATGGAAGAATGCTCAAAAAATATGGTAGGATTCTTCAAACACGACTCTGTTAACTAGCAGACACGATATAAAAATTCTTGCACAGATAAAAACAAAGTTAAAAACTGGTAAGAATTGCAATAGGGTGATCAAAAATAGCCTAAAAGTTTAACACGCCAAGATGTAAAGAAAGGGAAACAAAAATAGTAAACACAACCTTCATGATAAAATGCAACTGCACCCAAAAACCTGCAAATTCTCAAAAACTCACACAATTTCGTTAAATTAGAGACATGGGTCCCACCGGGTGTGCCAATAATGTGAAGTGGAGAATTGAATTGAGATCAAAATAAGGGTTAGCAATCAAGAAGACAAAAAACAATGGAAGATCAAATCCCACTTATAAAACGAAAGTGAATGTATACAATGGTTAGAAATCAAGATAAACAATAAAAACAATTCAAAATATGAAAGCAACCAATGTGCAAACCTTGCCTTCCATTTTCATGGTGATGGGATGTTGGATTGCTTATTCAAGAAGCTCCCATGGTTGCAAAAGCATGAAGACTGATGGCCTAGATGAAGATAATTGCTCAAATGCTCATGATATTGCTATGCTCAAGTGCTCAAATTCTCTCAAATGATTTAGGTATGTGATAATGAAGGAGGAATTATTGTTTTATAGATTTTCATGTTTGTGATCAATGGTGTAGATTAATCCTTAAAGACCTATGAATCTAAGTGAATCGAGGAAGATGATGGACCAAGATCAATTTGAACTCAAAATATCTCCATAATTTTAAGAAAATTGGTTGAGGATATTTGAAATGAAGGGAAGAATGGATCAAGAAATGGAGGGATAAGAATGAATGAGAGGAATGAGATATTTTGAAAAAGAATATTCCTTGGGAATATTCCTTTGAGAGGGAAATTAGAACAATTAAATAATCCAAGATTATTTAATTATGGAGGATTAGGATATTCATTATTAAAAAGGAATATTCCAAATGAATGCAATGGGAATTAGATAATTAAATAATCCAAGATTATTTAATCATAGGACATTATAAGAAAATTAGATAAAGTGACTAATTAAATAATTAAAATTATCCAATTAGGGGAGATAAGAGGAAAATTAATGAAATGGGATAAATTAATTAAATAATTCAAGATTACCAATGTTATTAGATTTCCACAATCCATAAGAATATCAGTAGTTATTTCTAGATTCGATTGTGTGTAAGCTTTTTGGATCCAAAAAGCTTACACACAATCGAATCCAGAAATAACTACTGAAATTCAAGATTACTTAATTAATAGAGGAAATTAGGTGAAAATGATAGAAAATGATGTTAAAAGGGGAATTAGTATTCCAATGATAAAAATGATGCAAATGTAGTGATCGAGGATGAATATGACAAAAATGCAAGATTAATGATGTGTGATACGAATTAGACAATTTTTCATGTCTACAGAATCATATATATGATTCATCTTATGATAATAGATATGGTGAGTGCAAGAGAATTGGTTTTGATTTGTTCAAGAAGAGGATCATAATTGATCATACTTCGGGAAGGGATCTCGGTAAATCCCCATTTGGTAATTTGGCAAGGATGAATCTTATCCTTCCATTCCAATGTCTTCCTTATTAATCAAGTCTTGGATATAGTTCTTAAGGTTCATGCATTTTTCGATTGTGTGGCCCTTGAATTTTAGATACTCACAATATTCATTTTCCTTGTCCTAAGTGGGTTTAGGTTTACTTTCATGAAACAACAAGTTAGTGGGAAGGTGATCATGTTTTTTTTAAGCAATTTGTGAAATACTACTTTCATGGGCTCTCTCAAGGGGTATATTGGTTCTTTTTTATCAATTTTTTTGGTTAACCCTTAGGTATGGTAAGACTAGGATGGTTTTGTATGACCTAGATGTTCTTGGTATTCATTATTCTATCACCAACAATGTTCTTATTTGTATTAAATAATTTAGATTTATCATTGGATTTTTGGTCTCTTGTGAACACTTTCACAAGTCCTTTGTTAATTAGGTATTTTTTAATTTGTACCCATTTTTGATGATTTTATCAAAGGAGGATACATAATGGAATTATAAGTGAAAGTCCAATTCAAGATTAAGGTTGGTGATAAAAATATGAACCAATTTTTTCTCAGGTATGGTCCATGGGAAAATCTTCCTATTTATTTGTTCCATGTTATATAGCACCATCATGGTGAACTCATGTTCTATGTTATAAGAGAAGTGTTTCAAAAAACTTCCACCAAGACAGAAAATGACACGATGGAACCTTTGGGAAAGTGGAGGAACCATTCAAGAGCTTGTCCACCTAGGCTTCTTGAGAAAAGGTGGATCAAGAAATCATTGTTATAGGCCACTTCTTGGAATTCCATGCAAAATTACTTGACATGATTGAGGGTCTCCCTTTCTCTTATATTTATAAAATTTATGGATTTCAAAGTGCAAGGGCAAGGATGTTTGTAAATTGATCAATCAAGAGGATAGAGGCATAAATCCTCAAACTTTTACCCCTTTTTTTGGTTGGAGGATCCAACTTGCAATCCTTTTTATAGAATCTTTGATTTCCCTTCATTCTAAATGGAATGGCATTCCATGGTCTTGAAATGATGAGATGTTGTAAGGGGATGGAAATTAAAAAATTGGATAAGAGTGACCTATACCATAATCATTATGTTGTGCAACCTACACATTACTTATGGAATCATTATCCTCTCTATTATTGTTGTTTATATTATCCAATGAGTTATTTCAATTATTAGCATGGTCATTGGTATGGTCATTAGCTACATCATGGGGTTTGGAAAAGAGGGTCTCACTTCATAAAATTAGAAATTTTGATTTTTTTAGGGATCTTGGATCCTATTTCCATAAGGTTCCTAAGGAGATTATCTCTATTTTGGAAGAGGTATCAATCTAGCATGGCTCATCCTCACTCAAAGTGAGAAAAATCATCTTCTTAGGTATATTCACATTGTCTATAAAGTAATTTATTATCATGATTGTGGGTGGCTTGGTCCTTTTCAGGATTGTGATTGATGTTTCCTATATGGACTCTAGCATTTAAGGGACAATTTTCTTCCCTAAAGTTTATGTTGTCAATTTTAGAGTTGCTCCTAGTTGCAATGGGTGACATGTGAAAATTTGACATGATTGTTGGTTAAAAGTGTTAAAATTGGGAGATGAGGTTTGTTTTGTTTTTAGATGTTTGGAGGTTTAAAATAGGTCCACACAAAGGGTAAGACACAAAAAATACAAAAAATATTCTATTTTATTTAGGTAGGAGTGTTTGACTTTGTAGGGTCACAAATATGCTTTGACCCAATCATATAAATAGTATGGCCTATTGATCTCAAGGAACTAACCACTTTTGATCCTCAAGATGGCATGTGAGAATGAGAGGAGATCATACATTGTTGACTATTCCAGATCTAGAAGTATGATGTGAGTAATTTTCTAGGGCTAAATACTTACCAATGCACTACAAAGGCCAAATGGCCAAAAGGTTCACTAAACTAGGTTTGCACAAGGTTCACTAAGGGAATTCCTTGATATACCTAGAGGTACATGAGGCCCAAATATGTGAAATCAAGGTGTATGCCTAAAGGAGTGGTATGAGAGAGTAACCCACTCTCATCCTTCACTTGCAAGCTTAACTCAAAATAACAAGTATACCCCAAAGAGAGAAGCCTTTTGATTCTCCTCCCAATTTATATACCCCATTAGATAACAAGGGTTTGGGTTTCCACTTGGTGATGAAATCCAAGCCATATCTACTATAAAATAAAACTAAAAAAATTGACACTTTATTTTGATCTTCAAGATCACTCAAAAGTGCTAGGAGAGAGCATGTGCAAGGTTCCTTCAGGAAACACAAGTGAAAAAGGTTGCTTTTGATCCTCAATATCTCCTTGTAGCATAAGAGAATAGGATGCACAACCTATTCCATGAACATGTAAATCAAACAAAAAAAGGCAAACATGAGACACAAAAAAGATTTATTCCTTAAGAAAATAAAGATGTGTGAAAGAGGTTTCAAGTTTTTCATCTTTTACAAATAAACCTACAATCACCACAAATATTTTTATAATTTTTCTTCAATACACAATATCTTCTACATCAAAAATAGATTAGCAAACAAAAATCCATACAAGATTAGAAACAATGAAGCTTTAACGTGATTGTACTCTCACTTTCTCTCTTTTTCTATAAAAAGAGATACATAATTAAGACAACTAAACATACTAGAAACAATAGATATTTCATGCAATGTGCAAAATTTAATGCTCATTCGTTGTTTACCTAAGAATCAACTTAATACATTGTCAGCAAATACCATTATGCATTGCCACAATTGTTGCACTTTGAATGCATTATGAAAGGAATATGATAGGAAGATACATTGTGTAACAGGGGTATAAACACAAAATATACACCATTTATACATAAATTCAAAGTAGATGCATGATGTGGGTGGATATGTGGATGCTCTTTATAACTGTTGTCCTTATTATAGTGAGCCTACCATTTCTCAAGAATATTGTAGCTAAATATCTAACAAATGCTACTCTCAAACTTGATCCAAAACCAATTCAAGTTTAACACACAAAGAAGAAGGTGGAATTTAGCTCAAAGTTGGAACCAAAGCAAATTGATTCAAAAATTTTAACAAAAATTACTAACACTCATCAAGTCTGAGGACTTGTAAGAACCTTCTTATAGAAATTTTTATTACAATTAATAACAAAAATGTACGAGGCCTTGCAGTCACTGAACGAGGCAAATGAATGTGGCCATTTACTCTTCTAAAATATATGGTGGAGAAAAGAGTTAAATAGCTAGGCAAGAATATAAAATAAAATGTATGTAATACAAAACTCTAATTTGGAGTCAAAATGATAAACTATTGTCAATTTCTATATAACCATTGCAATCATATGTAGTGTGAAAATGAAGGAAACAAAACCAAAATTACATCCAAAATGAAGATCCTACCATTATATCTGGTTGAGTGAACTAAGTAGGCAAAATTCAAATTGGAAACATATAATCAATGAAAAATTAGTGTGTGCATGGATGTTCTTTCCATTTGTTGACGTTGAGTTACTCTTTGAATGCCCAATGTGAGAGCATGGATCTATTTGGATGTTTTTATTCTCTTAAAAATGGCTTGTAAATGGATGGATTTATAGTTTTTTTATCAATGAAAATGAAAGGTTGAGAGGTTTAGAATGGAAGGTTAGGATTGATTAAGAGTAAATTTGAATTTGAATTTGAGAGAAAGGAGGGACTTAAATATAGGTGGTTGGTGAATGAAGAGCTAGGATTAAGTTGATTCTAAGATGGATGATTAGGATTAAAAGTTACTTTGAATTTTAATTGAAAGTAATTGGAGATGGGTAGCTAGGATTAGTATAATTGATTTAACGGCTAGGATTAAGTCTTAGTTCTATTTTGCATTGATGACTTATTTATTTACTTATTTTTAATTGATTGGTGGTTGGGATTGGAAGGGTAGGATTGAATGTTGACTTTATTTGGATTGATAGTTTATATTTATTTTTATTTTAAATTATGGATGCGACATGATTATCTCATTAATGGGGGATTATACAAAGAATTTGGGGATTCTGGATAATTAATCAAATAATTAAATTATTTAATTAATTAGGAAAAATGGATGGAGGATGTTAACTTAAATAAATATAATTTATTTCATTAATTTGATGATGTTGGAATTGCTAGAGGATGTCTTAATTAATTAAATAAACATAATTTATCTAATTAATAAGTGTTGTTATGATGAGAATGTGGTTATGACTAGGATGTTAAGTGTGTCAAAAGTGGTGATGTTAGGTGTGTTGTTAGGATGTGGCCAATTTTAGGTGTCTACACTTACATTCTTAACTAACCTTGATAATGCTTAAATAATATAATTCAATAACTCTTAAATAATTTCCCCTACACTTAGCCTGTGAACTAGGAACTCTAACACTCTAACCAAGTGACTACAAAAAAGACCTAGATTAATTTATTAAATATGGAGAAAATGGATTGGATTCAAAATGAAAGGACAATTTAAAAACAAAAAAGGATTCCCAATTCTCAAAGAATAGGGGTGTGTTATGGAAGCCATGGTAAATGCTTCCAAGAAACAATTACAAGTACATCTAATGATTTGGAGCATGAAAATATTTAAATATAAAATATAAAAATATGGTAGTCTTGTATATTAATTCCCATAATCAAAGATGTTCCATCTCCAAAATGTTTTAAAAACTTAGATAAATCATGAAAATAGCTTATAACTAGATCTAATGAAGCATTCTATTAAGTAGCCGCTCCAACAACATTTGAAATATGAAGAATACTCAAGAATTCTACCTTCAATAATGAATCCATTCAAACATGACAAAATGCATTCATAACTAAGTAAGAATGGATCAAGTATAAAATTATATTTGAAATTATTTTTTCATGGTGTGTGCATGTGTACTCATTTCCTTCTTCAAATCTATGGAGTTAGTTGACCTAGTTTGAATAGTAAGTTATAATACCATACTTCCATTATATTAAACAAAATACTTAAATAAGAATTAGTATCATGTTGACATGTGTTTGGTTATGTAGAAATTGATTTTTCGCTAGCCATGTGTCTATAACTTTGATGGATTTATCATTGATCCCACACTAAGCATAAATCTACTGCCAACTAGGCACCCATAGCCCCAAGAGAAGTTTTCTAACTATTCTGAATTGAATGATGTTTTATTTATTTTATTTTATTTTATTTACTCAATCTATAAGTATTGGATTCTAGTTCTAGGTTGTGGATCAAAATAGTAAACATGCAATGATTTTCCACTTAATATTGTGAGTGTTGTTTATTTATCCCATACACTCACAATCTATTAATTTGAGTCAAGTGAGAGGTCAAAAGTGATGCAGGAGCAGGCACATGCGCAATCCGCATCGACCGAAAACATTTCCAATTTGTTTTCTTCAGTTTTGGTTTGGTTTGGTGGTCTTTAGCATTTTTGGCACAATTGGATTGCATTTCAAGCTTCTGAAAAAAGTCACAGCGAAATGTTGATAGATATCTTACCCATTGCTTATATTCAAACAATATGCAAGCATATGAGAGGTTCCTTTGGTGTAAATTTTATCTGGTCTCAAATGTGGCAGGCAGAATAGAAGAATGAAGAACTTTTAAAAGTTTTAATTCTTGTATTCATGATGGGCCGACTTAATTGAATTTGTTATCCTTTGTGATGAAACGGCTGCTAAGATCAAAGTTAGTGATAATGTCAATATGACAAGGCTCACCTAAGGTGACGCCTCACATTCTTGGGCACCTTACATGTTACAAACAAACAATTTACATACATTAGCTACACCGTAGAATGAGAATAGGGAAGGGTGCAACCAATGAGGAGAAAAACTCACAGAAAATGCAAGTGAAAAGGCACATTATTGTAAGACTTCAAAAAAAAAAAAATGCAGAATAAAAAGGATGGGAAGGGGGGTCGACGCCTTGCCTCAAAGGTTCGATAGGAATGAAGACCTCTTGTTTTATGTTAAAAAAATGCAAATTTAAAAACAAGAGTGAAGAGGGCGCACGAGGGGGGTGAGAAAACTGAGCATTGAAGGATAAGTAAAAGGAAGGTCGTGTCAAAAAATCAAGAAGCTTATGGGGTACGCAAGGGGTTGCATTAATGTATTTTAAATTCATATGAATGAATGAATAAAGGCAGAATAGATGGATAGTGCCTCACAAGAGAAGTCCAGCGTGAAGACAAGGAATAGTAAAAGGCCGAGAGGGTGGAAATAGAGGGAGCGAGGAGAGGATGAGAAGAAGTTGCGAAGAAGAGAAGACCATTCACAAACAAAGTTAGTGTGTGAGAAGAGACATATAAAAGAGTCTATTGCCATTTGATTGTAGATAATGAATTTTTATTTTGATAGATATTAATAAAAGAAGTATTTTGTCATTTGTTGCAATCTCGGTGTAATGAAATTTGTGTTTGAGTCAATTTCTTGACAAATGAAATTGTCAAGGCAATCGAATTTTAATGGGGGTTTTGTGTTTGTTGTGAGAGAGGGAAGTACCCTCTTGCATCAATTGGTATCAGAGCGAGTAGTCCTGAGAGTGGAGAGGATCCACTAGGACTTTCGGGTGTTGTGTGAAGAGATCGCCAATCGGGAGGCATTTCACACTTAGAGGAAAGTGTGTGAAGAGATAGAGAAGAAGCTCATGAGGGTTGTTGCGGGTAGAGGATTCCTAAGCAATGGAGAGCTTGAAACCGAGAAGGAATTTATTTTGCAAATTGAGTGTGATGGCAGATTGCATGAGGTGAGATTGCAGTAGGCAAGATGGATTGGGTCATGAGGAGACCTGTGTGAATACTATTTTGGGAGTAGTATTGGGAGAAAGTGTAGGATGAGATGATTAAAAAGATGAGATAGATAGTTCATGAAGAAGTAGGAAAGATCTAGACTAGAATAAAGAAGCTGGAAAAGAATATTGGAAAACGTGAGAGGAAAGTGATAAAGATGAGCTAGAAGAAGAACGAGGATAGCATCCTAAGATGGAAAGAGGATGATGTGAGAGAAACCCCTACCGATGCAGACAAAGAAGTTGCAATGAAAACATGTCGTGAGGAAGGCATGCAGGAAAAGGTAGAAAAGAATGAATCGAATAGTGAAGATGTCGTAACAGATGGTGAAGGTGAAGTAGATTTGTTTGTACAATTGTTGGTGATTGTGGAAGAATGGATGTTGATTCTCGTTGGTGTAGCAAAGAGATAAGAGAAAAAAGTTGTAGCTGACAAGGATGTGGAAGATGTCACAATGAAATTTGAAGTTGCAGATGTGAATGAAGATAAGGTAAATCAGCTTTGTGATGTTATTTCGTTTTCAAATGTGATAGTAGAAGGAAAGATGGATAGAAAGCAAGAGCATGTAGATGTTCCATATTTGCTTGTAGAGTTAGTAGAAGATGTTGCAGGTTGTTTTTGGTGGAGGTGGACGGTTAGAGGTGGGTTTGAACCCACAAAGGAGGAAAAAAGAGTGTAAAGTATTTGGCAGAGGAGGTCAAGCTTTGGTGGACATGATTCCACGAGGGGGAAAAGGAGGAAGATGCAGTGTTGTTGGAGGGAGGTCGTGTGTGTTTTGGCACGATGCTAGAAAAAGTAGAAGAAATATTGATCTTGAGCACTTAATAGCGAAAGAGTTCACTGCAAGTTTATGACAACCTAGAAGAGTAGTGCAACTACTCAACTCCATTTTGTGAGCATATGCTCACCCGATGTGTCTGATGCAGGAGCACCCAGGCACATGCATGATCCGCATTGACCAAAAATATTTCCAATTTATTTTCTTCAAAAAAAAATTGTTTGGTGGTCTTTGGAATTTCTCAACAATAGATATGATTGTCACAATCGGATTGCATTTCGATCTTCCAACAAAAGTCACAGTAGAGTGTTGATAGAGATCTTATCCATTATTTATATTCAAAAAATATGCAAGAATATGGAGAGGTTCCTTTGGTGTAAATTTTATCCAGTCGCAAATATGGCAAGAAAAATAGAAGAATGAAGAACTTTAAAAAAAATTAATTTTCCTATTCATGGTAGGCTGACTTAGTTAAATTTGTTATCCTTTGTGATGAAACGGTTGCTAAGATCAAATTTAATAATAATATCAATATGACAAGGCTTGCCTAAGGTGACGCCTCACATTCTTGGGCACCTTACATGTTACAAACAAACAATTGTTATACATTAGCTACATCGTAGAATGAGAATAGGGAAGGGCGCAACCAATGAAGGAGAAAAACTCGCAGAAAATGGAAGTGAAAAGGCACATTATTGCAAAGTCTTCAAAAAAAATTAAAATGCAGAATAAAAAGGATGGGAAGTGGGGTCGACGCCTTGCCTCAAAGGTTTGATAGGAATGAAGACCTCTTTTTTTATGTTAAAAAAATGCAGATTTAAAAATAAGAGTGAAGAGGGTGCACGAGGGGAGTGACAAAACTCAGTGTTGAAGGATAAGTAAAAGGAAGGCCGCATGAAAAAATTAGGAAGCTTATGGGGTGTGCAAAGGGCTGCACTAATGTATTTTGAATTTATATGAATGAATGAATAAATGTAGAATAGATGGATAGCACCTCATAGGAGAAGTCTAGCGCAGAGACAAGGAATAGTAAAAGGCTAAGAAGGTGGAAATAGAGGGAGCGAGGAGAGGATGAGAAGAAGATGTGAAGAAGAGAAGACCATTTGCAAACAAATTTAGTGTGTGAGAAAAGACATATAAAAGGGTCTATTTCCATTTGATTGTAGATAAATAAAAGAAGTATTTTTTCATTTGTTGCAATCTCGATGTAATGAAATTCAAGTTTGAGTTTATTGCTTGACAAATGAAATTGTCAAGGAAATTGAGTTTTAATGGGAGTTTTGTGTTTTATGTGAGAGAGGGGAGTATCCTCTTGCATAAAAAAGTAGTGTTTTAATTCATCCATTCCTTCTAAATCGTGAAATTGTTGCAAGGTGTACGCCCTTGGTCTCCTTGTGTTGTGCAATGTAGGGCTTGGGTTCGTGACATGGCTTAACCACCTACCATGGATTCATTAACTCTGGCAATTGTATCGAGCATTAGTAGATCAATCTTTTGGTGCAATGACAACCATCTATGCAACAATTGGTATCAAATCCTAGGTCACGGGTTCAAACCCCTCACTTACATTGGGGGATAGTTGCAAGGTGTGCGACCTTGGTCTCCTTGTGATGTACAATGCAACGCTCGGGTTTGTGGCATGGCTTAACCGCCTCTCGTGGATTCATTAACTTTGGTGGTTGTATTGGGCATTAATAGGTCGATCTTTTGGTGCAACGACAACTGTCTGTGCAACATATACACCCATATGCACATGAATAAAATTAGACAATGATACTTTATTCTAGGTAATTAGCTAATGTAAAAAGATTGACAAAATAAACTAATAGGAAATATCAAAGGAGGTAATATAATTAATTTTGCATGCACTGTCTAATTTTCTTATATGGAGATGAAGTACTAATTCCCTCAGGTTGATTGACCATACTTAGATAGAGAGAAACCTATAATAAAGTTGAAAACTAACAAAGCTTCTCTAATAACGATAGCCCATAAAGAAAAAATATAAATAAATTAAAAACATAAAAGTAAAAATAAAACAAAACTATATACAAAAGGATGAATCTATATCTTAGGCCTAAAAATAATGCTTGAGGAATTACCCATTTAGTAGAAATGGGACATCCTCACCATTCAAGGTCTTTAGGCTAAAGGTATTATCCCCTAACATTTTATATATTAGGAAGGGACCAAGATAAAGCATATAAAACTTACCACTGTCCCCTTTCTTTCCATGGGCTTTGTCCCAAAGCAACACTAGGTTCTAAAATTTGAGAGGAATTTACCTTTTCCCTTTTATCAAATCATTTTTTAATGACCTCTTGATGTCTACTAAAATGTTGTAAATAAGCATTTCATTTGTCTTTCAATTGTAATAAATTCAACAACCACCATGTTGACCTTATCATAAATCTCCAAGTATTAATGCATGGATCAAAGAGTCAAAAATTTTAATTTTATTATCAAGATAGGTTCTTGGCAATATACTAGGTGATATGTAGAGATTTCTTAAGCAACTTTAACCCTTTCTCTATTCAACAAAAAAAAATCTAGTAGTTTGTGCTATTATATTGGGTTTTTATCTAAAATTATTACTATAATGTCAAAGAATTATTTTTAGTATATTTAAACACGCTTTTTTACTATAGATAATAATTAGATTAGAGCATCAACAATACCTTATTATTGAAAAACCATTCAATTAATTTTAAAGAGGAAAAATTATTACCATTATCACATACCAAAGAATAAGTCCTTCCAACTTGATTACCATCTCAATTGTGCAATCATTCAAGGATTAATTTTCTATACATATATTATAAGAATACATGGACATAAGCATACATTTGTGTCTATATGATGAATTTAAATTGATTTTACCAAAAAAAATCCAACCCCTATTGTGCAAATGAACAAGATTCAATAACTTGCTAAGGAGGCATTGTTGAGTTGTGTTCTCTATGAACCACCACTTGATAGGTATAAAAATTCCATATATGCATACTTGCATCTATTAAAATACAAGCCCAATTTAATATCTAGCCCACAAGATTTGATGTGCCATGGAGTTGCTTGAATTATGCTCAAAACCAAATTTATTATTAAATTTCTTTAATACCTCAACTACTTTTTTTATACAAATAAAATAGATCCCTTTGTCATTTATCCTATATAGAGTACCTGATTTGATCATGATTTTGGCACACTATATATATAAAGATCTCTTTTGAGTTGAATTTGTGTGGTCATGACATCTCTGGTTTAACAAGTTGAACATAATATCCTTGTACCAATCATGTGTAGTGATATTATGTATAATATATTCTTAGCATATTACATCGAGATTAATCTCAGCTATAGGTATACTTAACCCTTGTCCTTTGACTATTTTGATTATTTGAATCTCAAGATATAACTCCTACAACACACTTACCCATTTCCCCCTCCTTTCTCCTTCTTCATTTTGTGTTATTATATCTTCTATAATTGGGTCAAGCACAATGGAAAATGTTTTTTCTGCATAATATGTAGTGTCTAAACTTCTTGATAGATTTTACCAAAGCATATGCCTATTTATCAATCATGGAATACCTAATTTTAATATTTCAAAGGGGATGACTCATAAAATATAAGGTATTTCATCACCAACTCCACTTTTCTACATCAATATAGTTACATTTGAGTATTAACGTAAATGGGTAAACATAAAAACGTAATATATAGTCATGGATAATCAAAATAGGGGCATTATTTATATTCATCTTGATCTCTTTAAAGGAATTATTTACTTCAAGGGTCCATTTAATTTTTTCATGTCTCTTTAACATAGAATTCAAAGGTTTCACTACTTCTACAAAAGTAGATATAAACTTTCTTATAATATTCATTTTCTTGAAGAATGACTTTAAACTTTTTTCTTAGTAAGGAGAGGGATCTTCAATATAGCTTTGATTATTTGAGGGTCAATAGATATTCCCCTTTTTGAGATGGCATAACCAAGTAATTTTCCTTTAATAACCCCAAATATGCATTTATTGGGGTTTACCTGTAGATTCCATGATCCCTACATCTTTGCAACACTTTTCTTAGGTCTTCGGTGTGGTCACCTCTATTTTTTCAAAACACAATGATATCATCCATATATATGATAATTCATTTACCCACAAAACATTTGAATGTAATAATCATCTCTTTGAAATGTCACACCTACATTAATTAACCCAAATAACATCCTTTTGTAAGAAAATATACCCTATATTATTATTATAAACTAAATACATTAGATTTCCACAGTCCATATTGAATCAAAATGCTTTTTTTTTTGGATTTAACTGTGTGAATTTTATTTGCATCAACGTTTCGGATCACTCTTTGATCCATCATCAACATGAAGAGAGTTGAGAGATAAAAATGGTAGATTATAGACCAAACCAGGATATAAATAGACAAGAGAAGGGGAGATGATGCACAAGAATCAAGGAGGATACAAAAAGGGAAAAAACACAAAAATAATAAGCAGAAACAAGAAAATAGCAATAACAAAAAAGTGAATAAGATAAATAGATTAAAAAATTAAAGAAACCAAACTAACAACTCAGTATAATAATAAGAAGAAATAAAATCTAGAACACTAAAAAACAAGAAACAAAAATATAAATTGTAAAACTAAAAACAAAAAATGATTTTTTAAAAACAATAAAAAACTTCAAAACTTATAAAAAACATTAAAAAGAAAAATAAAGAAAAAAAAGGAAAGAATTTTTTTAAATAATTATTGATTCCATCAGTAGGATCTATGGTAAGCTAGTCATAACCCAAATATCCATTAGGAAAAGACACCGTCTAGGGCACATTAGTTATTTAAGGCCTCATCTAGTGAAGATAATGGATAATTATCTCTTTTTGAAGCCCTATTAAAGCTTTAAAAATCCACACAGATCCATAGTTAACCATTCTTCATTTAAACAAAAACCAAATTGGAAATCCAAGTGAAATATATTACTAGGACCAACAACAATTTTTAGACTTCTTGAAAAATAAATGATTACAAAAACAAGTCCATTAGTCTTTATTTTTGTCTAAATTGTTTTACCCTTAGTTTCAATAGAATATTATGAGTAATGATAGATGTGTTGCATCTTGAGAAGAGTGGTGGTCATTGATGTCAAATGTGTGTTGAAAATTGTATATGCTCCAGAGATAGTTGATATGTAGAGATATCAGTTGGTGCAAGTCAACATTGCAGTATATGGAAGAGTTGTGATTAGCCTGATGTCTAAGTGTGATGTAGAGGTGGGTAAACATGTTCTAATATGTTTCCAATATGCCTACATTGATATATTTCTAGTTTGGTGCACCACACTTTGTGAAAGGTTACAAAAGATGTGTCTAAGGCTTTCACAGTACATTCCCTAAGGCAGTGACATACTGTTTTGGTCTACATCCTTCCACAAAGAAATATTTAGTCTTGCAGATCTAAAGATAAATTGATAGAGATGTGAAGGTGTTATATCCAATATTTCAATTCACTACACCTTTTGTAGTGAAAGTTATAAGTGACATAGTTTTGGTTTGTGCTATGGTAGAGTAAAGTGCTTATTAAGGCTTGTTGGAATTCTCTGCATTCCTCCAAAACTAGAATTTGTGTCCATGCAGTTTTGTGGACATGTTCAGTGATGTCCTATGCATGCTATGTTGCAATATCAAGTAGTTTGATGGTTTGCAATTGCAGTTTTTAAGTAACAAAGTGTTACAATTGGTTTCAGATGCCTAATTCTTCCATAGAACGTATGTTTGAATATTTGCACCAACAAGAGATTATGCAAATTAGTTGTATGAGTTTGTGTGGACATTCTACATGTCTCAGAGTATCTCAGGTTTGAATCATGTGCAAATATTTCTTGATTCTAGTACCACTTAATTGTTTCAAGTTAATTTGTGAAGTTATAATGTTGGTAAGGCTGACTAAGGTAAATTATTGTTGTGTGCCACAAGTTTATGATTGAACAAAGTTCAAGGAGCACTTGTAGATGTTGTATGATTCATGTCGACTCATTTGGGTGAAATGTAAATAATGTTCAATCATTTTTGTATACCACCAATGAAGATGTAGGCTGACATGTTACAAGTTTGATATTCCTTATCTGCGGCCAACTATATTTGTAATTGCAAAGCATGCAGATATATATTGAAGATCAAAGTTGTAGAGAAGATAATGAAAATGTGCGAAGATGTATGAGTGTATGAGCAAAGTGTGACAATGTATGCTTAGATCTAATATGTAGAATTGATGACTATCAATGGTTGAATCCATAATATCATTCATATTCCAGTTGTTCTTTCTTTCAATTAGGGAGTAGTAGCTTCCTCGGGTTTCAACCCCTAAATCAAAGTCAGGGAGTAGTTGTTTCCTTGGGTTGTAGCCTAGAAATAAATTGTAAATTATTTTTACTTGTGAGGTTGGATTAGGATAGTAGCTCCTAGCATTATTTCTCACCGTGGGGTTTTCCACGTAAATCTAGTGACATCTATGTCCTTGTGTGGATGTTTCTCTTCTTTCATGTTTTGATTAAGTAGGTGAAACATTAATTGGTTTAACTTAGCATCAACAATAGTTAATTGGGATTGAATTTTAAATCATACTAATTCACCCCCATCTCACTATTTTGGTGCATTCAACAATTGGTATCAGAACAAGGTTCCTTGATATTTGCTTAACAACATAGGTAGATCTTGTCTTTGAACACATGGAGAATAAATAAGTATCCAAGAAGAAGTCCTCTCAAGAAAAAGAGGTCATACTCTAGAAGGAGGAGGATGAATATGAATTTGAATTCAATAAGGAAGATTTCCAATGGATTTTTTTAGGAGAGCTTAATTCTGCTCTAAATGATCTGGATAAAGAAAGAGAAAAGAATGAAGAGCTCCAGTCTCAACTTAAAAAAGAGGTGAAGAAAATTGGCAAGTTGAAAGTTCAAGTTGAAGAAGGGAAAATAATTGAAGAATGTATGAATTTCAAGCTCATGACAAAATTGTTGAATGTTCCAAGCTTGAAGAAGAAATTATTTCCCTGGGGAAAGAAAAAATGTTGAATGTTCAAAGCTTGAAGAAGAGATTGTTTTCCTAAGGAAAGAACTAGAAAAAGAAAAAGAGAAAATTGACAAAGGTCTAAAGCTAAAAGGAGGTTATGAGATTCTTGATGAGTTGATTAACTCTCAAAATCTACCAAAAAAGAAGTCTAGTCTTGGTTTTGAAAAAAGGAAAAGTCTCATAATTAGTGCTTTTGTAAACCTATATGAAAATTTCAAAGCAAAAGGAAAGTTCAAAATAAAGGAGGAGAAAGCTTCCACTAAAGAACCTAAGAAGACTACCTCTGGAGATGCAAAGATAGATGAAGATAGAAAGAAAGAATATGGATTCATTCTTGTCTAAATACAAAGAAGATTTAGAGGTCCTCCACCTACTAGACATGATTATATGGGTAGAAAACCATTTATGCCTCAAATATATGATGTTATTTCATTTCATGGATATTGCTATGCATTCAATAATTTTGGTCATAAGTTTGTTGACTACAGAACTAAGGTGAAGAGGAACAACTTTGTTCTAGAGCACAACATTGTGTGCTACAAGTGCAATAAGGTTGGGTATGTTGGCCTCCTACAATGATTTTAATAACTAAGCCTTTACAGCCATGACTCAAAGATTGGACATCTAACCTGAATAACTATCTCAATCATCATGAAGGTGCATTTAAATTGTCAACCCAGGGACGTGAACTTGAAATAGGCCAGCACAGTATGTGCACTAGGAACTCTCAAGTAGCCATTTATATTCTATAGCTAAGAAAAAAAATACTGGAAGTAAATTGCCTGAAAAGGAAATAAAGCAAATGTTGAACATCAACCAACAACTATGCTAAGCTAAAATGCATAACAAGAATAAAATATCTGAGCAACAAACAGGAAACTACTATGTTTGCTTTGGCTACAGGAATAGACACAGAATGGACTTCTAGTGGTTGCAAGAACAGTCGATGCCAGATTTCTAACTAAGTACTAAACAACAAGTAATACTAAACTAATGCCAAACTAATAAGATGGATTACTCACCAAGTGGGCCCCCTTGGATAAGTATCCTCTAAACTAACAAGAACTCAAATGCTCGAACTCATAACTTCATTTCATTCACTGTAAATCATGCATACAAAGAGTAATGTATTTGTACTACTGAAAATGGAGAATGAGAGTACAATGTCAAATCGTGCAACCTTCTGAAGAAGGAGCATCAAATCATTATTTATACTACAGCTAAACAAGGCAGTCAACTCCATGACTGGGAGGAGGCCATTTAGGGAAAATAGGGGAAAGCAGAGCGATGGTGGTTACGCATGCATGGAATCTAGTCAGACATGCAAGTCAGACGCAGACCCAACACAATAGTAATGCCCATGCATGTTCGATCATTAAGGTCCACTACAAGGCAGTTACGTTCAATTGCATGAAGAATCTTTGTTGCCAGCTGCCTTTGACTTGGAGTGATTCCTCAGTTGGACGTTATGGAGCATGCCCAGCTGGTGGTGTCTTCCTCAACTTAGCACATTAAATCTACATGGCAAGGTCAGTACACATAATAACTACACATCTATAACCACTCTAAGAAACATTCATTAACCACATGCAAAATCAATATAGATAGTTCACATATTATGCCAAATGTCATTAAAACTTGTAGAGAGGATAATATCAAATGTCAATGGTTTGAGAGAAACATTATGCCAATACCAACACTTAAGCATTAAAGTTCATGACATCTATGAGAAAATAGACTATAGATTCTACCCAAAACTAGACCAAAAACTAGGCTCATCACTCCCCCCAACCTAATGTTTTGTTGGTCCTCCAGCAAGGGAAGAGTTGTTCTTCTACTTGGTCAAAGCTTTGAAATTTGCAACTGAGAGTTTTCCAACATTAGTGGTTGTAGTACATGAATCAGGATCCCAATAGAATCCTCCCAATCTGTCAAACATGTTCCATCTTTGCCTCTCTACAGTAATGTCATTCTGGTAAAATCTGAAGTTTGGCACGGGCCACATGAGCATGGGTGGCTGAAAAGTTAGGGGAAGCCAATGTCACCCCTGTGTTATCCCAATCTCAATATACCTCTTAATTCTTTTTAATGTTGCAACATAATTGTGGATGGAATGAGGCTCAGCCTGTTTCAGCTCATCAGTCAAACTATTCCATCTTTGGGATAAACATCTCCTCATGGTCTCCTCCTTTGTTGTTGTCTTTACCTCATACTCAGTGTAAAATGCCTCAATCCAAGGCATAATCCTATTGCCATAACTTGGTCTGAGTAGAATTTTGTGCCATTCTTTGTAAATTTCCCTTGGGTTGCTCGATTTAGCTCTAACATGCAGAGGGATATTAGACTCCAATTGTTTATAAGCACTATATTGTTGTCCCCAACTAATCTTATTTTGTACCCAAGACATAAATGCTCTCAATTGAACATTCCCAACATACAACAATGGATTCCAATCATAGTCTTTTGTGATAGCATAATTATGTAAATAAAATTCACATAGAAAATTCTTCATTTCAGGGGAGGCAATCCTATAAGCATTGAAGAATTCCATGGGGGTTTCAATAGAAGGATTCAAACCTGAGGCAAGTCTTGACATCTTAAAATAGAGATACTTCTCTTTCAGGAGCAGAGCATAGACCCTTGGAGGATCTCTACATTCCAGAATCTTTGGTGCCAAAGTTGCCATATCATCTACCCTCTGCTTCAGGGTGGCAATTTCTACATTTTAATCCTCAATTTCTTCATCTTTCTTTTGAATTTCCTCCTTCAATTTCCGTTTTTCCTTTTTCCATTCTTCCTTGTTTCTTTGTATTTCTCTCCATAAATTCAAAATTGTTGCATGTACTGTAAAACTAAGAGGATTATGAATGCCTACCAATCTTTTTGTTGATGGTGGCTCCTCATATGGCACTATTTGCATGGACTCAGGCTGTCCAATTATCTTTGGCTGCAAGGGTATTGTTTCTTCTTCCTTTTGTTGCAGTGACTCTTGTTCTTGTTGTGGCTGCAAGAACTCTTACTCCGGTTCTATTTGTTGCTACAGGACTTCTTGCTCATGTTCAAAGACCTCTTTCCCATGCTACAGGAAGTCCTGATTTTCCTCCAATTCTTTTGCAATGTTAGCAACATCGTCCAGTGTTATATTTTTTGCTCTCTTAAATATGTATTCTTCTTCTTCAACATTCTCCTGCTCCATTGGAGCTTCAGGGTCCTCATGTGAGGTCTCACCAGGTTTAGGGCTTTCCTATAGAGGCGTACAAATCACAGGCCCGGTTGGTCTTGATTTCCTAGGAGGTCTCTCACGTTTTCCTTTGGCTGCAGGATGAACAGTATCAGCCTTCCTCTTCTTAGAACTTGACACTTTTATTTCTACACACTGTATTTTATCCTTCCCTTTTCTCATTTCTACCTCCCTCTGTTGTGCCATAGTTTTCATGAGGGTTTCAAGTGGAACTTCATCATCAGAATCCAAGGAAGAGCTTTCTTTTTCTACGTGCTCTGTTCCAGAAGAACTAATTTCTATAGCTTCTTCTGCTGCAAGAGGATTCACACTAGAGCCAAGACCAGAATTTGAAGCACTAGGAATGGCTTCAGTCGTGCTTACTCTCCTGCTAGACCTATAGGATTGAGGTATAGCCCTAGGTGGAAAATGCTCAACATCGACAAACTCTTCCCGATGATAATTTTGATTAACATTGATAAACTCTTCCCAAGTCATTCCAGATACATCATGCAGAGACTTTTCAACTAGCAATTTAATCAAGCAATGGTGGGAAACAAAATTATCCCTACCTTTTTGGGTCTTGGCCACCATGATTGAGAGAAGATTGAACATGTTGGGCACATTCATCCTCCTTCCGTGCCTCATGTGGTTCAAGAACTTGAAGTGGAAAAAATGCAAATTTGATTGGCAACCCTAACAAGTGATGTATTTGATAACATACACAGCTATCTGCTTCCACGACTCAGAAAGAGACATTCTCTTTGCACCCTATTTATCTATGCTCAATGGGGGGTCATTTGGCTCTGTGAATTCAGCCCTGGCTAACCTGGTGTCTCTGGAAGTAGGGTAATTTTCACCATCAGCAAATAACCCTGTAACCTCTGCAATTCTTTCTTTTGTTGCCACAACTTCTAACCCTTTTATTGTGGCTTTTCCTTCTGAAAATGTCTGGGAAAATTCTAGGGCAATGCCTTCATCAAAACCATCCAACTTCAAAAAATAATCTATCCATCCACAGTTTTGAAATTCATCCAGGCATTTTGCATCCTGCAGTAAAATATCATGCATCGTGGGTTCGTTTCGAATTAACCCACCTCCCATTGTCTGCAATCAAAAAAATGCTCAGTAACTTCTTTTCCTGCAATTCCCCTTCTTTCCTACAATTCCCGTCTGAAAATCAAATGCACTTCCCTGTAGTGTCTGTTAAATTCCAGGACCAACCTGCTAAATTTCTAGTGCCAGTGTCAACTGAATTTCCTTTCTTTTGTTTTTCCTTTTTGCTTGCAACTCAAGATTACGACAGGGCAATAATGGCAAGAAAAGGAGTGATAAAGGGAAATTATGATAGGAAGAAATGGTAGTTGCAGTTATTGTCACTTCACACATGCAATTCGTCCTTTCACTCGGATTTCAAATCAGCTCATTTTTAAATTTTTGACAGCCTAATATGGTTTGACACATGGGCAATAAATTCACAAAATATTTGCATCTTTTTCTTTTGCTCCCCCCAACCTAAAGTTGGACATGTGTCCACACATGCGAAATGGGAGTGGTGATGCAACAGGGAATGATGGAATTTTATGCAAACGTCTATACTAACATACAGTGATTAAATGAATGCACTTAAAAGATGACTAAAGATAGAAATTAATGCGCACATACCTGAATGTGTGGAAGATTTGCTGCAAAGATCACAAATAAAGTAACACTCGCCTTGTTGGAAAATAAATTGAGCAATAAATAAAGATGAGGTGCAATGAGGTGAGGTGGAATGAAGTGATGGAAGAGAGAGAAAGGTGGTGATAGATGGTTGGATGGGCAGATGACGAAGAAATGGACTTCCACGTAAGTGAAATTCTTTATTATGAAAAGTACGTACCTCAATTAGGCTAAAGGAGGGACACTAGGTCCACTACCTTTGGCTGTAGGAAGCTCTGAGTGGTGGGTGAATTATTGTAGGAACTCTTCTTTAGAAGCTGGCTTATGGTATAATCTGAGGCGATGACTGTTGACAAGTAATTTGAACCTGACAGGTTCAATGGTGGTGAGTTGAACAGCTCCATTAGGAAAGACCTCAGCAACTTTGTATGGTCCTAGCCACCTTGTCTGCAAATTTCCTGCATTGTCCTGGTATCTTGAATCATAGAGCAAGGCCCAATCTCCTAGTTTGAACTTCTTATCCTTGATAAATTTGTCATGCCACTTGATCCTCTGATTTTGCACTACTTTGGTATGTTGCAGGGCTACTCTTCTTATCTCATCCAAAGCATTTAGCTGCATGATTCTTTCTCTCTGTGCTTCAGAAATATCCATCCCCAAATCCACTATAGTTCGCATAGTCTTATGTTCAAATTCAATCGGCATCATGGTTGTCTTTCCATACAACAACTCAAATGGGGTGAAGCCTGTAGTTGTTTTCCAGGTTGTCCTATAGGCCCAAAAAGCTTCTGGTAATCTATTTTCCCAATCCTTTCTATGGACAACTATTGTTTTAGTCAGAATGGCTTCAATTTCTTTGTTGGTCACCTCAACTTGGCCATTAGCCTGGGGGTGATAAAGAGTAGACTTTTTGTGCCTTATGTTATACTCATTAACTAGTGTTGCAACAAGAGTTGATGTGAATTGAGCTCCTTGATCAGTTACTATTTCTCTTGGGACTCCATATCTTGTGAAAATCTCCTCATAAAGAAACTCTGCAACCTTGTTATCTCTTGCATGCTTCATGGCCTTAACTTCTACCCATTTTGTTACATAATTAGTGCATACCAATATATAACTTCCCATTTGATGGAGGGTCAATTGGTCCCACAAAATCCAATTCCCACTTGTCAAAGGGAGTGATTACTACCTGAGGGAAGAGTGGCATCTCATCAGAGTTGGTTGGTCTGCCCATTCTTTGACATCTATCACATTTTTTGGTATACCTTCCTGCATCCTTATGGAGTGTTGGCCAGTAATACCCTGTGTTCAAAACCTTTATTGCAATCCTCTTGGCTGCAAAGTGTCCTCCACATGGTTCATTGTGACATGCATGAAAAATGTCATATGTCTCATCTTCTCTCACACATCTTCTCATGGCATGGTCAAGTCCAGTATAAAACAAACATCCAGCAATCCAAGAGAAAGGGAAAGATTTTTTGATGAGTGCCCTTTTCTTTTTTGGGGAGAAGTGAGAAGGAACTCTACCTATAACCAAGTAATTGGCTATGTCAGCATACCAGGGTATTTGTACACTGAGAGAGAATAGATGCTCATCAAGAAAAGAGTCATCTATGGGTTGATTGTATTCTGATGTAGTTAGCCTTGAAAGAAAATCTACAACAACATTGGCCTTCCCTGGCTTAACCACAATGGTTATGTCAAACTCCTGCATCAACAATAACCATCTTGCCAATCTACCTGTGATCAAAGGTTTATTCATGAGATACCTAATGGCTGCATGATCAGTGTGCACAAATATTTGGTAGCCCGTTATGTAATGTCTGAATTTGTTCAGTGCATAGATTACTGCCAGGATCTCTTTCTTTGTCATTGTATAATTGAATTTAGCTCCTTGCAAATTTTTGTTGACAAAGTAAATAGCATTTTCAACAGCTCCCTCTTTTTGTCCTAAGACCACTCCTATGGCATAATTTGATGCATCAGTGTGGATGTGGAAAGGAAGCTCCCAATTGGGTCCCTTGAGTATAGGAGCATGAGTAAAAGTTGCCTTCAAGTCAGAAAATGCCTTGTCACAAACTTCAGTCCACTGAAATTCAGCATCTTTAGTGAAAAGGGTATACAATGGTGTTGCTACCTTGCTGAAATCCTTGATGAATCGCCTATAATTTCCTACATGACCCAAGAAACTCCTAACATCCTTTTGTTTTGCAGGTGTAGGGAGATTTGTGATTACCTCAATTTTTGCAGGATCTACTTGAATTCCCTTGTGGGAGATGTAGTGGCCAAGAACTACACCCTCTTGCATCATCATGAAGCACTTTTCACTATTTAAGGAAAAATTTTGGTCTTCACATCTCTGTAGGACTCTCCTAAGATTTTCCAATGCTTGATTAAAATCAACACCATAAGTGGTGAAGTCATCCATATAAATCTCCATGCAATCATGAGAAATGTCTGAGAATATTCTAATGACTACCCTCTGAAAAGTTGTAGGTGCATTGCACAAGCCAAATGGGAGTGCCAGATAGGCATAGGTCCCCCATGGACAAGTAAATGTGGTCTTCTCTTGGTCTTCTGGTGCAATTTGGATCTGGTTGTAGCCGTTGAATCCATCTAGAAAAGAGAATTATTGCTTTCCTGCAAGTGTGTCCAAAAATTGATCAATAAAGGGTAAAGGAAAGTGATCCTTCTTGGTGGCAGCATTAAGTTCCCTATAATCAACACAAACTCACCATTTCCCTCCTTTCTTGGGCACAATCACTAATGGAGACACCCGCTGACTATCTGAAATGGGGTAGATAAATCCTGCATCTAACAATTTATGCAGTTCTCCTTTCACAATCTCTCTTAGTGCAGGGTTAATTCTCTTTGTGGCTGTCCTACTGGAGTGCAATCATCTCTAATATAAATTCTATGTGTACAAAGTTTAGGATTCAGTCCCTTCGTATCATGATAATCCCATGCAAATGCATGCTAATGGGTCCTTAATAGGCTCGCTAATAACAATTGTTGCTCTTCATTCAATTTACTATTAACATTCAGATATTTTCTCTCTGACACCTGGACTTATGTAGTTAACTCTATCATGGTTGCTTCATTAATACATGGTACCTTTAGTTCATATGGCAACAATGTATGGAACATACATGTTGTTGCAGGAAGTCTGTCTGCAGGAAGAGTGGCTGCAGGAAGATCGTCTGCAGGAAGAACGTCTGTAGGAACAGTGGTCGCTGGAAGAGCAGCCAAAAGTGTCCTGACTAAAGTAGAAGATGATGCTTCCTCCACTTCATAATGGTTCTGAATGAGATTAGCCAACACTTCATCCTCATCCTAGAGTTGCATGAAAGAGCTTCTAACTAGCATCATAAGTTGTGCCACAAAATTAACTTCCTCGGCCTCTTCACCAACATGGGGCCAAATGGAATTATCTTCATCATGAGATGGCTGAGCAAGTGGATAAAGAAAAAAAAAATTAGTACTCCTTCCATCTGAAATGGTCATATCACAATAACAACATCCAATGTATGCATCTCTAGTTGCCAACCAAGGCCTTCCAAGAATGATGGGATACCCACCTAGTGTAGCCTTAGGAGAAAGAATCATAAAATATGTTGGGTATTCCCAGGAATCTAGAACTACCACAAGATCCTCCACTACACCATCAGGCTTAACAATAGAGCTATTAGCAAGTTGCAGGACAATAGGAGTAGATCTCATACTTGCAATATTTAGTTGTTGCAGGATGTCCTTGGTCATTACATTTATTGCTGCCCCTAAATCAATCAGAGCATTCTTTACTTGGATCTCGTTTATGACAACTCCTATCACAGGACTGCCTGGGTCATTATACTTGGGAATAGTCACTTTTCCCAACATGATATCAGCTAGTTGGCCCACCACATGAACTGTGGTTGGGTCTCTCTTCTTCCTTCCTGGCTTCTTAAGACAAGCTTCCTTGATAGATTTATTGTAGATTGGAACATCCTTTATGGCATAAAATAGGGGTATCTAAACACATATATGCTTTAGCTGATCCAGAATGTCAAAAGTAGTATCCTCCTTTTCTTCTTTCTTGGCAACTTCCAACCTTTGAGGGAATGGTGGTTCTTGTTCAGTCTGCTTGACTTGGACTGGTTCAAGATTTTTAGGTACACTTGGTTGAATGGGATCATTCAAAGGCTCCTCCTCCTCTTCCACAGGAAGCTCAATGATAATTGGCTTGGAAGGGGTTGGTATAGTAGTTCATGAACGTAAATGGATATCACTTACACTCACATCATATGCAGGGAATTGATTTGAATCAACAGAGTATACAACCTGTTGCTATGGTTTGTTATTAGGATTGGGTGTGGGTTGAGCTAGTAGTTGAGTGGGTTTAGGTGCACTTGAGCTTGGATTAGCAGGTGGAGGCATTAGAGCAGGTTGTTGGGACTAAGAAGGTGGTTACATGTAATTGGTTGTCTGAGTAGGCCATTGTTGTCCTCCTCTCCATTGATTTGTTTGTTGCCAATTTCTTAGAGGTGGTTGTCAGTGCCCTTGAAATTGTTGCCAATTCCCCTAGGGTTGCTTCCACTGAGGTGGAGAACTCTAATGACTAGGCCAAGCATTTGGAGGGTTACTCGAAGGCTGTGATGGATATCCTCCATAACTAGATGGATATGGGGGTTGCGATTAGTTACCAGATGAATATGAATTAAAATGTGGCCCAACATAGGATAATGGATCTGGTGGCATACCTTGTCTTGGAGCCCAAGGCTTCCTTTGTGCAACATAATAGACTTGTTCTTCTTCAATCTGAATTGGCTTGAACTCGGGTGAAATCTAATTGCTTTCAAGATTAGCTACCATCTTACATCTGCAGTCCTTCTTCTTTTGTTTGCAGTGGGGGCAATACTCTGTCAACATTGCCTCTTCCTCTTCTTGCTTCTTCTTGGCTTGAAGTGTATCTAGCTAAGTAGCTAGATTGTTGATAATGTCTTACTTGAATTCTGCTAGCAAATGAGTAATCTCCATTCTTGAAACTCCACCGGTAGTTGATTTACCCATGGAAGGTTGATAAGCTCTCCCTTTCTTTGAAGTTTCCCTAGAGTAATTCTGACATATTTTCTTTCTCAAGGAATTTTGTCTTCATGTCTTCCCAAGTTTCCACAGTATCTCTGCCTAGGCTCATGAACCATCTTAATGCAACCTCTTTCAGAGTGGTGGGAAATAACTTAAGTCGATGGGAATCAGTAGTATAATCACAACTCTTATAGAGTATGTCAAACTAAAATAAGAAGGTATCATGATCTTCTGTGACAAGTCCATAAAACTTTGGGATTTTTGAAGCAGGGATATTCTTAATCTTGTCAACTTCATTTTGATGGGCAATGGGAAAAGGAAAAGCTAGTTAGTTAGGTTTGTTCCCATTTGCATCACCCATGCCTGCTTGATGTGGTTCCAAAGCAAGGGGTTCTCAAGCTGATTTTGATCTTCAAAGGAGACTTCAGAACTAGTCAGATCAGGATATGCATCAGCAAAGGGGTGTGGATCTTCTTCTTCTTCTGGTAGATTATGATATTCAACTAGCTAGAATGGATTAGGACTTTTAGGAAGGAATCTCTCATAATCATCCCTTCTCCTTCCTCTATGCATGTGGTATTACTCACTATCAGTCAGCTCACACAAAAAATTGGTAACAAATAAGGGGGTCATTACTTCCTAAAAGAACAATTTCCAGAAACATTACAGCAAGAAAAACTACCAATGACTCCAAAAGACTCCCTAGCTTGACACCATCCCTGACAACAACGCCAAAAATGTTGGCCTCCTAAAATGATTTTAATAACTAAGCCTTTACAGCCATGACTCGGAGATTGGACATCTAACCTGAATAGCTATCTCAATCATCATGAAGGTGCATTTAAATTGTCAACCCAGGGACGTGAACTTGAAATGGGCCAGCACAGTATGTGCACTAGGAACTCTCAAGTAGCCATTTATATTCTATATCTAAGAAACACAATACTGAAAGTAAATTGCTTGAAAAGGAAATAGAGCAAATGTTGAACATCAACCAACAACTATGTTAAGCTGAAATGCATAACAGGAATAAAAGATCTGAGCAACAAACAAGAAACTACTATGTCTGCTTTGGCTGCAGGAACAGACACAGAATGGACTTCTAGTGGCTGCAAGAACAGTCGATGCCAGATTTCTAACTAAGTACTAAACAACAAGTAATACTAAACTAATGCTAAAATAATAAGACAAATTACTCACCAAGTGGGCCCCCTTGGATAAGTATCCTCTAAACTAACAAGAACTCAAATGCTCTAACTTAGAACTTTATTTCATTCACTGTAAATCATGCATACAAAGAGTAATGTATCTGTACTACTGAAACTAGAGAATGAGAGTACAATGTCAAATCATGCAACCTTCTGAAGAAGGAGCATCAAATCATTATTTATACTACAGCTAAACAAGGTGGTCAACTCCACGACTGGGAGGACGCCATTTAGGGAAAACAAGGGAAAGTGAAGCGATGGTGGTTACGCATGCATGGAATCTATTCAGACATGCAAGTCAGACGCAGACCCAACATGGTAGTAACACCCATGCATGCTCGATCATTAAGGTCCACTACAAGGCGGTTATGTTCAGTTGCATGAAGAATCTTTGTTGCTAGCTGCCTTTGACTTGGAGCGATTCCTCAGTTGGACGTTATGGAGCATGCCCAATTGACGGTGTCTTCCTCAACTTAGCACATTAAATCTGCATGGCAAGGTCAGTACACATAATAACTGCACATCTATAACCACTCTAAGAAACATTCATTAACCACATGCAAAATCAATATAGATAGTTCACATATTATGCCAAATGTCATTAAAACTTGCAGAGATAGGATGATATCAAATGTCAATGGTTTGAGAGAAACCTTATGCCAATACCAACACTTAAGCATTAAAGTTCATGACATCTATGAGCAAATAGACTATAGATTCTACCCAAAACTAGACCAAAAACTAGGCTCATCAGGGTATAAGGATTTTTTTTATAGAAGTGGCTTTGTGAAGCCACCTATTTAGAATTATAAGGAAGATGAAACCCTAGATCAGCAAAAGAAGGGTAATGAAAAGGTTTAGAATGAAAATAAAGATCAAGAAAATGAGAAGGATGATACTATGCTTGTACATTATGCACAAGATCCTATGACTTACTGAGATAGAGTATTATCTCAAGGGAATCTATGATTTGCAAAAAAATTAGCCCCCTAAAAAGGATAAGATATTAAATATTTGAGCATGAAAGTTGAATTGGACAAATTCCTCTAGTGTGTAGATTTTCTAAGCAAGAATGAACCTTTTGATGAAGGTTACGGAGCAAGTGAATGGTTTGTAGACGTGTGCTAAGTAGCATTGTATCCCTATGATGACACAAAGATCTCTAGTAAATGATTTGCCTAACAAGTACAAATGCATTTATGGCAGCAAGTTAGGGCAAGTGAAAGACTTTTTATAAGATATTTGGATCATTTGAGCTCATTTGCATTCAAGAGCACATGTGTTTGGAGCAGAGAAGAGTGTTTAGGTTTTCTATATTTTTTGTGAAACCCTAGTTGCGGTGTTTGAAGATTTCTGAAGGAATTGCAATGGCAACACCTCAAGTGATTGATGTGGTGGAGAAACCTAGGCCTAAATAGAAGAAGTTTCCATTCAATGTGATGGAAGTTGACAAAGACAATAATTTTTGAAAGTTTCTACAAATGTAAGGATTTGCATCCATGCCCCGTTGAATGATATTGAACATACTTCATCCTTTGAAGTGATCTGGCATGAGCTGCTAAATGAGAATGGTGTATACAAGCCAAAGTATGCAAATGTAGTGGTGAAAGAGGTAGACATCTGGAAAGATTTTCCAGAATTTTGAAATAGTAAAGAATGGGTAAGAATCATTTTGATCCACATTCATGAAAATTTCATTTACCTAGACAAACCCTACATGATCACAAAGGAAGCTATTAGGGAAGTCACTGGTCTTTGTTCCATCAGACCTATCCCGATGTTGAAATAAATAAAAAAAATGAAAGGGTTATGGAACTTACTGGATCTAAGTTTGATAAGAGAACCCTAATAGTGAAGGATATCATTGATCCCAATGTCTGATATGCATCAAAGGGTATTGCATATAAAATTTATTTCACAAACAAAGAAGGTTCTACCACCGCCACCACAATTCACACTGCACATCAAATGGTGAAGGAAGGTGCCATTTTTGACCTAAGTGAACTATTAAGAGAGTAATTGATGGACAACATGAAGTAAACAAAAGAAACCAGTTATAATTTCACGTTCAAATCATTGATCATATGCCTCACTTTCTTTTTCATGAATGAATTGCCTAGATTTAAAGGAAATATTTGGGATAATTTTTCTCCAATTGCTACACAAATTAAGAAACACATTGATAGTTTTCTAAACAATCAAGCATATACTACTTTCTACTGGGGATTCTTTAAGAATCTACAAGCTCAAATGTAGGGTAGAGAAAGGATACCTTCTGATTTGGTCCAGGAGTATAAGGATGAGGTAACATTCATGGTGGACAAAGATCACTATTATATGAAAGTTGTAGAGCCTAGAACTTCATGGATTCCTGAGCTACCTTATGAGATTGCTCCTGAGTATGTACAAGGATATGTGTATATCCTATTGAAGAAGCCAAAAGATACAATTGTTGAAAGGTTTGGTACATATAGAGAGGTCATGAATAAGTTGGCTAAGAAGCATGCAGATAAATATTTTGAAAAACACAAGGATTGAGGTTTTCTACAAAAAACCACATCTGTTACCCCTATAGAGAGTTATAAAGATAAATTTGTTCCTTTGAAATCCAATCAAGTGCCAAGGAGATCAAGTAGATCCTTTCTATTGTTACATTTGCTCTGCATCCCTCCAGATCAACACAATCAACTGGTGGAAGAAGAAGATTTGCATCTATAACTCCACCGTAGAAGAAGACCACGGGAGTTGTACAAACAAGGCCTAAGCAAAAAGCTAAGAGAAATAAAAATAATGAGGAAGAACTTGAAGAGGGGGAATAATATGAAGTTGAAGATATCTCCTTACATAAAAAGAAAGGGAAGAATATTGCAAAGGAGGGAACTAAGCAAACTCATCTTCTTTCATGTTTTTATTAAGTAGGTGAAATCTTAATTAGTTTAACTCAACATCAGTAGTAGTTAATTGGGATTGAATTTTAAAGCATACTAATTCACCCCCCCTCTCAGTATTTTGGTGTGTTCAACAATATGTATCAAAGGAATTTAAATATTCATAACCCCATGCTATGACATCTAAATATTCTATAAATTACTTGACCATGTACCCCCTTTCCTCTATTGTACAAGCCTTTATTATATAAACCTTCATTAGTTCACTAATATTTCTAAGATTATGGGCATCAAAAAATAATTCCTTTAATTGAACTAGATTAGATTTATAATGTTTGTAATAAATGTCAAATAATCTTTATAGATTGATGATCCATTTTGGAATAATATTGTTTTTTTTTTAAATTAAGGATGTCTTATTCATCAACTTCACATCAACCATGTTATCCTCACCAATTATTTGGGATTCAATCACATTTGAGTTGCTAATAAAATATAAAATACCCTTGTCATCATTGAAAATTCAAAAATATTTACCATTATTTGGAACTTTTTGACATGTGAAATCGCACCTTGTTGAAACTAGTTCAACATTCAAATGACACAATGGGAGTGATCTCAAGGTGTGGGATCTTGTAGTTGAGATTAGATTTCTAGAGAAGTCAAACTTCCTTTTTAAACCTAGATGCAAGGTATTGATTGAAATCAACACATAACAAAACTAAAATCCTGATATTATTCTACATATTTTGTAGAGAGAGAATAAAGAAGAGGGAATGCAAAAAGGAAAAGTTGATGCACCATGATTTAGATGGTTTCTTCCTTGCTTGAACAACATATGGAATCCATAAAAGTTTCCAAAATATTCACACAAGTCTATATTTACAAATCCTGCAATAAGTATGAAGGTAAGAGATTTAGCATGCACTAAGACGGAAAAGAAGATCCACAAATATCTCCTATAAACTAGGTTTTACATAACATACATATATTAAAAAAAATAGTAAACATTCATTCAAAAAATGGAGGTAAGAAGAATTGCATAGCATTTCAACAGTGAGAAGAGGTAAAGTAGACAATATTTATTGAATCAAAGGCATGATCCAATTATAATTATAAAAAGATATGAATATTACAAGTCTTAGGTCTGAACTAAGAAGAAACTATAGAAGAAATCCTTACAAATGAGGTCCAAACAAACTATATCCATGTAGGAAGGTGTGCAAGTTGTCAAAGGTCTTAGGAAACCTTAGTTGAAAACTCTATCCATTCTATATCAACATATGTCTTCTATAAATTTGATTTAATTTGCTCAAAGGTGTGAAAGAAAATTCTTTGCACCCTAACATGCCTTTTCATTAATGATTCATGGGATTGAGTGCAAGGGAGGTGAAGATCACCTGAGAAATTCATTGAAAATCATGACTTGGAGATGGAGCTCTAACAAAAGGATATATGTAGTAATAACTAAGGTATGAACATCATTTTGTCTCTTGGATCCATGCCAAAATGCATTAAAATCCCTTCTAGAGATTCTTTAGATCAATAATTTGGTGGTTACAAGTGTTGGTGAGAATTAATGGTATGTTCTAGCAGTGTTGGATGCTCTTAGTGGAGTATCAAGCTCGAGCCTACCTTTGTACCCATAAATATTTGAAGAATATCTGTGAACCTAAGAATTTTACCCTACTCTAATGTGCAAAATAACTTAAAAATGCAAGTGATAAAAGACTAAGGACACCTCAAGATTAGCCTAAAGAGTGATAAAACAAGAAGGAAAATGGACAAAACAAGATACAAACGATTTCACCTTCCTTGTTGTTGATGTCTCCTTGATTGGCCCTTGCTTGGGATGATTTTGTGTGCTCCTTAGATGATTTCTTGAGTGACTAAATGCAAGATTGAATGTGCAAAATGATTAGAGTAGATAGCTAGATGATGGTAAATGATTGAGAATGCAAATTGACAGCATGTAGTTATCAAATGGCTAAGTGTTCAAAATGCCCTTGAGGAGGGGGTATTTATAGAAGAATTTGAATTCTCTAGAGAATTCAATGGTCAAGATTCATCCAACAAGGTCAAGATGAAGGGCTATGGTGAGTTGAGAACTCACAAGCCCTCACATCTTGACATGTGGATGGTGAAGTGGCTAAGGGAGATGAGGTGTAAGTGATGTGGCCAAAAGGTACATGAGGTGGAGGAAGTACAAGTACCTTGCAAGTACATTGGGAGATGGGAAGAATCTTGGGTGAATAAAAGTGAATTTTAAATTCACAATGATTGGAAGAATCTAGTGGATAAGACAATGTTCCCAAAAGGTGGGAGTTTGTCACATGTGACTTGATGTGACAAGTCAAAGATTCTAGAAGATGCATGAGAAAAGGGATTCTAGGAGGAAAAGGAATTAAAAATTCCTTGGGGGATGGAGAGAGTTGACCAAGGTACTAATTAGGATTTGAATAATCAGTAATTAGAGGATAATTAGGGGTTAATTAGGATTAAAAGCCAACTTGCAAAAGTTGGAGGATGTGACACATCCTAATCAAGGATTAGGCATGTGCACATCCTTAATGAAGAGATTAGGAAATGGATTAGGATTAGATGAAAATGACATGTGAGGAATTAAATAAATGTAATATTTATTTAATTTATTTGATGAAAAGAGGATTAAGGAGGGTAAGGTATTTAATTATTAATTAAATACCTTAGGGATTTGAATTAAAGATATTAATTAAATAATAGTAATATTACTTAATTAACTCAAATAAGAGGATGTTTAGATGAAAAGTGATAAATTTGGATAAATTAAGTGTCCAAATTTGGATGTCTACAATATCATTAAATCCTTTAATTCCCAAAAAAATTATATTGCTTGCCTTGGTCAGATCATCAGGCGTTAGGCTACTGCTGGATCACATATTGATCGCATTTGGGATGTGGGCAAGTCCATCTTTGATGCCCTAACAAGGCACTGAGCCATCAAACATCAGGCTTCATACATCCATCAGAACACTTTCTAATGAGAAATGGGAGGAAGAGAACCTTTGAAAACTATGATAGGATTAATTATGTTAGTATGACATCATCATAAGAGAATTGGGCTTTCAAAGAATTAAGGATAGAAGGAACGACATTTTGGTTAAGGAAATCCCAAAATTCCAATAGGATAACTATATAGAGGACCTACTAAATAGAGGTGTGGATTGGGCTATGGGAGATGGTGTTACATAACCCTTAGCTCTTCTTACTAAAGATAAATAACTCTTATTTCTTCCTCTTGAATTCATTAAATTGATAGTTACCTCTTGAAGAAGCTTTGGTTTGTATTCTTGGCATGAACAGTTATAGGACTTATCTAGAACCCAAATGTGTCTTTTCACCAAGTTATTGAAGAATTTATTCTAATGGTGTAGTTGCTAAGACCAACACCAATCTTCTTAGCAAATTATATGAATCTCATCAAAGTGGTCCTATCATGTGTGCCAAAAACTGTTGTCACGTGAAATTTCACCTTGTTGAACCTTGTTCAGCATTTCAATGACACAATGGGAACATCTCAAGATGTGTGACCTCACAATCAAGACCAGGCCTTTGGAGAGGTCGTCTTCCTTTCTAACCTTGGATGTAATATGTTGATCCAACTCAACACAAAAAAAAAAACTAAAATCCTAATCTTACTCTACTAGTTTCTTAAGGATAAAAGGGAGAAGATGGAATGTAGAGAAAGAAAAGGTAATGCACTAATATTCAAATGGTATCTTCCTTGCTCGAACAACATAAGGAATCAATAAATTTTTCCAAAATATTCACACAAGTCCTTGTTTCCAAATCCTGCAATAGGTATGAAGGTATGAAATTTAACACACACTCAGAGGGAAAAGAAGATTAACATATAGATCTTGTAAACCAAGTTTTACAAAATATAAATGTATATAGAACTAGTAAGCATTCATTCAAAACATGGAGATAAGAAGAATTACATAGAATGTCAAAAGTGAGAAGAGGTAAAATAGATAATCTTTATTAAATCAAAGACATGATTCAATTATAGTTATCAAAAGATATGAAAATTAAAAGTCTCTAGTCTAAATTCAGAAGGAACTTCAAAATAACTCTTTACAAATGAGATCCAAAAAGACTATATCCATGAAGGAAGGCATAAAAGTTGTCAAAGGTCGTAGGAAACCCTATCTACAAATTTTATTAATTCTTTGTCAACAATGTCCTCTATAAATCTGATTTGATCATTTTGGAGGCATGAAAGAATATTTATTGCACCCTACCATGCCTCTACATTGATGATTCATGGGTTTGAATGCAAAAAAGGTAAAGATCACCCATGAAATATGCTAAAAATTATGACCTAGGGATGGAGATCTAACAAAAGGATGTCTACAATAATAACTAAGGTATGGGAACCATTATATCTTTTGGATTTATGATAAATTAATTAAAATTATCTCTTATGTAGCTTCATTAGATCAATAATTTGGTGGTTACAGGTGTTGGTGAGCATTAATGGTATTTTCTAGTTGTGTTGGACACTCTCGATAGAGAATTGGGATTGGGCCTACCTTTATATCCATCAATCATGGAAGAATATTGTTAAATCCTTTGATGCACCAACAAAATAAGACTGCTTGTCTTGGTTAGACTGTCGAGCATCAAGCTATTGTTTGATCGCATATTTATTGGATCTAGGATGCAAGTTCATCTCTAATGCCCCAACAAGGCACTAATCCATCACACATCAAGCTTCAAACATCCATCATAACACTTGCCAATGAGTAAAAAGAGTGTTTTTCCTTGCATACATGCCCCATTGAAAACAAGGACCCCCTTTTTTTACTTTTGGCCTACCCTTGAGTCATGTTCACAATCTTTAATTTTCAATGTTAATGATTTGACATAGGTAAAGTTTGAAAGTGTTAGTCATTGTGAACAAGATATAATTTGATCATTTGATGCTTAGAGATTTTTTTGAGGTCAATTCAAAGGAGTTGTAGAATTTTTATACCTACCTAGATATATTCCCTTACACTTTGTATCTCTATAATATCCCTGCCTATGCGAAGAATCACAATTTTTATAAGTCTTCACCCATTGTGGAAGTCCAACCCTAATAGGGATAAGTCCATACACATTCAAAATCCCAAATTGTTACACCCCGTTGTGTTACTACTTATTTAATTTTACCTAGTTGGGTGAAAATGCTTTATATGAGTGTATTTATGCTTTATGTGATTTGGAAAAATAAAGAATAAATATTGATTCAATTGATGTTATGAAATGATTCTGATTGTGAAATATTTGATGCAAATGAATGTATTGTTTTCAGCTAAATACTATTGCAAAGTGTAAAGTTGGATGCAGGAATTAAATCAATCCTCCCAAATAGAGGGGAAGTATCACTTAGGGAGAAGAATTTGGTCTAGTAACCTCTGATAAAGACCTAAACCGAGCTTTCACATGCACACATCTAGTTTGGACAAGTCAGGATATTAGCTTGGGGAATAGTAAGTTACCTTTAGTTTTTCTTGTGGTTTGTTTTGACGTCTCTATCTAGGAGTTTAAGTTTTGAGTGTCTTTGTAATGTTGAGTTCTTCCTTATGTTTTTCTATTTAAGTGATGGGATATATACATAAAATGTATATATATGTATATATGTATGTGTCAACGGTAAACTCATACACATGAGTAAATGTGTGCATGAGTATACATAGATAGACGTATCTACACATGCTCATGAACGGATTACCCATATGCATGGGAATATCAATCGGACAAGGTGACATATATATATACATTTCGTGTGTATATATATATGTGTGTGTGTGTGTCGATTGATATGACTGTATATATGTGTTTAATATCAAGGCGAGGTATATATATTGTATATGAATGAATACATATATATATTAACATACATGCATGTATTGACGAAAAGGATATGCCCATACATGTATATTAATATATATATATATAATCATTATATATTAATGATAATGTTTTCCATAGCGTTGAATTATTTAAACTAGTGCATAACATATGAAACATAGCTTATGCTATGTAATGCGCCTTGCATATTATCAAAGGAAATAAGTGCTTAGTAAATAATGCATACATGAATATTAAGTGATGTTTAAAAAATTTAAAGCGCTGATTAGAGAATATGGATAGTGCCATATTATAGCGCTAAGTATCCAATGCAAAGTAATGTGCAAAAATATTTGTCAAGACTTTGTCAAAAGCAATCAATAGTAAATGCTAATGTACATGAAGAAGTCGACCAAGTCTAAATAGCAAACAATGACCATGTTTAATGGCATGAATGGCATAATGTGGTGCCAGCTTGAGGATAAGGTGAATCAATTAGAAGTCTATTTTTAATATTAATTTCTAGAATGAGAAGCATTTGAAATATGTGGAAATAGTCTTGTGTGCAGTTGTCTATGTAAGTCGGCCTGTAGAAGACAAATACCTTTCTTTTTTTATTATTTTATTTGTTGTTCATTTAAGAAGTGTGACTCATTCACCATGTTGTGTATGTGTTTGTTGAGCATCAATTTTAGCAACCACCTTTTCTTTACCTTGCTGAGTCAAACCATTTGAGCTGAGAAGTGTAATTTCTTATACCCTATTTCTAGCCTTCAATTGTTGATTTTTGTGTATAAATAAAGGAGCTATCTACCTTATTTGGGATGCATACCTGCATTCTTGTTGTGATATTTATGAGTTGTTCTTATTTTCTTTTTCTAAGTTGAGGGAGTTTTAAATTTGTGAGATTAATTTGAGTGAGAATTAGTGAAGAGGGAGAAGGTTTATTTGGGGAATTGCATATTGATTTAAGGAAAGCTGAGAAAGGAATCCAGTTCGATCAATTGGAGCATTGTGTAAACATGCATATTGATTTCTCTTATACTTCTATGTTTGAAAGAATTGTGTGACTTTACTTGTGTTGTTTGTAAAAATAGATCAATCACTTTTTAGGGAAAAGTTATTTTAGTCTTATGTGCAAGTGAAAGTTTGCTTGATATACTTAGAGTAAAGAACTATTTTTTTGAAGTGTTTGTATGTATGCCATATTAAGGAATAGGTGGTTATAGAGGGAATAAGTACTATATTGGGGAAATAGCTTACATAGCTAATGGTTAAACAAGTTAAGACCAAGATTCAATTTGATTTGCTTATAGAAGTGTCATAATTTAACATAGAGGTTTGATGCAGGAGCATCCATGGTCAAAGGGCTATCCTAATCAACCAAAAAGAAAGCATTTATTTTTTAATTTCCTAAGGTTTGGTTTAATTATGTAATAAGTAAATAAATTGCAATGTTGAGGCCAAAATACTTTATTAAATAATTGGTCTTTATTTAAATATTGCATTTTTGGAGTGAGAGAAAGTGTAGGAGGTAATTTTGGAGTTTGAAATTCAAAATTGGAAAACTTGGTGTGGGTTTTTTGGGATTCAATGCTTTATGACAACTCATTAATTGCTCCTAGAAGATATGGATTCAAATTTGGGGCTCTCAAGTTGTGTTTTAAATATTTTTCTAATTTAGGGCCTATTTGTGAGGAGTGGGAAGACTAGTTGGACTGTTAGTTTTAGCATATTGAGGAATAGATTTTGAAAATGATTTTTGGAGATTTAATGCATATTTTAGATGGAATTTAATGCCTTTACTTGTTTTTGGTGGGATTTTTTTTTAGGGAGGCTAGGTGGAATTTAATGCCTTTCATTTCATGACATTACATTTTTATGAGATGGGTTTTGATTGTTGGGAGCTAGTTGGGGGAGGTGAAGATAGGAGAGCTTGGTGAAGGTTTGTAGAAGCCATATGGTGTGGTAATTCACCATTGTTGCAAGTCTAAGATCAGACCCATATTAGATTGGGGAGTTGCATTGTGAAGCTAATGGGCTCATCTAGTTGTATTGAAAATTTATTGAAGTTTCAATAAGAAATTATTGAGTTTTGCAGGTGAAGTTTGGTGAGAGTTGAGGGAAGGAGAAATCAATTTGGTATGCATGTTTTTGCAGGTTTGGAAGTGAAGGCATAGCAAAAAATGGATTTAAGAATCCATGATTGAGTAGTTGGAGATTTTGTATTGAAGTTTGCAAGTGTTTGATGATCTTGTTTCACAGTTTTTGGTAGAAGATTTGAAGGAATGAACTTTTTGTTGTCTTTAAATTATTTTGTTGTTGTACATCAGTTTTATATCGGTTTTGAGACTATTATTATCAGCCCATGAGGCTGCACCATTTGTAGTGTCGATTTGGAGAAGTTACTGTGATGTTTTTAGGAGATTATGAATGAACAATCAAGTGTTCATGTTGCAGATTTTTAAATCTGATTTGTTGCATTTTCAATGCATTTTATTTTGTTGAGAGTAGTTGTATGAAAAGGGGGTATGTGCGTTATCCTCTTACATCAAGGTTATAGGTTATTCCTGGGGTTAAGGTTACTACATTGTGTAAGGGTATATAGCCTATGCATAGGTATGAATGGTCAATAAAAATCTTGATGGGAAGGTGGGTGAAGTTTTATGATGTCCACTCTAAATCTTGGGTGATGAATACTTGGCTAAAGTAGTATAAGTTGGCACTGTTTACATTGTCATTCACTATGATCCAGGTTTACATACTAGGTAGAGGAATGTCATATGTGTGGTTGTAGCCACTGTGTGACAGATCTAGATATGTAGGACACAACACCATGCTTGGGAAAGGTCAATTTTTATTATGAGGATATCAAACCAAAATCTTCATCGAAAGGTAGGGCCATCTATCAAATTGATAAATGTGTAGCGGGGCGCAGTTAGTCCAAGGTTGGTGGAAAAGTGCTTGAGTGATGCTTCTCCTCATTAGTAATATGTGACCAGGATTTGATGGAGGGAACCTGGACCATTCATACATCTATTGCCAGTAACTCTACAGAGTTTTGTTTTTGTATTTTGTATCCATTTCAATGGAAAGATTGTAAAATAAAAATGTAATCATGTTAGCATGTTAGCATGAATTTTGTGATCATTACTTTGGAAAATTTGTAATACTTTGATATAATGAAATGGAAAAGTTTGGAAAGATATTTATTTCAAATGTGCATGTTATCTTTATAGTTTTGGAAAAGAAAAATTTATTGCTCATATTGATTGGATGCTTAAACTATTTACTTGAGGTTAAACTTAGGAAAGTTACTGTGTAGAACAATGGGCATGTTACACAAATTCCCATTTGAGCTAATAATGCTCTCCACTCTCTCAGAATATGTAAGCATAAATGGCTATCTATAGGGTAAATATTTGAGCCAAATTGACTTGTGGGTTTTCTCATTTCACTTGCCTGTGTATCCAAGTTTGCAATCACGTTCCTATATTTTGAAGGGAGAATTGGGTCAATTTTTTAAGACATTTTTGGTGTCTTTGAAGGCCAGATTTGTCTGTTTAGAACCTTTGATATAGCCATTTTCAAAATTTTAAATTAGTGTCATGAAACCTATGTTAGCATATGTATTTTTTTATGAAAATGTATTCAAACCAAGTATAAATTATTATATGCTTACATGGTGATTTCACACCTACCTATATCTATAATGGTGATTTAGGAAAGGATTCATCTTGTAGGATGTTCTTTGAAATTTTTTGACCTTCCCATATCGTAGTTGTCACTCATGATGTTGATCATCACATTTTATCCATGTCCTAGGGAAATTTTTATCTCTCATGCACTTATGGTGAATCTATAGACCTCAGTTCATGTCATGAAATCATGTTTTGTATAATAAAGCTTACAACACCATATTCTCTTAGTAGCATCATATTATTTTTTAATGGAGTTGGAAAATGATGATTCTGTTATAAATAATTTGACACTTCTATCACTAGGTTCCTCTCTCTCGTCAGGCAAAGAAAATAGATAAGAAAGGACATAATGTCAATTAGCTCAAATAGATATAAAGTGCTCCAAGTATATGAGCTACATATCCTAAATGAAAAACTTGGATGAATTGTTGGTTCCTCTTTGTGTTAAATTGTTTGTTTTAGTCAAATTAAGCAGATTAATGATGTGATACCCCATGAGGTGTATTAGTGAATAAACTCCTATTTTTGAAAGTTTAACCTACATAAATTTGAAGGGATAAATTCTATTAAAAATGTTCTTACATAATGATAACTTGTAACAGTTTTTTGTTCTAGTTGCTCTATAATTAACAAAGTTTTTGCAAAGTTATTTAATTAATTCTTTCTTGTAGGTAATGCATATGATGTTGGCTATCCTTTGGAGCCTACCTAGAAAGAAGTGCATATGAAATTTTTACTTTGGAAAATATCCATTTTCTTTAAGAGTAGCTAATTAAATGCCCAAGATCTACCTAAGAGGTTAATTTTCATATATACCCCCATCTGGAATTATGCCAAGATCCTATAATTTGTTATCCTGAATGTTTTATTTCTTCAAGGAGGAGTTGTGTAGTTGAAGAGGAACAAGAATTTAATGAAGTTATAGAAATTTAGTGCCAAGGGTGTATGTTCCAATACCAGTTGTGTGCCAATTGTCCTATTTTTTAAACTATCTTTTGAGGTCTAATTTTGTCTTTCCCAAGGCAAGTATGTAACCAAATTCTATTAGAAATCAATGATGAATATTAAATGTAACTTTAACTATTAAATGATCATGTAATCTCTATTGGTAATATGTGTTGTAATTGATGTTAATTGAAGATGTTTTTTCATTGATGTCAAATGTGTGTCATGAAGTTTGTATATACTTCAAAGATAGTGCAAGTGTTGAGACATATGTTGATATAGTAAGCAATGTAGTTAGATGAATGAATGATGATATGTTTGTTGTCTATGTGTGATGCAAAGGTTGGTACACTTGTTCCAATATGTCTCTAATATTCCTACCTTGATATCATTCCTATTTTATGTACTACACATGGAGATATGTTGCAGAAGTTTTGTTAAGGCAATCACAGTGCACAGAGTCATGGTACTTTGGTCAGCATCCCTCCATAGTGCAAGTTGTTGTCTTGTAGTTCAGAATATAATATGGTCGAGACATGAAGGTGTTATATCCAAGAATTCAAGTCATAACACCTTCTATAATGAAAGTTATAAGTGACAAAGTTCCGTTCTTTACTCTAGCAAAATAATGTGTTGATAAAGGTGTGTTGGAATGCTCTGCATTCCTTTGGTAGTGAAGTGATGGCCTTGCAGTTTTGAAGACATGATCAATAATATTAAATGTACACTACTTTGTAGTGTTTGGTGTTTTGGTGGTCCACAAGATCAATTTTTAAATGACAAGTTTGCTATAGTTTGTCTAGATTGCTTTGTTCCTATGTATTCAGTGGGTTTCTTCAATTGCACCAGTATATGATGATCAAACATTTCAAGAAAAGGTTGAAGATATATTGTGCATGGACTACAATTCTTGCATATTGGTCTACATGAAGGTTTTGCTTTCTCCCTGATAGTGTAAAGTTGAATAGTTGGCAGTTTTGGCGGTGTTGTCATTGTTTGGGCTGATAGGATTGTTTCCTTCATTTACAATTGGTATTGATTAATAATATTACTTTGAAGGATGTGTTGAAATTATTTTTGGTCTTAATATTTCGTGTGTTGATCCACAACTCATTTTCTCTTCATATTGTATATGTTTGGAGCTGACCTATGTGATATAATACGTTTCTTCTAAAGGTCATCTTGGAGCCGGCCTAATCAAGGTTTTTGAGTTATTGTAGAGTATATTTATAGAAGAAAAAAAGTATTTGTGATTGCATCGGTGAATGGTGAATTGGAATTGACTAGTATGTTGAAGATGAAGTGTGCAAAGTTAGTGTGAAGGATTAATTGTACGAAAAAGGGACTGCAACATCAACATATGTTGGATGCTTCTTTATAGCAGTTCATATTCAAATTTCTCATTATAATTTTCATGTATCCTTCTCTGAGATAGTGAGTCTCATCAAGTCCTTGTATCTTGGCCTAAGGTTGTGTGCCTTATTTTGTAATTACATAGTCAGTGAAGCCTTAAACTACATTGTAATGTTTGTAAGCAGTGAGTTTCATATATTGTGAGTTAACTCTCACTGTGGTTTTTCCCTCATTGGGTTTTCCATGTAAAAATCTTGGTGTCCTTATGTTGTGCATGTTCTCCATTTCTACTTTTCTTTTAGTTAATGTGGTGTGATGCTTAATCTGCAAATGGAATGGTTAAGATTTAATATATGTTGATTCACCCCCCTCTCAACACTACAATGTGTTCAATAATTGGTATCAGAGCCAAGTGCCTTTGAGAAGCTTAACAACTAAGGTTGATCCTGCTCTTGAACACATGGGGTCAGTAGCAAAGATCAATGATATGTTTATTCTAGAACTAGATCTGGAGTCAATGGAACCTAAAGTTTGGGACATCAATCCAGATGATTGTGAAGTAGATTTTGAAGGAGAACTCTAGTTTGTTCTTGAAGATCTGGATGAAGCAAGACTGCAAAATATCAAATAGGAGTGCATGCTTGAAAAATCAAAGGAGACAATTGAAAAATTGAGGGAAAAGCTAAAGAATCAAAAGAAGAAATTGGCAAACTAAAAGCTCAAATAGAAGGAGGAAATGAGTGTGAGATTAAAACCAAAGAAGCAGAAGTTGTGATATCTAATTTGAAAGTTAAGGTTGAAGAAGGAAAGAGGATTGAAGATTATTTGAATACTAATCTCAATGATAAAAATGTTGAATGCTCAAAAAATTGAGGAAGAGATTGTATCTTTGAGAAAAGAACTTGAAAAAACAAAAGAGAAAATTGACAAGGGTCTAAAACTAAGAGGAGATTCTGAAATCCTTGATGAGTTGATTAACTCTCAAAATTCATCAAAAGAGAAATTTGTACTTGGTTTTGAAAAGGGAAAAGTCTTATGAACAATGCATCTACAAACCTGTATGATAATTTTAAAGTGGGAGAAATGCTTGAAACAAGGGAGGAGAAATCTGGCACTGAAAAACCTAAGGAAACATCCTTTGGAGATGCAAAGACAAATCAAAACAAAAAGAAAGGAGGGGTCCATTCCTATCTGAACCAAGAAAAGGAACTTCAAAAAGCCTGCCCCTAAACGAACTTCTCCTATTAGGTTCAATGGCAACTACCATGCTTGTAATAAGTTTGATCATAAGGCAATTGAGTCTAGAAGCAAGATGAGTCAAAATTCATTTAGGCTTCCACGGTACAATGCTATGAACTCTCAATCATTTCATGGTTAGTGCTATGCTTGCAATAAATTTGGTCATAAGGCTAATGAATGCAAAAGTAAAATGATAAGGAATAGTAATGTTATGACTTCTCAATCCTTCTATGGTTACAGCTACACATGCAACACGTTTGGTTATAGGGTTGTTGCTTGTAGATCCAATGTGAGAAGAATTAATTATGCTCCGCAAGCTAGTATCACCTACTACGGTTGCAATAAACTAGTACACATTACAAGGTTCTACAAGGGAAAAGATGCAAGATCTTTTGCTCCTTAAAATAAGTTTGATATTGTGAATGGTGGGTCTAGACTTGCATAAACATGAACAATAAACACAATATTAGTCAATTATACAAACCAAAACCATCATTCCCCATGAAATTCATTTAAATGTCAAGAACAAGAAACAAAGCAAATAAACTAAATGAAAGCTATCTAATATTGCTCAAAACATTCAAACTCTCAATCCCATGGGGGAATTGGTGCTATTTTGATGTGGAAAATAGCCCTTTCCCAATTCCTTGCAAGCTTTGAAGATGATCAATGGTGCTCTTTTGATAAAATTTGCAATAACCTAGCTATGGTGAATGAAAAACTATAAAAATGGATGAAATTGCTCAAAACTTGAAGGTAATGATCTTGCATAAAGTTGTGGATTCAAAATGCATAAACTTGTGGATCCCAAATTAGTAAAAGAGCCTTCTATTTATAGAAGAGAAGGATGGAAGAATGAGCAAAAATGATGAATGTGGGACTAAACATGAGCCAATAGCAAAATGCCACTTGTCAACATGCTAGTGGAGAGGAGTGGAGCACATTTTGATGAATGTGCAAATAAATGCTATTAGGTGGAATTTGAAATTTGACAAGTGACATGTTGGAGGGAGATGAAAGAAGACTTAAATGCCACTTGGCTCAAGAAAGAGGACATGTAAGAGGCCTTTAATGCCTTGTTGGATGGACAAGTCCTTTTAGGAGGGAGATTTTGAATTTGAAGAATATTCCAACTTGATGCCATATTTGAATTAAAAGGAGGAATTAATAAATCAATTAAATTGATTTACTTGTGCAAGTTGCAAAATCTAGAGGATTTGATGGATTAGTGTTAGGATTAATCAAGATTTGATTAACTTAGGTGGAGATTAGTTTATTTGACACTTTGACTTAGATTTTTAGATTTATTTAAATCAAAATGAGAGGAATATGAATATTAATGATTTAATTAAATAAATTTGATCTATTCAATTAAATGAAGAACTTTAGAAGTTAATTAAATAAAATTGATTTATTTAATTAAAGAGGTGACTTTAGGATTGATTGATGACTTAATTAAATAAAATTGATTTATTTAATTAAAGAGGAGAATATGATGATTTAATCAAATAAAGTTAATTTATTTAATTAAAAGAGGACATTAGGATTAATTAAACAAAATGATTCATTTAATTAATAGAAGATAATGATTTAATCAGATAAAATTGATTTATTTAGTTAAAAGATGAAATGTGATGAATTTAATCAAATAAAGATTATTCCATTAAATGGTTAGCAAAGGAGATGATTTAGGATGAACTGGTGTTAGTAAATCAGGATCAGGTGTATGAGATCAATCAATATATTTTACGTGTTTACATTTTGCCCCTCTTTGAAGCAATGTACCTATTGCATTAGTTCAAAGAATAGACTTGCCGAGATCAAAATTCAAATTTTTATTTATTTTTTCGAATGCCCCACTGCTGCCCTAGCGAGAAAGAAGTACGCCGGTACACTGCCTCCTCAAGAGATTGAGTGAAAAGTTCAATTTGAGGGTCGAGCTTGCAATAGAGATTCAAGATCAGTTTAGCTCAGAGAGGACTAGAAATCTCGAATGTTTGATGTAGACAATTTTGATGATGTATAGACAGTCATTGACCATGGGTAGCCTCATGTATATTTTGATATAACACACAGATTCGATACTTGGATATAAATGTTAGTAAAGATAGAAGAGTAAGAAGAATAAGATGGATGAACCCTTGAGTCTGAGAGGATGCAGGAGTCCAACAAGTCTATGAAGCATTAAGACTTTATTAGATATGATGATGATGATTTTCTTATCAGGGATTGGGACATGAAAGGGACAACTTTCCTTATGTTTGATAAAACACATAGATACGATGCATCAAGGTATAGATAACTAGGATGGCGGGGTATCTAGTGAGATGGACTTTGACTCGACAAACAAATAGGAGTATTCTTGTTCACACTTGACATACGAAAACCTTACTAGGGTGTACTTCCAAAGTTTCAAACATCTTGGACCAAAACATGGAAAAGTGTAACCTATCAATGCAATAGTCAACAAGCTTCCCAAAACACCTTCCATACATACCTAACAAAACAAGTATTCGCCAAGGTTATATTACAAGAATGTCCAACAAGCACAACAAACAAAACATAACGATTGTTGCTCCCTTCCTTTCTCTCTAAATCATTTTGATTAGACATCATCGAGAGGTCATTGAAATGGGCGCAATAAGATAAATCAAAAGACAAAGATCAAGTAAACAAACAAGCTAATGTTCTTCATACCGCTAGCCAAGACTAAACTGCGGTGATGCCTGATGTTGATGTCCATTGTAGGAAGGATTCATCCTAGGACATGATGTTATCAAATGATTTGGAATTGATTGGATGATAGGCTATTAATACCAATAGTTGACCAACTTGTTTACTTACTAACCTAGACTCGAGACTTTGATGATTGAGTTTTCACTTTTGAACTGCTAGACTTTTTTTCGACTGTTTTACCAAAGGTTGAGGGTGATGATGATTTATTGTGAGTGGATGTTTATTTTGGCTGATCGCGAGACGGGACATATGATTTTTATTTTTATTTTTGAATGTTTTTGATGTTTTTGAAATGTTTTGAGGTTATTTTTGGCATTTTCGAGATTTTTGCAAATGTTTTGGTTTTCAAATTTTTCAATGTTTTTGGGTTTTCTGAGATTTTGACCAAGAGACTAACCTAAAGACCTATCCTGGGGGCCTCGGGGGCTGATCAAAGATTAGACTTGCCTACGTTATACACGCAGAGACCACATAGTTCGACCGACACAAACTTGATTATTGATGAGACATGAACAGATGGATTGTCAGTTTATTATGATAAACTCCTAAAGGACTAACCTAAGTGTCTTGGGGGGAAGATCAAAGATCAACTTTTCCTATGTTCAAAGCTCAAAGACCCGTAGTTCGACAAGATGACTCTGTTTTTGACTTACTTTTTGACCTATTTTTGGATATTGATATGTTTTGAATGTTTTTGGATTTTTTTTATTTTTTTATGTTTTTGGATTTTCTGATTTTCTAATGTTTTTGGATTTTTGGATTTTCTGATGTTTTTGGATTTTGATTTTTGATTTTCTGATGTTTTTGGATTTTTTTGATTTTCTGATGTTTTTAGATTTTTTTATTTTCTGATGTTTTTGGATTTTATTATTTTAAGGAAGACTTCAAGAATATACACGAATCTGATCTGACGCAAGAACATTCCCCCAACGTGATGTGATAGACTACTCTGATATAGGCAAGACAAACTGTCCTTAGGAATGGGCCAAGTAGTACTAAGAGGGACCATGATACGAACACAGGACCAAGCTATGATGTGGACGCAGATGGGTGACGAATGGAGATATGGAAGCGTGATGGATGGATGATGCAGAACAAGCCCTAGAGATCCTGGTGGATAGAAAGTGCTTATTTACACAAGGTGCTTGTTTGCCAATTTTTCATCAAGGTACTTGCCCAAAGCGCCACTGAAGTGGTTTTCACTAAAGGACAATTTTTTTCTTTACTGTTTTCAATCATTTTTTTAATTTTTTTAGATTTTTTGGATTTACACCTTAGAAGATTAGGCATAAAACTTTTTGAGATGGGAGCTATTCATAGGCTCCTGTAGAGGTTCCCCTTCGGGTGTTGATAGTTGATATGCCCCTGACTCGTAGCTTGTTGTGATGATGAAGGGTCCCAACCAATTGGGTTCAAACTTACCCTTATCGTTTGGATTTGGTACATTTTTTTTATTTTCCTTCAACACAAGCTCTCCGACCTTAAAGGTCTGACTCCTGATCTTCTTGTTGTAGCTTCATTTGAGACAGTTTTGGTAGACTTGCAAATGGTTTAAGGTATCCATGCATTGTTCATCTAGTAGTTCCAGCTCATTCAATCCTGATACCCAATATTCTTCATCTGTGATGAGATTCTACAATGATATTCTCAGGGATGGGAGCTCGATCTCAATGGGGAGTATGGATTGCGATCCATAGATGAGGAAGAAAGGGGTGGCACCTGTGGGAGTGTGGATACTTGTTCGGTAGATCCAAAGGGAGAGATTTAACTATAAGTGCTAGTCACAACCAGCGTCATTGACTATTTTCTTTAGGATTTTTAGGATTGTCTTATTGGTAGCTTCTACTTGGTTGTTTCCTTGAGGGTAGTATGGAGTGGAAAAGTAATGTTGGATTTTGAATTTTTGGCATAGGTATCAAACATCCTGGTTTTTGAAAGGTGTCTCGTTATCTGAGGTAATGGCTTGAGGGACACCGTAGCGGAAAATTAGGTAGTTCAGGATGAACTTGGATATCCGCTTTCCTATGATGTAGGTCATGAGAATCACTTACACCCACTTCGTGAAGTACTTTGTGACGATGATGATGAAATTATGTCCACTAGATGAGGTAGGGGTGATTTTTCCAATGAGATCGAACCCCCACTATGAAAAGGGCCAAGGTGTAATGATCGGGTGCAGCTCCTGAGCTGGTGCATGGATGAGATCCCTATGTCGTTGACATTGCAAACACCTTTGAACATAGTCATGAGCTTCCCTTTCCATTGCAAGCCAATAGTACCCAGTCCTCAACAGTTTCTTAGCCAAGGTCATACCACTCAAATGTGACCCACAAATGTCATTATGTACCTCGGTTAAAGCATTCAAAGCTTCCTTAGCATTTAGGCATCATAACAAGGTTCCCTCAATGCTCCTATAGTATAGGGTATCTCCTAAGATAACAAAACAAGATGACTTCTTGACAAATATTCTTTTAAGATTCAGGGTTATATCAGCAGGGAGGACTCCTATTCTCAAGTAGGTGTATATATCATGATACCAGGGATCACCGGGACCAACAATTTCACACACAAATTCAGACTCTAGTACCTCGAAAGCTAGTATGAGAAGATGCTCTACAAGGAATTCTTGCTTTGGGACGTTGTGTGGGACATCTAGTAATGATCCAATAGTTTCCATAACATTCGCTGCTCTGTTATTTTCTCTTGGTAGTTGCTCAAATGTGATATCAATGAAGGACTCTTTGAGGCTTTCCACCAGTTTCTTGTATGACATCAACTTGTCCTCTTTCGTTTGATATTCATCATTTACTTGGTTGATGATAAGTTGTGAATCTCCATAGACTTTGAGTGCCATGATCTACCACTATACTACAATTTTGAGCCCTATGACAAGAGCCTCATATTCTACAATGTTGTTTGTACATGGAAAAGACAACTTGTATGATTTAGGTATGCAATCTCCTTGTGGTGTAATGAAGAAGACTGCAGCTCCTAACCCATGTTGCGTGTAAGATCCATCAAAGTACATTTTCCAGTGATCTACCACACTTACGTTAAAGATGGATTCATTAGGGAATTCTGATACAAGTGGGTTTTCTGCATATATCGGTGCCTCTGCCAGTTGATCTGCAATTGCTTGTCCTTTAATGGATTTCCTTTCTACATACTCAATGTCATGTTCTATCAGAATCATAACCCATTTAGTTGTTCACCCCATGATTGTTGCTTTGGACAATAGGTACTTGAGAGGATCTATCTTAGCGATGAGTTTGATCTAGTGTGCTAGCATATAATGTCTGAATTTCTGAGTTGTGAACACGACTGCTAAGCAAGATTTCTCAATGGATGTGTAATTCATCTCGTGTCCCACCATGGTCCTGTTGATGTAATAAATAGCTCCCTCTTTCCTATTTTCATCATGTTGTGCCAAGAGAGCGACAAGAGTTGTTGTTGTTGCTGATATATATAGGATCAAAGGTTTGCCTGGAATTGGTGGCATGAGTACTAGTGGTGTAAGAAAATACTCCTTGATCTTATTGAAAGCCTGGTCACATTTCTCATCCCAATTGTATGCTACCCCCTTGTGGAGTAGATGAGAATATGGGATAGCCTTGTCTGCTAGTTGTGCTATGAATTGGCGGATGGACTAGAGTCTTCCTTGAAAACCTCTGAGTTGTTTCAATGTTTTTGGTGCCTCCATTTCGAGAATTTCCTTGACCTTGGTGACGTCTATCTCAATTCCTCTCATAGATACAATGTACCCTATTAATTTTCCTGATTGTACCCCGAAGACACTTTTTTGGGTTGAGTCTAACCTTGTACTCTTCTAGCCTATCAAAGATGGAGCTTAGAGCTAATATATGATCTCAACATTTCTTTGACTTGGCCAATATGTCATCCACATAATCCTCCATAGTTTTGTAAATCATATCATGCAAGATTAATGTCATGGCCCTTTGATAGGTGGCCCCTATGTTTTTTAACCCAAATGGCATCATGTTCCAACAGTATGTTCCCCACGGACAAGTGAAATTTGTCTTGTGTTGGTCTTCCTTAGCTATCATGATCTGATTGTATCCTGAGAATCCATCCATCAGTGATAACATTTCATGTCCCATTGTCATATCCACAATCATATCTATGTTTGGGAGAGGAAATTCATCCTTGGGACATGCCTTGTTCAAATCTTTGAAGTCCGTGCAGATGCGAATTCCCCCAGTGGGTTTTGAAATAGGTACAAGATTTGAGACTCACTCTGGATAATCTATCAGTCATATGAACCCAACATCAAGGAGCTTTTGTAATTCCATCTTGAACAATAATGCTATTTGGGGATGCATCTTCCTTAGCTTCTATCTCACTGGTTTTGCTTCAGGATATACAACTAGGTGGTGAACTACAACTTCTGGATCAAGCCCAGGCATGTCGGCATAGGTCCATGCAAAGTTTACCTTGCTTTACTTTAGGAAAGCAACCAAGAGTTCTTGTTCTTCTATCAAAAGATATTTTGCATAGAATGTTATGTGTGGTGTTTCTTCTGATCCCAGGTTGACCGGATTGCACCTTTCTTCTAAGATTGCTGACTTCTCCTAATGAATGACACTAAGGGGAAGATTGAATCCTTCATCGTCCAGCACCTCAGAGAGGTTTTCACCATTGGATACATCCTTTATTTTTACTATTTTTGGGTTAGAGAGTGCCACAGTGTGGTTTTCACTCAAAGACCTAGAGATTATTCTCAAATTTTCACTTTTGCGACTGAAGGATTCAATCATTTCCCCATAAGATGCATGTGTGTCAAGCTCAATGTCAAATCCAACTTTGTGATCTCCATATGGTATTGTATCGCGCAATCCCATGAATTCAGAGAGAGCCTCATCATTTTCGAACGTGTCTAGAATTGGTGGTCCTCGTTGGTCGTAATTGATGAGTTGGGGATAGACTAAGTTTAGCTCATGGGTTTGGTTGTTTGACTCAAAAGACAAGGTACTAATCATGAGAAGGGAGGAATCCTTGAATAGCATGGGTAAGTCAGTTATGGGATCTTCCTCATCACTATTGCACACATTAGTTATGTCAAAGGTAAAGTTATCTATGACTCAACTTGTGGATACGGGTAACTAAAGGGTGACTACTGATAACTAAGGGGAGTTTTGAATGTTTTAACCGAGGCACCTCTACCAAGTATGGTTACCTTTGGAGGGGTACATTCGAGGCCAAGATTTCTCATATGCTTCTCAAGAATGAGCGGTATTAGAAGACCATTGTCATTTTGTCCAAGTTTCTTGTTTTTGTTATAGCCCATACCAAGCATCATTTGTAGTCCTTTGTTACTATCATCCATGGGAAGATCAGGCATGAACCTTTCATCTTGGTATAACAAACTTGATATGTCTTTTTCATCTACCACTTCCCGACTTAGGTCTCCCCAACATCTGAATCTGGAGGGGTCTGCTTTAAAGGTTTGGGATGATGTTTTAGTCAGTTGGGGCTGCCCATGAGACCTAGGAGATTGAGGTAATTCTCCTATTGCGAAAGCACTTTTCTTCATTTTGTAATCCCTACACCCATTGTCTTGGACAATGACTTTGATTTCAGAGATACCAGGGATGGCGGGTGTCTTTGTCTCAGAAATGAAGGCTAAAGTAGTTGGGTCTACATATGGGGTTTAAGGGACTTCATCATTTTTTGGGACTTGGGGGATTTTGTAGTACTTTTCTTCCAAGTTCTTGCAGTAATAAAAGGGCTCTGGATCACCATGGACCATGAACTCTTGGTTTTGGTATGGTAATTTGACACACTGATGGAAGGTAGATACAACTGCTTACATCCCATGGATCCATGGATGCCCCAGTAGAATATTATAAGGGAAATCAAGGTCAAGGACATGGCATGTGGTTTCCATGATGGTTGGCCCTACTTGAATAGTGCCTTGAGACACTCTTTCCTGATCATCATATGCTCTGATTGTTATACCTTTACCCTTTTCAATGGCATCCTCAGAGAATCCCAGATTCTTTATTAGCTTGAGGAAACAAATATTCAGACCTGCACTCCCATCCACCAGGACTTCAAGATAGAGTGCACGGTTATGAGATGGTTGGGTGGGGAACTCCTTATCAAAAAATGTTAGAATATGTGGGGTGGTGAGGTGTCTGACCATAGCTTGGAACTGGTCAATATCAAGATCTGTGGAGATGGTGGATGAAGCCAATGCTTCCTCAAGGATTTTTCTATGTGCAGATGAGATCTTCAGTAACTCCATGGTGGAGATCTGAGCAGGGGTTCTTTTTAGTTGGTCTAAGACATTGTAGCCATTGGGAACAGATTTTGGATTTGAGGTGGATGCCCTAGGTGGTTGTGATGACCCAACAATGGTAACTTTTCTGCCACGTGTGGTGACTCCACAATCAACTTTGGCTCCCTTGATGTTAACAATGGTGACCCATTCATCTAGGGATGCAACCACATGATCGTAAACATGGTTTACATTGCCATATATTTGTCTTTCCATGGTTGTTCCCTTTATTATGATTTGACATCATATTTGTGTATATCTTAAGGTCTTGATTTCCGGCTGGTTGTTCAACGTTTATGATCTTGTCATCGATAAGGTCTTGGATCAGATTTTTTAGTCTCATGCAACTGGTTGTTGTGTGCCCCTTGATTTTATGAAAATCACAAAGGTGATTTTTGTTATACCATGGTGGTTTCACTTGGGGCTCTTGATAATTCTCATAAGTGGGGATTTTAATGAGATTCTCACTTACCAACTTCTTCATGACCAATTCAATTGATTCCCCAAGGGCTGTGTACTTTTGCTTGGGGGGATATTTGTTTCACAGGGGTGGTCCCCCTTGATTATTTAGATTGTTGACTTGATTATTCGGTGGTTGTTGTGATACTGCATTGGCTTGTGTGTTGTTTCGATTGTTGGTTTGCGGTTGTTGGTATGATTGGGTATTTTGTTTTAGAGCACTGATTATGACCTTGGCATCAACCACACCATCATTGGTGACATTTTTGTTCTTCGCCCATGTGTGAGGTTCCTCATTGTAATTGGTGGATGGGTGATTGTCTTGATATTATTGATATGTGGGTGTCCCCCCTTATGCAATAAGGGCTCTTTCAATGTTGAGTGCCTTGGGGATCAAATGTCGTATGTGGTGATACATTGCATCTTTAGATGGAATGACAAGGTCTTCTCAAGATTGGCAATGTGGTGAAAATTTGTTGCTCCTCTGGCATGGCCCACTTGCTCTTGTTGGCCTTGGATCACCATCGTTGCAAGAAGGATGCGAATGATTCACCTTTAGCTTGTTTGAGCACAGATAGTTCCTCTAGACTAACATCCATGCCAATGTTGAATGTGTAGTTATTTATGAATGCGTCTACAATCTCTTGGAACTTTTTGATTCCAAGAGGAAGGCAAGAGAACCATTCCATGGCAGGCCTAGCCAAACTTCAAGGAAATAGTCACATTAGATATGTGTCATCGTATGCAACGTCCATGCAATGTACCTGGAATTCCCTAATGTGATCTTTAGGGTTACCAAGCCCACGATATTTGTCAAATTTAGGGATTTCAAACCCCTTTGGGAATGGTACCATCGCAAGGCTCCTATCAAATGGATAGGGGCACAAATTGCTTGGTGTTTTCATTGTTTTCTTAGATTGGAGATCTAGCACTTGCTGCAAGAGCAATTTGATTTGTGTCATTAGGTCCTTTTGCGGATCGGGAGGTGGGGTGAATATGTTTTGAGATGGTTTAATCATTTAAGTGATGAGTGGAGTGTTGGGTATGTTGGTGGGAGTTTGTTGCAAGCTCTGTTGTGCAATCAAGGCTTGTTGATATGCCTAAAATTGTTGTTGTTGGTCTTGTTGTTGGTCTTGCTGTTCTTGTGCCAACAACGCTTGTTGTTGGGCTAATAGTTGGGCTGCTTCTTGTTGTGATTGATTCTGTTGCAAGGCTTGTTGATAGGATTTTTGTTGAGTCGCTTGCTGTTGTGCTTGGTATTGAGCTTGTGGAGCTTGATATTGTGCTTGAGCCTGAGCATGATCTTGTTGGGAAGCTTGTGCAGCCTAGGAAGTATGTGCAGCTTGGGTGGCTTGCTATTGTTGCAACAAAGCTTGAGGTTGGGCAACTTGTTGTGCTTGTGCTTGTTGAGCAGCTTGTGTAGCTTGTTGATTTTGAAACTGTTAAAGTGCCTTTTGGTAGGCTTGTTGAGCTGCTTGCAATGTGATGCTATATTGGTTCACCATGTTTGGTTTTGGAGGTGGTGGTGGAGGATTCAAAATGGTATGAGTTGTCGTGATGAGAGTTTGAGGTGGTTGTTGAGGTACCATTTGATTGATGATAGGAGTTTGTGTGGTGGATGGTATGGTTGATATGATAGGCCCTTGGGAGACCACATTTTGAGGTATGGTAGATGATGTGTTGATTGCTTGTGTTGTTGGGATCGTTGCCACCTATTGTTGTGATATCGATGGCATGATCGGGGGATTCAGTATGATGGTTTGATTTATGATCGGAGGGTTGTTTTGATTGGTTTGATTAAGGATTGCTAAAGGGGGTTGCCCTAAACCAAGAATCAGTGTGGATGTTGGTGGTAGAGGTGGAAATGGTGGGAAGATGGGTGGTGTGTTCTCTTGAGGAAATGATGATGATGAGGGATCAAAGATTCCCCCTTGTCCAAATAATCCACCTTCTCCTTGTGAAGTCATGGGGAGAGAGGTTTGTGTGTTAAGAGGATATGCCAATGTTACATTGAAAGAGGATGGGTCATTGGGGTCATGAAAGATGAGTGGAACATATGGGTGTTTCAGATTTTGAGGAACAAATTGACCCAAGATAGTGTTTGTGTCCAAATCTTGGTTGTTAACAAGGGGGTGTGTTTGAAGAGCATGAAGCAATGAGCTCCCCTTATTGACCATTGATTGAGTTGGAGCAATGGATGATGTGGTTTGTGGGATGGTTTGAGTGATGCTTTGACAGGATGGTGTGAATGAGACCGGTGGTATAATCCCAAGAGGTTTCTCCACAATGGTGCTTACATCATAGTTGGAAGGGAGTTTAACCCCTTCTTTTGCCAATTCTAGCATATATTGGGAGGGATTGAGTCTCATCATGGCATTGATAATTCTGTGAGTTTTGAGATTTTGGACCATTTCAATGATTTCATCTTGGGTCATCCCCAAGAAATTATTGGTGATGTCTTCCACTTGACCTTCCTCTTGAGGATCTTGTGGTAATAGAGGAAGATTGGGTGGGGGATTGCTAGATCCAATTGGATTGATTTCGGGAGCGGTTTGACTCGAGTCACTCAAAGTTAATGTTTCTTTGTTGGTTTCCATGTTCTTCTTGTGTTGAGATCTAGTTTGAACCATATAATAGGGATCAATTTTCAGGAATGTGGTAGGTGAACCTCTAACTCCTTAGATTGATCTAAACTTTAGGCCCAAAAAAGAAAATCTAGGATGATTAAGGATCAAAGGGGGATGATGAGATAAATGAAAGATGGATGGTGTGAATGTTTGAACTCTTAAGAAATCTTGAAGGAGATGCTAGACTTTGGGACTTTTGGATTTTTGGATTTTGGATTTGATTTGCTTTGATTTGGATTTTTTGACTTTGGCTTTGATTTGGATTTGGATTTGGATTTGATTTGATTTATTTTGGATTTGGATGACGAACTCATAAACCCCAAGATGTTGGATGTTATCAAGGGATAGACTTATTCACAAGGATTGATAATTTGACTAAATGTGTGAAGAAGGATTCATCTACACACATCTAATCAAACAAGATGATTTGGATTTGATCTAGAGGATTTTCCAAAAGTCTAGCATGAATGATTTTTTCAAGATTTCCAAGAGTTGTTTGTGAGATAATTTTGATTTGATGTTTGAGGGATGGATGAAAGTGATTGGTTTTGATCCTAAGTGAACCTAAAAAGACCTTTTGCTTACAAGACCTCAGTGTTGAAGAACATGCTATAATTCCTACGTGAGAAACTCAAACCTTTGAAAAAGTATTGGATTTTGACAATAGTAAAATGATTACAAGTTGGGATTGTTCTTTGATGCACGTTTGTAAAAGTTGAAGACCAATTTCTCTCTAAATTTGTAATGCATAGAAAAACGTTTCTGGAGAGCTCCTAGACTAAGAATTTTAAACTTTGGTTTTCGGATTTTGATCTTTCGGGAAGTCATTTGGAAAAACACATGTGTGGGGTTCAATTGTTTCTTATCTTTGCTTAATGAATTCCTTTTACCACAAACACTCTCTTGATTAGCTTTTCAAACTAATTGTCTAGTGTCCCAACTTCTTTTCATCCCACAAAGTCCATTATGTGGAAATCAAGGAAATTGAGGCAATAGTTTCCTAATGTTGACTTTAGTAAGAGCAAATTGAGATGTAAATTCAAATACTTAGAAGCCTCTAAGGATAGAATCCCTAGGGAAAGCAATAGCACTTGAATTTTTTCAAAGGTATTTTCTCCTTCTAAAGGGTTTGAAATTTTGAGGATTTTGTTGAATGTTTGTTTTCTAATTTTTTAGATCCAAGCAAAGTGTTTTGATTCCAAAATGATGCACAACCCTAGGATAGAAAGAGACAATATTTTTTGAGTTCCCACTTGGATAAATCCAGCTACGCCTACTCTTAGCGGATGATTAGAAGCTTGAACACACTGGCTACCCTCCACGACACACACTTCTCGGGTCAGCCAAGCTTCAGTACCCATAAAACTCCCATGGCATACTTCTCATCTCTACTAAGAGCCGTAAAAATGTGGGACGACTTCAGAACGACCGTTATTGCAACAACAAATAAATAAGGATTTGGGCTTCTAAACAAATTGGTTCTTAGTCAGGGTGATCAGGGACATGACACCTTGTGAGTGTCCAACAAGCCACTAAAGGCTTTAATCAATCCTACTAGGGGCTCTTATACATTTTACGGTAGTACCCCGTTCTGAAAGACACTGTACGGCTAAGGCCTACAGACCATGAGGACTTGACAATTTAGTCTTATCCATTTATATACTAGCCCAAGTGAAAAACCGGTTGGAGTCGCCTTCAAATTGGTCTTAGGTAGGCCTCTCTAAAGGTAAACAAAAGTGAGCAAGCACATCCGTAGTTCGATCAATCTTTGTTTACATGAAAAAAGTGATAACACACACGATATGCTCAACTCCCACTCACAAACTTTGTTCAATTTTAAGAACCCAAATTGAAGTGTGGAGGCAATCTTTTATAAAACTTAATATCACCAAAAGACTTTTGATTCTCAAGATTGTCGTGAAGCATGAGAGAAGTGCATATGCCTTTTAAATGATATTACTTTGTAAAAGAGATTACAAAACACAAAATACACATGTTCATTTTAACTCCAAAAGCAATAATGAATTCTTTTTAATCACCAAGATGAAGTGTGAAGTTTGCTTGTTCAATTGCTAAGTCCAAAACCAACTCTAGTAAGTTCCTAAAGTTCTTTTTAATCGCTTTGATTGTTCTTTTTAAGCCCAAATGAAATTTATTTTGAGTCCTAAAACTTGAAGATAGCAAAATCCTTAGATTGGAATTATAATTGCTTCCAAAGTGTTCAAAAACACTTGTTACAATAGAAAGAAGATGCCATCACAAGTCTTGTCTTTGTTTCCTCCCTTCCCTTTTGATCACTTCAACCTACAAAAATTGGTTAAAACTACAGAAAATAGAGCCAAAAAACCAGTTAGAAGTCAAAGGTAATCAAAACAAAAAAAACATATGTTAAAAATAACTTGAAATTTGACTTTTACTTCACCCCAACGGTGCAATCTGCAAAGGCAATGCAATTTGAAGTAGGAAAGTGACGCTCTGGTGAAACTAGCGACACTCTGTGGAGAAACAAAGACCGTGATTGCATTGCTATTTCACCCAGCGACACAATTTGGAATTTGGTTGACCGGTCCCAAGTGAGAATGCTTTTAGCGCCGTGGTTTGAAGTTTGAAAACATCGCTATATAGCGTCGTTGGACTGATAGCGACACTATTTGACCTTTGCAACGTCGCAGTTTCCTATAGACACAAAAAATTGAAAAACAACAAAATTTTTACAAAAAAACGTGTTAATTTCTTCAGATTTTCCCTCCTAGCGCCAAAATGTGAATGGTGGATCTAGACTTGCATAAACATGAACAATAAACACAATATTAGTCAATTATACAAACCAAAACCATCATTCCCCATGTAATTCATTTAAATGTCAAGAACAAGAAACAAAGCAAATAAACTAAATGAAAGCTATCTAATCTTGCCCAAAACATTCAAACTCTCAATCCCATGGGGGAATTGGTGCTATTTTGATGTGGAAAATAGCCCTTTCCCAATTCCTTGCAAGCTTTGAAGATGATCAATGGTGCTCTTTTGATAAAATTTGCAATAACCTAGTTATGGTGGATGAAAAACTATGAAAATGGATGACAATGGATGAAATTGCTCAAAACTTGAAGGTAATGATCTTGCATAAAGTTGTGGATTCAAAATGCATAAACTTGTGGATCCCAAATTAGTAAAAGAGCCTTCTATTTATAGAAGAGAAGGATGGAAGAATGAGCAAAAATGATGAATGTGGGACTAAACATGAGCCAATAGCAAAATGCCACTTGTCAACATGTTAGTGGAGAGGAGTGGAGCACATTTTGATGAATGTGCAAATAAATGCTATTAGGAGGAATTTGAAATTTGAGAAGTGACATGTTGGAGGGAGATGAAAGAAGACTTAAATGCCACTTGGCTCAAGAAAGAGGACATGTAAGAGGCCATTAATGCCTTGTTGGATGGACAAGTCCTTTTAGGAGGGAGATTTTGAATTTGAAGAACATTCCAACTTGATGCCATATTTGAATGAAAATGAGGAATTAATAAATCAATTAAATTGATTTACTTGTGCAAGTTGCAAAATCTAGAGGATTTGATGGATTAGTGTTAGGATTAATCAAGATTTGATTAACTTAGGTGGAGATTAGTTGATTTGACACTTTGACTTAGATTTTTAGATTTATTTAAATCAAAATGAGAGGAATATGAATATTAGTGATTTAATTAAATAAATTTGATCTATTCAATTAAATGAAGAACTTTAGAAGTTAAATAAAATAAAATTGATTTATTTAATTAAAGAGGTGACTTTAGGATTGATTGATGACTTCATTAAATAAATTTGATCTATTCAATTAAATGAAGAACTTTAGAAGTTAAATAAAATAAAATTTATTTATTTATTTAATTAAAGAGGTGACTTTAGGATTGATTGATGACTTAATTAAATAAAAATGATTTATTTAATTAAAGAGGAGAATATGATGATTTAATCAAAAAAAGTTAATTTATTTAATTAAAAGAGGACATTATGATTAATTAAACAAAATGATTTATTTAATTAATAGAAGATAATGATTTAATCAGATAAAATTGATTTATTTAATTAAAAGATGAAATGTGATGAATTTAATCAAATAAAGATTATTTGATTAAATGGTTAGCAAAGGAGATGATTTAGGATGAACTAGTGTTAGTAAATCAGGATCAGGTGTATGAGATCAATCAATATATTTTACGTGTCTACAAATATTGGTCAGCAAAAGAAGGAAATGAACAAAGTGTGGCAAAAGGAAGAAAGTGAAGTACAAAGTGAATCTATACCTCAGTATGGTACAAATGAATCCTTTGGTAACTAAAGAGAACCTATTGGCTCAAGGAATGTTGCTATTGCAAATCCTTCCAACCCCTGTAAAGCATAAGATGTTGAAGTCTTTAACATAATGGTTTTTGGTAACATGAATATGTTTGCTCAAGGTTCCAGAGAAAATGCTCTCTCTACGGAAGATTGTTGAATGATCATGGATCTCTATGACAATAAAAAGTTGCTAGTGTCAAGATCAAATAAATGTATTTATTATGGAACGACTAGGGTTGGTTTGAAGCATATTTAGTTCCTATTTGATCAAAATTGATTTCATTCAAAATATATCAAGTGTATGCAAGAGATAAGGAGGTGAAGAAGGTTTTTAACAATATGTGTGCAAACCTTAACGACAATAATTCACAGCTATTTCTTTGGTTTTCTTAGCATTTAGGAAGTGCTCTCATGGCTACACCAATTATCATTGATGTTGTTGAGAAGCCAAGGACAAAATTCAAGTTACATCCATACATATCTATTATGACCAACAAAGATGGAGCATTCTCTCATGTTTCGATCAATTTGATTCACTCTGAAGATGTATGCATCTATATTCACTCTCAGCTGAGTGAGTTCTATCATCTAAAGATGGAAGAGTTCAGATACAATCATCTCTTGGGTGATGATTGTATCATTGTACATTATTAAGACACATGCCATGATCTTGTCTAATCCTATCTCATAGCTTTCCTTTATAAGAAAGGCGCCATATATACATCATAATTCAAACTAGAAATCTTGCACCCATAATCATAGCATGATATTTTTGTCATTTCTCTCTTGTGGAAATTATTGTTGTCTTGCAGATGATCCTAGGGTGTTGAGGAGTTCACCATAAAATCCTGCACTCTTCTAAAACTTACCTTCTCGCAATTGCATGAATTTTATTTTTACTCATTTCAAGTTTTATCTCTCCTATTTTGGTCTTGTTGTTTCTAAGTTCCCAATTTCCTTACATTAGTATCTTCTTTTAGTCAATCATAGCTCTATTGTTTATTCATTAGCATTAAAATAAGTTGGGAAGTCTCATTTTACATTAGTTTATAAACACATTAAGGGAACAAGAAAAGGAACATCATTTCATCCTACTTATTTCATTTTTCTTTGTTTTAATGGTGCATGGGAATGGGTCACCCATATCTCATTGACTAGCCATCCAAGAAAATAAGATAGTACATGATCATGATCATGTTTGATGGTTTCCCCCCTTATTTCATCTCCTTATCTAGGATAATGAGGCATATCAAGGATCCTCCATATGGTGTTTTATTCACTCGATTGAGCCAAATAGAGTGGGATTATACCATTAGAAATATGTTATGCTTGGATCTATATATCATTTGCATAGAGGGAGACTAGAGTTAGATTTGGCTAGATAGGAGGCACAAATGGTATTAGTCATTCTTGAGGGTGGTTCAATGATGGTGGTTCTATTCTAATAGCTATCACATGAGTAGGTGGCTACCCAAGGTAATCAATCGAAAGTGGAAATCCTTCAAAAGGAGATGAATTAATTTCCATAGAGAGAGATCTTGAAGTAGGAAATATGAGACTTATCAACATAGTGGGGCCCATAATGAGGCAAGGGTGGTCTCTTTTAGATAATCTCCCCTATTTTTTAATGATTATTCATGGTTTAGACACTTTTCTATCTTATAACTCTTGTTTATTAATTTTGGATAATTTATCTCTCACGTGAATTCAATGGATTTTGATATATCATAATGCTATACTTAGTTTCTATTTGTGTTTTTATGTTTTCTATATGTATGAATATGATAGAATCTCTTATATAAATGTGTATGTGAAATATGTGTAATAAATAATAAATAAACATTTTTATCTCTAGTAATCAATGAACACTAAATTTTCTTATAGAATCTTAAAATAATAAATCACATAATGGACCAACAATAATAACATAGTCATAACCTAATGAACAAGATGCATCATTAATATTTTCATTGGATGCAAATTTAGAACTTTCCCTTTCCTTTTATTTCTTCTAAATAGTGCACGTTACTTCTTCGGGTTGATATCCCATTTTATTGCTTTATCTATTTTCTTGTGGCTCTATGAATCTCTTCCAACCATATCCATGTTTTCCTAATCCTTCACCTTTATACCTAAGAAATGTGTAAGATTTATATCTAGGATTGCAGAATCATTTCAATGATGGAGGAGAAGAGGATGGTTCATTTGTATAAATATTACTTTTAGGGTCACTATCACACATGAATGATTCCTCATCATCAATATATGCCTTAGGTATTTTTATGTAAATGGATGGATCCATGTAAAGAGATGGGATGATACTATGCATCAAGATGATATTCACCAACATCACAAGGCATAAAATCTAGAGGACCCCAATTATCATCATCTAAATGCAATAAAGTAGGAGGATGCAATTTATAGCATTGTATACCATGGATGTTTTTTTTTGTTAAAATTGTTAAAACTATTTGTTAGCTTACACATGTGTGGTTGAATATTAATAGATATTTGACAAATATTTCCTTTGTGCCAAGATTGAATACACCATGTAAAGTAGATGACATGGATCTCATAGAATGTAATCTTGAGTTCCCAAGAAGGATATTATAAGTTAGTTTTCTAGGAATTACATGGAATGATGTATCTAATATGCATAGTTTGGCCTTGATTGGAAAAATAGTGGTCCCAATACAAGATCTACCCACATTATCAAATCCTCTTATGATTAATTCAAATGGTTGTAACTTTGGCAATATCTATTCCTAGTTGGTTTTTAAAAATTCAATGCATATGCTTAGAATAGATCCATTATCAACTAATGATCATTTAATGTGTAATTTGCCCCAAATCACCATAATATATAAATTTAATATATCATTAATAACTTTCTCATCAAGGAGTTTATCATCAAATTATATGGATTCATGTGCCTTATGGCAATAGACTCAATCGAAGATGTAATCAATTTTGGGGTAGTATTCAAACTAACTTAGATCTTCTCTAAAGATTTTTACATGAAATATTTGTAGAAAGGTGGCATGCAAACTAAATCCTTCATATATATTTCAATTTTTTTGTTTTGTAATTTTTGAATAATTTCAAAGTCCTTAGTGATAAATTAGATTTATATTAACCCTAGGTTTTTTTAGAATTCAAGTGTTTTAAATATTAAACCTAGGTTACAATCTTTACTGCACTAAAAAATATAAGATAATCTAATTTACACTATTGGTATTAACCAAAATATATATTAAAAATATATATATGTAACTTAAGTCAACTAGTGTAAAGAGTTACAAAATGTAAGCTTATAAACTAGTAAAGTAGGAGAGAAGGGGAAATATTATACATCCCTAGATAAACAAAAGATTTGTGCATACTAGAGAGGTGGGTAGAAGGCTAATGGAATGTAATCCCTATAAAATTGGAACTATGGAGGATCAACTAAGATACCAATATTGGGCCTAAAGACTCTTGAAGGTCATCAATATTGGTAGAGGGTGCTCCTCTAGGTCAAGGTTAGTTTTGCAAGGCTCCATTGAAGGTCACTAGCATTGGTTATGGGTGCTCCTTCCCTTACAAGACACTTGTACACAACAACAATGTTGGAAGAAGAGTTCTCTTATAGGTCAAGGACAATTCTTTTTACAAAAAATCTCTTGAAGATTGCTTCTACTCTTGAAACCTTAGTGTCTAGGTAAATAACTTTGTAAGTTGAATAACATAGTGTCTTGATCTTAAATCTATTAAAAGCTCTCTTGCAATGCTCTCAATATTTAGCTCTTTAAATCTAAATCTAGAAGGGGAAAAGGAAAGGGTGTGACTATTTGGAAATTTTCATCTTCAACTTAGCATTTTAAAAATTATAGGTGTGTGATGACCTAGAGTGAAAATGTGAAGTGGTATGTGTAGATAATGATCCTAAAGCATGAAAAATAATAGGAGCAAGCTATCTAGTATGGTGTGTGAGAGTCAATGGAGAGATTGGTGGATTATGATGGATAAAATATTGATTTGGGAAGGTTGTGAGAGGCTTGTATTTAGTTGGAAGGAAATAAGAGTCTAAGGAAGCCATTGGGGAAGATTAAGGATGGGTGAAGGATCCAATCACAAAACACTTCAACGACATGTTACAAGGAATTTTTTACAAATTATTTAGTATGAGGGCTCCAAAATACTATAGTAAGAGTGATGTTGAATACAACTTAATACTTGTGTGCTTGAGAGTGTATAATGATATGATTTTACCAGCTTAAAAATAACCTAAGAGGATTTATTCACATTTAAAGTTTAATTTACCATTAAAAATCATACTAGGAAAGTTATAGGTTTAGGTTAGAAGCTATGGCTAAAATTTTAAGATTTAAAATTGAGCCCCAACATTAGGGTTTGGACAATACATGTGTCCAAGGCACCAACATTTTCATATATAAGTGTCATTTTTGAAATTCAATCTAAAACTTCCAAGGTAGATTTTAGTGGTGGGAAAAAGGTTCATATGTAGTCAACAATTAGTCCATTGTTAGGGGAAGACTTGGAAAATGGGAAATGGGTCCTAAAACACTTTAAAACATAAGGTGGAGATAACAAAGTAGGGATTTTTTTACCTTACACTTAGATGCTTTAGATGCGAGTTTAGGCACATGAGGTAAATTAAGTCTATTAGTTGGCAAAGTTGGTTGTGGCAATGAATCATCTTGGCCTCTTTCTAATTTAAAGAGTATGTCCAACTATGTTATAATCATGTGAATCAAGGATAGCATGAAAAGTAAGCTTTTGGAAATGTGCATATGTCCTATGAATAGTAGGAGAGGGAGTATATAAAGATAAATCATGAGTTAAATTCATAAAGAAGTGTAAAGAAATTATTACAAATCTTTATCATTCAAATGTAATCTAAACTCATGAATTAATAATATATCATCATATGTACTCATTATTAGTGAACAAGAATGGCTTAATGTGTAAAAAGGCATCTATAGAGTCATCATAGCAACCATGTAATGGTTCTCCACTAAGGCTTGTAATGTCATCATGTAGTGTATAAGAAGGTGAAAGAGTAACATAATCATCAAATTGAAGAGCTAAATAAGTATCATCATACGACATGACATCTTCATGAAGAAATATAGTTATAAATAGAGTAAACATGAGATATAGAAGAGTTATCATGTATAGAGAAAGATATGCAATCTAAATAATATAGCTCTATGGTGTAAGGCTACCATCACATGTAAAAGGGATATCATCACAAGGTGTAATATTTCATGAATAGGTAAAGGAGATGGAATCTCACCAAATGAAATCTCATTCAAAAGTATATCACTAGTGGGTGAAAGAAACTTATAAGTATCTAACATATCATTATCACTATCCATAGAATATGTAATAATAATGTGAGGTTCATGGATAAGTGAGATAAGTTTGTTGAAAAGGTAACAATATAAATTAACCAACTCAAAATGGAGGGAAAAGATAATACATGATAAAATGAATTCATAGAAAAAACATTATCATTCATAGAATACAAATCTATAAGAACATCAATGATGGATATATGATGTGCTACAAAGGATAGGAACATGTCAAAATCATAAATATATACATGCATATCAACCAAGGAAAAAAATTATAGGAAGAATCATAATGATAGATTATCTAAGAGTGAATGGGTGGGACAAAAGAGGTATATCACTATGTAAACCCAAACCTTAATCAAATCATAATAAGTTTATGTGAACAAAGACAAATCCAAATACTAGGAAATCTAAACACGAATAATAAAATTAGTTTATATCAAATATAAAAACCCTTAGAGGAATAAAGGTATAACCTTAAGGTCAAACTCTAAAGGGTGTAATAGTAGACAAGTTCACCAAAAATATAAAGAAATAAAATCTCTTTTGCATAAATGTAGGCCAATTAAATAAATGTTAAAAATAAACACATAATTAACATGGATTTAATTAGGAGCTAGAACAATAAATTGAATTGTTATTTTTAAAAATTGAATGCAATAGATAGGTTTACTTAGCTTTTATGAGCAACAATGAAGAACTAATGTTGATGTCCCATAAAATCTAGTCACCAAGGTACAAAAAATTAATGCTCTGAGCCTATCAGGTTTCACATGTAATCTCATTAGTCTTTGTAGGTTGAATCCAAGCCTCTTAGGATCAAAGCCAAATGTCACAAGAATGACCTAACTAAAAGTTGTAGCAAAGATTTGTTTGCCTTTGCCTTCCCTATGTATGGTTCTGCCAAGACAGTATTTACAAACACCTTAGGGGAGATTGTTGGATTACTAGGGTCAAGTTCTCCTACATCAACCCCACCCCCAAATGGACTGGCTTTACAACTATCAACACGAAGGTTTTTAGATAGTATTCTCAAGCATGCAAATGACCTATACCATTTTGAAGCAGATCCATATTTTGTAGAAATAAAGTGTGCTCTAAAGATTTGTCCTCGTTGTCCTCATAAGAATATATTATATAATAAATGCTTTTAAATACCAAAATATAGCACCAAATCATATAAACATGTACCAAGTTGGTTCATAATGACTAGTAGGAAACGGTAGCCTAAGAATTTGAATTTCATTTTTTTTTAAATTTTAGGGTTGATTTTAAGACAACTAGAATTGACTCAAGACAAATAAGTGCTAGTTTCAAGGCAATGGGCGAATGTGTAGATATGAGCGCAAATATAAACTAATAAATAATGTTCAAATGTTGAATGAATGAGAATGTGTGCAAATAGGGATAAGATAAGATTGGATGCATAGAAAATAGGTGTAAATAATTGTGAAACAAAGAGAAATAAACATTCAATCATGAATCACGCTCACAACAAAATCGTGTCTCTTATCAATATATAATTCTATTAAACCATTTTATCAAAACAAATCCAAAACAAAATAGAAAACAACATGAATGTGTGAATTTCACCATTACAATACTATGTTATTCCTATGATTAGCAACCACATGTGTTGCCCAAGTAATAGCCCCTTCTCTACAATAAGACCGTAAATTCTAGGAGGTCATTTGAGATAATAATAATAAATAATAATAATAATAATATTTTATAGTCCACGATACCCGGCAATCTGTTTTTGGGTCTACAGAGGGCCTACAGTAATATGGGACTCCTCGTACTCCCAATATTGAGGGAGGCACCTAACTCGTGCTCCACAATACGAGGTGTACATACCTTACCCCTGCAGGATTTGAACTTGTGACCTCTCTTTCAAGAGTACAAGTTCTCCACCATTAGGCCAATACGAGAAATATCTTATATTTCCCCCTCCATGTGGCCGTCTATTAACCCTCCCCTGTGTCCATATGACCTTTGTCTATGCTTTCCAAAACAACAAAGCGGAACGCCGAGAAGCGCCCCGGGACTCTGAAATATCTGCCTTTACTGCAAAGCCATTGCAACGCTACCAAGCTCACTGTTTCTTGTACATTCCAGTTATTTTATTGCAAGTAAGCTAATCTATTTATGTTTTTTAAGAACAGGAATCTAGGCTTTCAAAATCCTGGACTCAACAGTAAAATATTGTCTACATTGAATTTTTGGGAGCAACCCAACTTGCTTGCATTTTTTCACTGATTGAATCTGGGAGTGATTGTCGATGAAAGCAAAATTGATAGTTTATGAAAACCCTAGATTTCTTTTCATTCTGGAGATTAATATTCAGCATCAGTGCTACTTAATTGATGGGAAGGTTTTAAACGAATAAAATGGGCAACTTTTACTTCTGAAGTTTTTCAAGGTTCCGAGGAACCCACCTCATTATTAGTAAGCTTTCTGTAATCCATACTTTTGCTCGCTACAACGGACCTAATCCAACCAATAAGATGTATTTCTTAATCATTTAACCAAAACATTTAATAGTGGTACAATGAAGAGGAACCCTTAGAAATACGGCTTTGATTTCCAACAATACAAGGTTTAGAATTTGTATACAGTCTATTTCAATCATTACCGGGAACATGGAGCAAAATGTAGGACATCTTGGCTACTTGGCTATAGTTATGACATTTTCACCTTCAAATAAGCCAACATTTTGTCAAACCTAACTGTCTAATTGAAAAAAAGAAGTCAGATTGGATCATTGTTCTTGCTAGTTATCTCTAACTTCATATGGCTTCTAATTTCGTATAGGATAAGCCAAAAGCTCTTGCGCTGGACTGGGTTTTGGGTAGAACAACACATTATTTCAATGCAAACATACTTGGAGATTCATTTCTTGAATGTGCAAACAAGGTGCCCTTTGTTTGGGATATGTATATCCAAATTATAGGGTTCAAGGCTAGAGGCAAATATTAATATCTCTTAAAAGGGTTGGTGGATCACTCCATCTATTTTACTAGAAACATTGTGGCGTGGGGATGCAGCCATCTGATATCTGAATCTCAAGAACCGGCATTTCTGACCTGCTGCAAATGGGCAGTTGAATCCACAAAAAAACATCAAAAAGCCAACAACTAATTCTGCCCATTATCCAGCAACCATTTCAATATTTGTCCATACTAATTCTTCATTTTGATCTGTCAATGAGATGAACTTCTGTTTAATCAGCTTCATATTGGGGTCTTTCATAGATATTCTGCTGCGAAAAAGTGAAACCTGGAATGTACTTGATTTTGAGACTTTTCTTCATCCCAATGACTTTAAACAGTTTGCTTGTGTTGAGAAAATTCCAGGATCAGAATCTGAAGATCACATATCTTTGTATGAATATGAAAGTTAACTGATTTCTACATCTATTGTATGATAGTCAAATTTAAAAGTTCCAGCATATGTATATAAAAAACCTAAAACCTTTCTTACCCCAAAGCCTTAGAAGTTTAGAACCCCTTTCCATTTCATTTGCATTTCTTGGTTCCTGTAATACAGCCCTCCATCAGAGTTATGATTTTCTTTCTGTGGCAAAAAGGCATAAGGTAAATGTTGGTGCATATTCACACGTCTTGTGATCCTGCCTTCTCAGGCTCTTTCTTTGGGTATTTCTAGGACATTTGGGTTTTAGGTATTTTCCCCTTGAGGCAGCATCGTCGTGTTCCTTGGGATGTATTTTGATGGACTTGGATACAAACTTTGTGTGGCTTGAGATTCTGCACAATCAAAAAAAAATTGTCTTGTGGATTTAAGTAGATCTTGAGGATAACATAACATATTCTGATAAGAAAGGTTTGTCCTTTTCAAGAATCTCCTCACTTGAACAACTTAAGACTGGTGTTTTATCCATTTCAGAGACAATTAGTTCAGGTGCCAACTTGTGTGTTAAAAGCAGTGTTCCACAGGGACACGTACCCCCAAAAAAATGGACGAACCTGAGACAGACATTTCTGAGACGCGGGGATGCCTAGGAAACATACCCCCGCCGTCCCCCCATTTCACCACCATCCCCTGAACGTTTCTTTCAAAAGAGACTTCCAGGCATCTCCAAGTCTCTGACGTCCCCCATAAAAATTGTATTAAAAAAATGATTTTTTTTTTAAATTTTAAATTTTAATATTATTTTGTTACCCTAATGAGTTGACTTAAGTCAAAGTCTACTATAGTCTATCATTGAAATTTTTCATTTTGTTTTACTTTTCATTTTCTTTCCGTGTGTGCGTATAGTTTGAGACTTGAACAACTCAGAGACAGTGGATTTGTGAGAGCCAGAGGCGAGAGCTGTGCGTGAGATTCAAGGGTGTCATTGGCTGCTTGGCAATACCAGGTATTTAGTTTTACAGTAGTGTTTAGGTTTTTATTTTTATTTTTAGTTTTTTTCATTCAAAAATCAAAACAAACAGCCCAGTGTTGTGGATGGCACACGGGCAAGGCAGGTGAACTGTTTGAACGAATGCCTCAAAGGGATGTCAGCTCATGGATTCGTTCAAACAGTTCACCTGCCTTGCCCGTGCCCCATCCACGACGCTGGGCTTTAACATTTTCTAATTTTCTGATTTCATGACTGTTGGGTAGAATACTGAACATGTCTGGATGCGTGAACTGTTTGACTGAATGCATGATTGCATTCAGTCAAACAGTTCACGTGCCTTGCCCGTGCTTCCACATTTTGCAGACATGTTCTACCAGAGGCAGAGCATTTTAAATTTAAATTTTTTCAATCTTGTGCATATCCTACAGTATTGCAATATTCAATATTGTGCATATCCTGCCATATTCAATATTGCAATCCATGAGACCACATTTCTTTCAAGTTTCAGGTCCAGGGATAGTGATTTTTTTTTTAACATTATACTTTATAGGTCTGATCTTTTTTTTTACATTGTAGGTCTGACTTTTTCTTAACATTGTTTTCTGCAGCATCATCATCATAATGAGTTCACACAGCAGAAGTGACGATGAGGATAGAGAGGTTGAACCACAGATTCAAAGTGAAAATGAATCATCTAATGATCCTGATTTTCAAATAGGAGGGGAGGGTGAACATGCCTCAAATACTCAAACTGACACAAGTTCTATTGGGAGTAAAAATGATAGCTGCCCTTCACGAGTCCTCAAACAATGGGCCAAGGGCCCCTTTGATCCAAATTCACCGTTAAAACAATTTGCATCTAAGATAGCAGCAAAGCCTGGGGCAACTGGGGGCACTAGAAAATGGCAATGCCACATATGTAAACTTACATGGTTTGGCAGCATTACAAGAACTAATGCTCACTTTCTTCTTGTTCGAGGCAAAGGTGTAGATATATGCAAAATTGTGGAAAGTAACTTGAAGTACAAGGCTGAAATTTTAAAATTATGGGGTTGTAATGAAGATGAAGTACCTATAGATGTTACTTTGCCACAAAGGAGTAGGGGTGATAAGAGTAAAGCAATTTCTACTTCTACTTTGCAAAGTCTAAGGCCATTGAATCCATCCAATTCAAGGGTAGCAGAGCCTAAGGGGAAACGTAAGATGGCATCTTCACAACCATTGGCAAATTTATTCAATATGCAAGCAAAGGATGAGGCAGATGATGCCATTGGCAAATTCTTCTTTGCCAATGGCATTCCATTCCATGTGGCTCGCTCTCCTTATTATAAGGAAGCTATGTCAAAGATAATAAAGGCAGGACAATCATATGTGCCACCAGGGGAGACTAAATTGAGGACAACAATTTTGGATCAAAACTATTCCAAGATTAATATTTTGATGGAAAAGGCGAAGAGAACCTGGGTCACAAGTGGATGCAGCATAGTCATGGATGGGTGGACGAACATTAGGCATCGTCCACTCATTAATATCATCGTTACATCTACAATGGGCTCTTATTTTCTTAGGGCTATTGATTGTTCAGGGCATAGCAAGGATTTCCACTATCAGTTCCAGATCCTCAAGGATGCTATAGAGGAGGTTGGGCCACAAAATGTGGTGCAGGTAGTGACAGATGCGGCCCATGTGTGTAGAGCTGCAGGGAAGTTGATTGAGGCAGCCTATAGACATATTTGGTGGACTCCTTCTTGTGTGCATGCTATGAATAATGCACTTAAGGACATGGGCAAAATCAGCTGGATCAAATCTATTGTCAGTGATGCTAGAGATGTGCAGATGTTTATCTGCAACCACCATACTTCACATGCACTTCTAAGGTCCTTCTCCAAGAAGGAATTCTTGAAGCCTGTAGAGACTCGGTATGCATCATACTTTATTCTCTTGGAGAGGATGCTTGAGTTGCAAGAGCCATTGCAACTAATGGTAATGACAACAGAATGGAACCAATGGCCTGAGTCAAAGACACAGCAGGGATTGAGGGTTAAGGAGGTGGTGAAGAATAATGTCTTTTGGGCTGATGCCAAATATATTGTCTCCATCATTGCTCCAGTCTTCACAGTTATTAGATTTGGGGATTCTAATGCACTTTCCCTTGGAGAGGTATATGAGTGCATCAATTCCATGCTTGATCAAATGAAGGCTATTGTGCGAGAGAAGGACCCCACAATGCAATTCTACACCGAGCATATTCATCCAATCATTCAGCGTAGATGGGAGAAGCTCAACACTCCCTTACACATGGCTGCCTATGCATTGAACCCAAAGTGGTATGTGCAAAGGCCCGACAAAATCACACCTATAAAGGATGCTGAGGTGAAGGAAGGGTTCATGAAGGCCATTGACAAAATGTATGATCCTATAGAGGCCAGCTTGCTTCGTACTGAGTGGACAAAATTTGCCACTCTTTGGGGATATTCAGAGGCAGCCAAGATAGATTTGGAGACTATGTCACAGGAGGACCCCAAGTTGTGGTGGATTATGCATGGGCCTAGATCTTTGATTACTACTCTAGCCATTCGTTTGCTGTCCCAGGTTTCTAGTTCTTCTGCTGCTGAGAGGAACTGGTCTACTTATAGCTTCATCCACTCTGTTAAGAGGAACATGCTTACTTCTAAGAGGGCAGAGAAGCTTGTGGCTGTACATAGTGCCTTGCGTCTCATTGACCGCAACACAACTACATACAAGGAGAATCCAGCAGCCAGATGGGATGTAGAGCCAGAAGAGCCAACACAAATAGATGAGGATGCTACACAAATAGGGCTGGTTGGTATTGGTTTAGATAAGCTTGAACATTTGGGGTCTAGCAGTTCCAGTGATGAGGAGATTGACATGGAGCTTGGGGATGATTAGATCATTAGAGGCATCAGGCCATTAGCCATTTACTATTTAGTATTTTGTTTTTGAAGTTTGAAGTTTGAACATTGTTGATTGTAATTATGAATCATGATTATGAAATTCAAATTATGAAACATCTAGTTCTCGTTCCAATGTCTATTAAGTATATTTTCATTGTTTCAATGTTCACTTGTTCAATGAAATCATTGCAATGTGTTTAAACTCTAAATTTTACTTATTCCTTAGGCTTCTACAGTTATACATCTTTTTATAACTAATTTTTCACGTACTATATGTATTTCAGCGCACTGCTCCCCGGCTGCCTCCCTGCTGCCCCCAAACCTAGACCCCCGCCTCTGCATCCCCGAAATGCGTCCCCTGCCGTCCCTCAGCCCCCACCCCCGAAACTCCGTGGAACATTGGTTAAAAGATTAGTTTTAAGGATGTTAGTTGTTTACATTATCCATTAGGTACAAAGCAAACAAACAGACTACCTCCAAATTATCCATTTTGTCTTTAGTATGTTGCTTAAGGAATGTTAGTGATGATAAGATATTTTGACTGTTGTGTGGTACTATCGGTTTAACTTCAAACATCAATCCTGATTTTAATGTTCCTTTTTCAGTTGAAGATCTAAGGACTTCTGTTGAACATATTTATCTTTCTGAGGATCAAAATTAAGAAGATACATTTAACTGTCACAGAGTTTATGCAATCAGGAATAACCTTGCAAATGAAAGCTATACAGCCCCATATCTGTATTGCTTCTGATTAGCTTCTTATCAAACCAGGTACACCAAATTCATCAATCTTATACCTTTATGCTTATTTTGTAATTGGCACCTGACTGCCACTGCTAAAGTTTTGTTTATTCATATTCTTCAGTAATCTTCATTTGTAAGGATACACTTTGCTCTCCTTCCCACTATTCCATTTCAATTCCTTAATATTCTCTACCAACATTGACTATAACTGAAGGCAGTGCATCATCGTTTTCTGGGGGGTTTGGGGGGAGGTTTTATGCCCCTTTCTTTCTGTCCTTTGTCTAGGGTTAGTGGTTAAAATTTTGAACTCCTTTCTTTCATAATGAGTAGTTTGGTTTTGGGATGTAAAACTATGCTCTGATCCATAGCATACTCATGGTTGTTTTTCCTTTTCAGGGCCCTCACTGATCACATGAATGGCGCTTCTAATTCCAGCAGTTTACGAGCTGCCTTTTCCTATTGCATACAACAAGTGCATTCCTATGATTACGAACATTATCTTTGTCTGTTGCACCTACCACAAAGCCTGCGGAAAGCAGCTTTTGCACTGCGTGCATTTAATATTGAAACAGCAAAAGCCAGGGACAATGTTTCAGATGCTAAATTGGCATTGGTACGCCTTCTGTGGTGGCGTGATATAATAGATAACATTTATAAGAACAAAGTTGCTGAACATCCTGTAGCCCAATCTCTGGCATCAGTTATTAGTGAGCATAAGTTAAGTAAACACTGGTTTAACCGGTCCATTAAGGCACGGATTGAAGATACAGAGATGGAAACCCCTCCAGTGAGTCTTGCTGACCTGGAACAATATTCAGAGAACACTGCTTCTGTCCTCTTATACCTCATGCTTCAGGCTGGGGGAATCCAGTCCACTTCAGCAGATCATGCGGCTTCCCATATTGGTAAAGCAAGTGGCCTTGTTCTTTTGCTTAGAGCAACAGCATATCATGCCAGTCGCCGGCGTTCTTATATACCTCTTGAGATAGCTGGTAAGCATGGACTGTCACAAGAAGAGATATAGAGAGGGAAACACAAGGAAGCCCTAGAAAATACCATCTTTGAAATTGCATCAACTGCAAATACTCATTTGGAAAAGGCTCGAGAGCTTTCAAGCAATGTACCCAAAGCTGCGTTGCCTGTGCTCTTACCTGCAGTACCAGCTCAAATCCTGTTAGATTCCCTTCGTAATACACATTTCAATGTTTTTGATCCAACCCTTACTCGGGGCATATCAGGTGTTTCTCCTCTATATTTTCAACTAAAACTGAAATGGTGTGCATTTAGAGGAAAGTATTGATTCATAGAACTTATTCATTTACCAAAGAGGCATAGCACTTTACCATGAATCTCAACAAATGTAACATTAGATCTTAGTGTTTCATAACTTGCAGACTGCTACTAGTTGAATGCAAGCAAATGCAAATAAAGGGAGTTATTTTCACGGTGAGCAATGGTTGGTATTTATTAGTGCTTGTCTGAAATGAAAATGATCAAAAGTCATTTGGTATCAACTGAATGAGATTGGATTATATTCTTTTTAATGAACTATTTGTTGAAGCTTTGGCTGAAAAGTGCCCTCAAAACACGTTCTATATAAACTGGCACTGATGAATGCAATGAGCTTGAAGAGATATTGCATGCATCATCTGATAGATTGCTTGTTGCTTCAGTGTATAAAAATTAAAACACACTTTGATACATTTTGAAGGGCACTTTTGTTGAAGGAATGTTAAAAGTTTGTTGTCTGTCATCAACTTTGTTTAGGTACCTAGCTAATTCAATTCATCACTAGGCTTTATAGTTTATTTTTGTTTTTCTTTAGTTTTAATAGTGATTAAAGTTTCATTTGTTAGGGAGGTGCACGTCAGTATTTTGGCTTTTTTCAAAAGAATCAACATTACGTAAAAAATTGTGGAACATTTTGAGCCATGACTAGAGAGTACCTTCCATAATATAAGAGATGGCCATGTATAGGTATGATGGTAAATGCTTTCATATTCTATAGTGGTGGCCATATATTTGTATTGAGAGGGAGTAGGGTTGTATACCTTGTTGAACAATACATAAGTAAATGAGAAACATTTTTCTTGTAAAATGCTTGAATAAGAAAGGGTTTCATAGACTAAATTAGTAAATTGTTGACCTATTTGGACTGACCTAATTAACTGTCATTATCTTTCACCTGTATAAAACCAAATGAAAAAAATGTCTTCCGAAAGTGATTTATGAATAGTGCACATATCTGAGGTGGCCATCAAACTAAGAGCTCTCAAACTAGGCTAATCGTTGACTATTCAGTAAATAATAAAAGACATTGAAAATACAATCACACACCATTCACAAGCCTATATTAAATGCATTGATTTGTAAAGTATAATAACTAGAATTAGGTGGCATGCATTCAATCTCGTAGTTTTTGGTTACCAAACCGTATAGTCCTCATTGGTATCAGATTTATAGCTACATTTGGGTGCCTGGTGTCTAATCTAATTTGCAGTAGCTTCAAGTCATGTTAAGCAATTGTGTATACATCAGTTCATTTGTTTGCCCCCTCAAAAGTGTTTCTTGTGAAAAACAAAATGGACCATAAATATGCAAATGTATGATTTTAATTATGCCAAAGGTGTTCCCTCTATGAGCTTCATGAGCTCATTTTATCCATCGACAGTGTACAGATTCGGAGAAGGCATGCAAGACGATCATTTAGATCGTGACCGTTGAAATTCGCCTCAAAGTTGTCGGGAGTAAGCCGCTGCCGTTCCTGTAACTTAACTCCACCTCGCCATTGCTTTTCGTCTTCTCAGGTGGTGGCAGAGCTCTGTACTCGATAGCACTCTTCACCAGCGCGACAATGCCATTTCTTTTCAATGACTTTCCGAGAGAACAAGTTTAATGGTTGGCCTTAGTTTGACTGGGAAGGGGCAGAGCCTTTGTAGGCCTCTGTTGTCTTCCACCAGGCGGACACAGAGGGAGAGCCCTGCTTGCTGTCTCTCATTCCCAATCACTGCACAAAATCATCGACAATGGGACGCTGCACGGAAGATTGAGAATGGGTGTCGTGGTAAACAGAGGGCATTGTCGTATTCGAGAACAAGAGGCTCTTCTTCTAGTTTTCTCCACCGAGCAAGGGGGCTAGCTGCAGCATCCACTGTGGACAATCTCACCGTACATGTTAGCCGTGTAAATTGGAGTTGGAACACAGATTTGAAAGATTAGATGTTCAATGAAGGGAAGAAGTGTGGTGTGTGAACAAGCAAGAGGAGGATGGGGGTTAAACATGCAGAGAGAGCGAAGTCCGAGCGAGATGAAAAGCGTCGGGAAGGGAGTTTATACTGCTGGCAATCACAGGTGCCAATAACCACCGAGCAATTTGCAATGGGTTTCCTAGCAAATTCAATTGTTGACGTGGCGATATTCCTTGTACAAGTTTTCCTTTTGTTTGAAAAATATGAAAATGTAATCTGTGTTCAGCCTGCTAACATTTTTCCAATGGTGGATTATAGATTTACTAGACACGTGGAATATGGAAGGCTCCACAGTAGCATATGTAGGAGTAGATACAAAATTTGTAGGAGTATTTAGTGTGGCAGACCGCATCCGGCCAGAAGCAGCAAAAGCAGTTAACAAACTTAAGGTTAGCTGTTAATCAATTTTTTGCTTTTAGGATGCATTCAGTTTTTGATGTTTGTTTTTCATTTTTTGGTTTGATGATTTGGTTTTCATTATTTTTGTTTTGTTTTCATGGATTAAGTGTTTTTTTTTTGGTTTTTTACTAATTTCAGAAATTAGGAATCAAAGCGGTCATGCTCACAGGTTATATTGTTGTTTCTGCTGCGTAAGTTGAAAAAGATTTAAATGCCTTAAATGGTTAATTTGAGTAGGCAATCCTGTGACAACATTTTTAACTCAGAGGAGCCCTGGTAATGGTGTGCAGGTAGGAGAAATTGAAGTTCATGCCCAATTACTCCCAGAAGACAAGCTGAGATTTATTGGACAGCTAAAGCAAGAGGGCATGACTGCCATGGTGGGCGATGGAACTAATGATGCACCGGCATTAGCAGCAGCAGATGTGGGGATAGTTATGGATGTGGAAGGCTCTGCGGTAGCCATGGAATCTGCAGAAATAGATCTCATGTCTAATGACATAAGGAAGATTGCCGGTGCAGTGAAAATAGGGTGGAATCAGTGAGGACAATATATATAAATGTTGAATTCTCCCTGTTGACTAAGGTAGCCTTGGTGGTGCTTACTTTCATTTGTTATATCTACTTGTGGATAAGGATTCTTATTTCCACTATTGAAGTTTTGAGGAATTTGATGGTATAGAGAGAAAAACATCATATCTGGTTTCTATCACCTAAAAGGAATTACAATCCAGATTTATCCCTCCTATTTATAATGAGAAGAGTCATGTGAAAAACATCATACTTATTTGTGAGGCTGGGCTAACCTACAATGTTTCATCCTGCACTGTCAATAGACTCAATACAAGAGATGAATGTGATGTTTGCTGCAATGTAGATGACAATGCTCTCCTACAGCTGCCCATAGGCCGAATGGACTCTCATTTCCACAATGAAGTTTTGTGGAATCCGATGGTTCAGAGAGAAAAACATCATATCTTGTTTTTATCATCTAAAAGGAATCACAATCCAGATTTTATGTTGTCATTTTTAATGACAGAAAAATGTATCCATGTTTGGTTTGTAGCAATTAAGAAATTACAATCTTTGTCTTATCCTTCCCATTTATCTGTTTATTTCCAAGTGTCTAAAACTGATTACTACTACTAGTAGTTTCAATGATTCAATCTGATTCAACGTATTAAACCAAATAGAGTGACGAATCATGTGAAAAATATTATATTTAACTGGCTTTCCAAGCCATAAGAAATATCTGAGACAGCTTTGCTGCCAATGTTTTGGGTAGGATGCCTGATTTAATGCAGGGTCGTTACAGTAATGAATACATCCTTCCCCAAAACAAAAAGTACTTAACATAAATCAGCATTGCATTAAACTTTAATTTCATTTTTCCAAAGTTGTGGACCATCTTTTGTTGTGTGTGGTGTCCACGTAGATGAAAAAAATGTAAATGAGATCGAAAGAGGGAAAAGCTGGTGTGCCACCAAGAATAGCCCAAATAATAGAGATGATCTTTCAGAAACTTTAAAACATAGACATGATTAGATATAGCATGTGTAAAGAAATATATACCCATGTCCAACAGTGGGTGGTCTATGAATTTTCACAAAATATTCCAAGAAAATACTGTTATGAATTTAAAAATATATATTTGATAGCCTAGAACTATAGCTCAAACAGGCATCTGAGCCAACTGATTCTAATATCTAGCTCCTTATGAGCAACACAACACTTAGCTTCTTAGATCATTATTAATATTTAGATAACAATGCAGAAATCTTTACTAGAAGCTAACAACAGAAGACCAGGAGTCTCTTTGATGATTTGAACATGGGCCTTAACAATGAAACCCAATGCATTAACCACTTGATGTATTTTTTCTTTAGTTTTTAATAGTCCATAAAACTTCATTATTGCAAATAGTCACTAGGTTTGTGGACCTGCTTTGATAAACATTAATTTGATGAACTAAATAAACTGAAGGTTGCAAAACAAGGACTTTGAAGCCTATTGTAAGATGGCAATGGATTATTCCAATAGTACAATCAATTGTGAAAGGAGATGTCGGATGGTTTCAAATGAATTTTAACATGCTTATGCGAGAGGGTTAGAAGTACAGGTAACCATAGTAGATGGGGTAGTAAGCTAAGTGGACTTGATATTGAGGGAAAACTCCATGGTTAAGGGTGCTTGAGTCAGAGTAGTACTGGGATTGGTACCACTTGGGAAGTCTCAATGCTTCATCCTTGTGAGCATCACTTAGATGTAATGAGAGTTAAGTGTACCATTCATGCTCATGAATACGACTCAAAAACTATACAGTTGAATCTAGTAAAACATCACACAAATTGAAGGATGATCCATGCTTGAGTAGAATAACATTACAAGTATCATCACGTCAATCCATGACATAATTTATGACCAATATGAAAAGATCTACATTCTGATAAAAATGTATGATCTGATGAAAAGATATGACTAAATGAAAGTTAAAATTTTACCGATCATATGTTTGTTGTGCCAACCAATTAAAATGATCAAACACACAAGATGATGTTCAAAAGTTTCTATTGAGTAATAGAAATCCAACCGAGAGATATTAAACCTCTTCACTTACTTTAAATGTTGTGAAGAATTTGGCAGGAGGATTATGACAAACAAAGGTTTAGTTACTATAATGGATTATACCTAAAGTTTAATGCGGGATAAAATGAATAGTATTTCATGTGAAAGTATGTGTTTAAGAGTTTTCAAAAATATATAAAAAGGTAAAGGCGATTTTTTATCCAACATGCCAAATGGTGTATGAAACTCTATTATGAAAACTTTAATAAAAAGGCAAATTTGAACTTTTAGGTCTTATGTTGGTGTATGAAATCCACATGCCGAAATAAGGAGACTTTTGAGGCAAAGCTTTTGGTAAACCAAGCCTTATATCAAATCCACATTTAACATGTCTATACTCAATGGAAGTCCATTAGGCACAATTCAAACAATCTCATCCCTCCTTGCCCCAAGATGAAAGAAGACAAGTTCTCTTTACCTCATGGGAAACTTGTCAAAGGCTAGGTACTGAATATTAACCATGGGTTTTTCCCAATTTCTACTTATATGACCCCACCTAGTACACCATTCATATAAAATCACTCCCTTGTTTTCACCATATATCCTACATACCTCTTTTTTATTGAAATTTTTAATACCCCTATTTATCGATACCCTGATATGTTCAACTAAACATTTCATTTCCTAACACACCCATTTGCAATTGAAAAGCCTTGAATGTCAAATTATTGAGTCCTTAAGTAAATGATGTGTTGGACTAGTCATAGCTCCCCATGCACACATGCCATTTTTTTATTGTTGACAAAAAAATGGCAATTAAAAGTCAATTTCTCTTTTGTTGATATATATATATATATATATATATATATATATATATATATATATATATATATATATATATATATATATATATATATATATATATATATATATATATTTATTTATTTATTTATCTCCCCCTCTTTATCCCTCTTTCTATATTCCTATCTCTCTATCAATCTTCCTCTATATTCCTCTAACTCTCTCTCCCTCTTTATTTTCTCTCTTTTACTCTATCTCTTTCCCTCTGTATTCTTCTTTCTCATTCTTGATTTCCCTCTTTGGCACATCTCTCTCTCCCTCTCCCACTCCCCCTCTTTCTCTTTTTCTCTCTCTTTTTCTCTTCCTCTTTTTCTCTTCATTTCTCTTTGTTTCATTCTATTCCTTTAACTAACTCTTTCTCCCTCTCTATCTCTCCACATTTATTTTTATCTCTTTCCCTCTCTATCTCACTATCTCTTACTCTATCCCTCTCTTCCACTACACCTCTCTCTCTCTCATTCACTCCATCTCTCTCTCCTACTCTATATCTCTATCTCTCTATTTCTATCTCACTCCTCTCTCTATCTCTTTCTATCCATATCTTTCTCTACTAACTCTACCTCTCTCTCTCCCTTTCTCTACCCATATACCTTTATCACTCCCCCTATTTCTCTCCCAATCTCCCTCTCTCCCTTTGTCCATCTCTATTTGCCTATCTCTACTCTCTATTTTTCTATCTATATATTTGTCTCTCTATCTCTCTCCCCCTCTCTATATCTCTCTATCTCACCATCTATATCTCTCTATCTCTCCCTCTCCCTCTCCCTCTCCCTCTATATCATTTTATCTCTCCCTCTCTATCTACCTATCTCTCTCTATATATTTATTTCTTCCTCTACCTCTCTCTATCTCTCTATCTATTTCTCTCTCTCCCTCCCCTTCTTCCTATTCCTCTATATCTATATCTACTTGCCTCTTTATCTCTCTCTTATTCATTCCATCTCTTCTTCCCTCTCTCTTTATATATATGTGTGTGTGTATACACACATATATATGTATGTATATATATACATATATACACATATATATGCATACATATAATGCATGCAAGATTCCCATTTGAAGACATATATGTATACATATATGTATATATGTGCAAAGGAACTGGAAGACAAGAAAAAAGATTCCTATTTGAGGTGGACCTCAAATTTTCTCTTCCCTGGGAGTATGGTGCAAGGGCACTTTCATGCCATATGGTCAAATTTAGTCAAATTTTGGTTTTATGTTTTGTTTTGATGTGTTTGGTCTAATAAGGTCATTTATGACCATTTGGGATCATTTTGGAGAGTTATAGAGTCATGGGTTAAAAATTGTAAAAGTAGTCAATGTTGTTCAAAAAGTTGTCAAACAACTTTTGCAAAAAGTGTCAATTTTATGTTTTGTTAGTAAACTAATCCAAAATTGGTTGAAGGTAGTTGGTTTTGGTTGGGAATGTATAAGAACACCTTTCAAACTCAAATGGGGAGTTGGAGGCATTGATTTTGGAGTTTGGGTGAATGTAAGTAATCATTTTCTATGCATTTTGTACGGATTATTAATTGCTTGTACAGACCTGAAAGTTGTTGGAATAGTAGTAGAATGTTGTCATCTTTCTAATTATTTTTATTTGGTTGATTTTCATCATGTTTTGTGAAAGTTATGATCAAATTGGTGATTGCCACTTCCATATTTTTTTTGTAACCGACTTGTTGCAGCATGTGGTACAGATTTGATATTCCATATCTTGATCTTAGACCAATTGGGATTGAAATATAATTGAATCTACTTTCTATTTCTTTTTGTTGCACTCAATTTCATTGTGTTTTGAGGGAGTTGTGTCCATTTTACTGCAATCAGGTCTGAAACCCTAGTTAGGGTAAAAGTGAGCAAACAAATCAATTTTTGAAGGGTTCCGTACAAAGTGACCACCCCTGATTTTGAGATATGTTGTATAAAGCCAAAATGGGTATCTGAAACTATGTTTATATTCTTGATATCATGTCTGCACTAAAAATTATGGCCGAAAAACCACAAATTGTTGCTACCAAGTTTGTTCAATTAGGAAGTTGTATAGGACTTAGGGTTTGGACAAAACTCTTGGGAAGTTGTTTCCAATTATTGGAATGGATGTTGCAGACCCCATAAGACATTTTTGAGGTGTTGGTGTGAAAATTTAAGGCCTGTAGATTGAAAACCTCATTGCTACCTAGTTGTTTAAGCCTAATTAGGCTTAGTGCAAAATGAGACAATAAAAAATAGACCCTTGTGTTACAAAACACCCCCACCTGAAAATTAGATATGTTGTCAAATTTCATAAAGGGTACTCAAAAATTCCTTTACAATCTAGGTTTGAGGTCTGCGCAAAATTTTTTGATGGAAAAACCAATTAGGAAGTACTATTAGAGGATTGAGGGTTAGTGAGCAAAATCCCATCATTTGATGATTTGAACCTTGAAAGTTTGCTTCATTGGAACATTTGCAATATTATCCACCCTTCTCTGCATCACTTTTCCACTCAAATCAAGTCAAATTAGTTTTCAAACTCATCACTTATCTTTCAAAGCACTTTTCAAGACTCTAGAATCTTCTAAAACACATATTAAACACTCAACATGGACCCAACTCATACATCACCACATAAATTCCTTCTTAAGTTTAAATCTAAGATTTGACATCTTAGGGAACTCATCCAAACCCCAACTTACAAATAATAATAATAAAAGAATTAATCAACACATTTACACAAGAAGACCTTAACCCTCTCTTAGGATAAGACCTAGGTATACAAGAGAATCAAAATACTATATTTTTTAGATCCTCTATAAATTTTTATTGGTCATAGAATATTAATCTACACACTTGCACCTAAATGTTAATATATTTAAGTTAATAATTGAAGTGATATTTATAATTAAATCAATATACATAATATATGTGTATCATAAATATTATTAATTTATTCAATAATTTAGCCGATGGGCTATTGTAGAAGAGGGGGATTCGCTACTCATGAGTTATCTTCATTCAGAGAGCCTCAAGAGGCGAACTGCCCTAAACCACCTCAAGGAACAGTGGCAAGAGTTTTAGAATCTGAAAGAGAAGGTCACAAAGATTTTCTGGACAAACTGATGAACTCTCGGCCAAAGGACGACAGCACAAAATACAGACGAAAACATGGCGCGCTGGTGTCCCAGAGGCGCGCTTGCGTCTTGTATGGGCCAGAGAACGAGAATGTCTCAGAAAATGGCTAAATGACTACTTCTACTCTGATTATTGAGAAATTACAAAATGCGATAAAGTAATAGAAAGTGGTAGAAATGAAATAAAGTAAAGTAAAAATGATAAAGACAAGGAGAAGAAAGGAAAGAAAATGATCACAACCATGCAAGTGACGAAAGCTCCGGCACGTGAATGCCTTCAATACCTGCATGTGTGATATCTGGAGAGAATGTTGGGGCTATATAGGGGTTTGCCTCAGTCAAACCCCCTGTTTTGGTGTTCCCACCTCCACAAACATCCAAGAAGATAGAGAGAGAGTATAACCGAAATGGACAAAGCGTGTGGTGAAAGCAAAACTCGCTCAGGAGTAGAACCCGCACCACCAAGTATGAGTGATAAAAGCAAACCCCGCTCGAGGAGAAGAACCTGTATCACAAAAGAGGTGATAAAAACAATCCCCGCTCGAGGAGGAGAACCTGTATCACGAAGTATGAGATGCAATAGGAAGGGGATATGGAATCCCAAGATGCTCACAAGTGCAAAGCAAAGGAGATAGAGTTGCAAAGAGTGTTGTAAAGGGAGCTTGAGAGAGCTTGAAGTTGCTACAACAAGCTATATGAAGCTATGCAAGCAAAAGTTGAAGTGTAGAAGGCAATGCTGGAGTGAAGCTGGGATTAGAAGAATGGATCTAAAAAATGGAGGAAGAGTTGCCAATTAAGTGAGAAGACATCTTTTAAAGAAAGAAAAGAAGCAAAAGGAAGCTTCCTAGGTGATTACAAAGCATCTCAAGCCATTACCATCGACCAAAGGAGGTGACAAGTGGAAAGCATGCTCGAAAATGGTCGTTTGAGTGTTGAAACGTCGCAGGACGTTTACGCAGCACGCGGACATCCGTGTGACGCGCTAGTGTCTGAACATGTCATGCCACAAAACAACATGTGCAGGAAAAGCCCAAAGTCTGGTGTAAAGCTAATCACGAGGGTAGCTGTTGAAAAGGAGCACTGGAGCATCTTGAGAAGGGAAAGAGGCTGATGCAAGGGCTAAAATGAGCCTACTCAAGATGCTAAGGGAGTGGAAACTAAAGCGGATGCAAGAATGTATGTGAAATTGCAAGGGGTGCAATTTTACGATTATACAACTATATTATGTGGGACCTTTCAACCGTGAATTTGTCTCACGTCGTCATACAACTTTTGAATTACCATTAAACTGTGTGGTTTTCAATGACTAATTTTTCAGCAGACAATTGTTGTCAAAGGATTTTCATATCTCTGAGATGTGGCGATGACATAGACATGTGCAAAACAGAGAGGGTTATGAAGTGGTGACCCAACAACATGGAAGGTTTTCCTGACCTAGGAAATAAAGATACAGTTTTGTTCATGCTATTTCGTCTATTGCTTCCTCTATGCGCTTTGTTGGGGCTTCCATTGCTTCTATAGTTTCTGCATATGAAGATGACCGCCACAGAGCACAGGTGGGTGCTTTGTTTTTGTTTATCCTCTATTGGGTTGTTCATTACTGTAATTTTTTTGCAAGAAAACTTGAAACTTGGGGTTTGAAAATTCAATCACAATTTGATGGACATTTGGAGAGTAGTGTTTTTGAGACGTAGTTTTGAAATTTTTGTAACAGTTTGAGAGACATTTGGAGGGTATTGTCTCTAGGTTTGGTGGATTTGAAAAATAATAAAATTGCTGACATTCCAGTGGATGTTCAGTTTTACGGGGATCAATTATTTTTAGTTCTCGTTGGTTTCTGCATGAATCAATGTGAAATGAGTCATTTGAGAAATTTGGCTATCTACTTTTGTAGGGTTTCGTAATATTTTGTTGACAACACGACACATTTTTTGTGGAATCTCGAGCTAAGGTTTTGGGAACCTGTTAGCCGACCGAATCAAAAAAATTTGTGTTTGATTTCGTTCTAAAACAATTCTTTGTTATTTTGACATTCCATTTTCATTGAGGCAGGGTGTACACGAGATGTCCCTTCCCTGAAGATCCTACTCCTTGTTCTACTAGCTTATCTGTAATATTCTTCCTCTATCTTATCCCCTTTTTCCCACCACAATCTAAATTTTGTGTAGCCTTGGGTATTTCCCAACATACCCTAATCTCCCTCTTCCGTGGCTTTCTTTGTTGCTTTCTAATCCCATTACAATTTTTTGCTACATGACCAACCTTCCAGCAATTAAAGCAACAAATTGGTAGATATTTATAATTAAGCTCTTGCATCAACTCTCCCAAAGAAGACCTTAACTCTACTGGCTTGCTTAGATCCATTTTTACACATCCTCGCATATATTGCCAATTCACTCTTTTTTTTTTTGCCATTGAGCAGTATACATATTCACCTAAGGTGTTGCCAATTTCCCTGAAAATATCTTCTGACCATAATTCCTTGGGCAACTTATGTATTTTAATCCAAATTGGAGCCTTTGTCAACAAATCTCTCCTTGGATGGAAATCCAGGGACCATGCTCTCAAATAAAGCCTAGCATTGCCCATAAACCAGCCCTCCCCATTTCCAACACTTTTAACAGAACAAACCTATACAAATTTCCCAAATAATGATCTCAAAGTATAAATGACTGCCTACAAATAAAAGCAATATAAGAAAAAGCTAAGACAAACGGATTGCAATATCATCTCATTTTACACTAGGGTTTCCATTCAAAAATTGCAAACTAAACAGATATACAACGAATAACACTTGTCTGCTGTTGGGCATACATATTCTAAATCAGGTGGTTGATTCCCAACTTTAAACAACACGATGCCGCCCTAATCTTCATGAACCTGTTTCATGTAATTGGGATTCATTGGAAATAACAGTATGTAGTCCTTTCGGTTTTGTTTCAGTATGATGCGATTATGCATAGGTTTGTGGCTCAATTCAAAAAAATTATGGTCTTACCAGAACCAGCTGCCAACCGTAGCTAAAAACTTGTCTTTAAAAATCTATCACCCCAACTCCTTCACCCCACAATTAAAGAGCAAACCATGATATAACAGAGAAGAAACTTACAAGAAACACGGCATGTCGAATCCTCAACAGTTTAAAGTTCATTTCTCAAAATTTATTTCTGGTCATCGAGGCCATTTTAACTCAATCTTTTGAAGCGAAACCTCCTCTATTGAACTGCAAACGAGATTGAAAATATAATAAGTCTTTGAGATCAAATGGGTTGTGTATGGATTAAGGTTGAGATCAAGGGGAGGAGTTAAGTTTGCAAGGATGGAAAATAGGTTGAGGGTCAAATAAAACATAGTTGTGGAGAACATACGCCCACAATTCGATTCTCCCAAAACCTCTAAAACAAGTGCTCTTCCACTTTAAATTATGGAAACAGTTCAGAAGTGTAGTATTAAAAACAAAGTCTCAACTCAGCCAAAGAACAATGCAATGTATACAATGAACAAAAAAACAGTCAATGTTAATTCACCTACTTTTAATTTTTGACATATTTGATATTTCCCATTAGCAATTCCATGGATGCAATGGAGAATGAGAGTTTTCCTACCTTAGGCTACATGTCAGATTACAACAACTCAACATGTCCACAGTCTATTCCTATATTAAGTAGAAATGTGACACAACTTTCAGAATCTTGGATGATAAACACAAATTGTTGTGTTAATTTTTCCACCTTGATTGATGAATAGCTTAAACAAAACAATGGTGTGGGATTAGTTCTTAGTTAATGGAAAAGACAAGTAGCACAGTGGACGTTAACCACTGAGAGAATATATGTATAGAAAATCATGGCCTTTGCAAATCTTACAGATAGCGGTTCATTTATTTGAAGAGCCATTGATAGTTCTTCCTTTTTAATGAATTAGAAAAGGATATTGATAAGCGATGTTTTAGTTCAGGGAATATCCCAAGTGTTGGAATTTGTGCAGTTAAGATAATGTCTTCTCCAATTGTATGTTTCTTATACATAGTGATGGTTATATGTTCTAGTTCAGGCGTCACTAGTAGGCAACAAAGTAATATCCCAAGTGTTGGAATTTGTGCATTTAAGATAATGTCTCCCAATTGTATGTTTCTTATAGCCTTCTATCATATTGATAAGCAATAAAATTCCATGGCAACTAGCATTTCTTGTATTTCATGGCAACTAGCATTTCTTGTTTCTGCATTTTTCAAAGAATTAATGAAAAATTGTAGTTAGTTAGTTCAAAAAGAGTGCATTCGAAAAAAAAAATTCCTTAGGTTTACTTTTCTTTGATCGACCTCCTTATTTTGTACCCCTGTATTCAAGACAAAATAATGTTCAGGTAATTATATAATACTATCCGTGTATTCCTTGCAGCTCCCCCGGTTGCAAGTGCTAGTATATATTAAAAACGAACAAATATGCGAAGCAAAGATATGTGCAAAGGTACGAATAATGCAAACCAGTATAGGTTTTAAAAACCAAACAAAAGCAGGATTATTGGTGAAATAAAGGATGATATGTTCAGACATTCTCCACTCAAAGAAAATCCCATGGAAATTGATCTTTCTTAGGTTGTTGATAAAGTTACTAACGCTTTTGATCAAACAGAAATCATAGTGAAGGTTATTTGATGCACAACAAGCAAATAAGAGATTGGGGCTTGGGTTGTGAATCAAGTGTTCAATACGACAGTCAATTTCCTGCCCAAAAACTTCTTCATATTGGACTTTGAATCTGAGGAGTGAGACAATGTCTTAGAAAATTCCCCATGGCGGTTTAGCGAATCTCAATCTATACACAAAAATGGACAAAGAATTTAACCCTCTAAAAAATGCCCCCTGCGAGAGAGCATATTGGATTAGAATCTACAACTTACCTTTTGAATATTGGTATGAAGAATCTCTCTATCTGACTGGCTTTGGACTTGGACAAGTTCTTGGAATTGACATGGGAGATAACGTTTCTTTATTATATGTGTGGGTTAATCTAATTTCAAATTTTCCAATCCCATAAATCATTAGACTTCTCACTACGGATGGTATATGGGAACAAAAGATCAAGATGGAAGAGAAGAAATTTTATTGTCTTAAAATGTCGAAGCAAATACCACTACAAAGAAAAGTTCCCTAGACCACCAACAGAGAAATGGGTGTCGAAGGGAACTACTAATCTCCCAGATCCTATCAAATCAACACGATTAATTACAGATAGGACCTCAGAGCAAACCCCTTCGTCTTTGAGAGATGATTCAATTGGGATTTTGGTGAAAAATCAAAATATATGTGCCTCTGATGAAAACGAAAATATCAATTCTTTGAATAGGATGGCCTCAATCCCACAACTGAAAGAATGTGAGAATAAGAAGCAGGAAGGGATGCAAAAAAAGGAAATTAGGCATGATACATTGGGAGAAGGCACAAAGGTAGAGGAAGAAGCAAAATTAGAAGACCCTATGGACATCATTGAAATATTGGAAAAATGAAGAATAACACAAACTACTGCAAATTATATGCTTAGTAGATCGAATTGCAAGAGAAGAGGAAGAAAGTCTGAGAAACATAAAAGGGTAGATGATGTAGGAAAATAGGAACAAACATCAAAATAGGCTTTTATGGTAAAATATGAATCCAAGAGAGGCAAATTCCTCGGGTTTAAATGCTCCTTAAAAAAGGAGAATAGTGAAACACCAGTTAGAAGCAGGGAAAAAATATTTTACTTTATTACAAGAGACAAAATTTAATAGTCAAGAGACAGAAAAATTTGTTAAATATTGCAAAGGATGGAATGACAGTTTTGTGGAAGTAGTAGGTGGTTCAGGGAGGTTAGGGATAATGTGGAGACCTGATAAGATCATTTTAAACACAATCAGTTCATCCTCAAATTGGTAGATGGCAACAATCAAAAGAAAAAAATCAAGGTTGGAATTCTCAATCATTAATGTATATGGTCCAAACAAAATGGAAGACAAAGAGTGTGGATAGAGGTGAGTTATCAGCTAACAGGAATTTAGGAAAAGTTTGTAGTGGGGGGATTTTATCGACATGCTGGATATAAAGGAAAATCTAGGAGGAGTAGGACACATCTCCCAGTCACATAAATACTTTAAAGCATTTGTTGAGGACAACAGACTATTGGATTGTATACCTAGCAATGGATCCTACACATGGAATAATTGAAGGAATGACTTCACAGATATAGCATAAAGATTAGATCGATTTCTTTTAGATGAAAAATGGTTACGATGGATAGCTAGGCCAACATCACAAATATGTCCATCGCCAATTTCAGATCACTTCCCAGTGGAGATGGAGATAGTAGAGGAGGATGGGGTAAATAGTGCATAGTTCATATTTGAAAAGATGTGGATGAGGCATCCAGATCTTCTACCAAGAATAAAAAGTTGGTGGGAAGAACCAATTGAAGAAAAAGGTACAATGATGTATATATTCCATAAAAAACTAAAGAGATTAAAGAAAAAATTAAAGGTGTGGAACAAGGAAACCTTTGGGAATATTTTTAAAGAGAAAATAAGAATTGAAACAAAGTTGGCAGCTCTGAGTGAGATAGTAATGAATGCAAGAATGACCCAAATTGAGTACAATAAAGAAAAGGAACTTATAGTTGAATATTAAGAAGCACTAGCTAGGGAAGAAATCTACTGGAGATCAAACTCAAGAGAATTATGGTTGGTAGAAGGAGACAAAAATACAAAGTTCCTTCATAACACAACCAAAATCAAACAAAGCTAGGAAAAAATCAATCAAATTAGAAAAGAGGATGGAACAATCACATCAGGCATAAATGAAATTCAAAAGATGGGAGTGGACCACATTCAAAAGCTCTTAGGAGGGGATGAAAATGTGGACAATAGAGAAAGACAATTATTAGAAGGGGTTCCCAAGATCATAACAAAGGAAGACAATGAAATTCTTCTAAGACCAACCATTGAGGAAGAGGTGAAGAAAGCAACTTTTGAGCTGCAAATCTAGACAAAGCCTTGGGGCCTGATGAATTCTCAGCAATTATCTTTCAAGAATGTTGGAACTTCATGAGAAATGAGATTTTCCAGTTAGTGGAAGGATCTATAAAGAAAACAACAGTATTGAAGGATATCAATAATACAAACATAGTACTTATCCCTAAGAAGGAAGAATGTTCAGATTTATTTGATCATAGACCCATCGCATTATGTAATGCAATATACAAAATAATATCAAAGGTAATGGCTAATCGGATAAAGATCATTTTACCAAAATTGATATCGAACAAAGTGGTTTTGTCCCAAGAAGAAAAATCACAGATGACATAATAATAGCACACGAAGTAATGCACTTAGTTAAGAAAATGAATAAGAAAAGCATGATTTTGAAGTTAGATGTGAGTAAGGCATATGATAGAGTTAAGTGGAGATTTTTGATAAAAATTATGGATAAATTCAAGTTTGAAAAGAAATGGTTGGATTAGATATATAGTTGTATAGCTACACCCCGGTTCTCAGTGATAATCAATGGGAAACCAAATGGTTTTTTTCAAGCAGCAAAGGATTAAGACATGGAGATCTGTTGTCCCCATTCATTTCTCTGATCCTTGCAGAAGCATTAAGTAAAGAAATCCAAAAGAAAGCATCCCAAGCGGAATGGGAAGGTGTTAGAATAGTAGACAGTTTACCAGCTTTCAATCATCAATTATTTGTAGATGATAACTTAATGTATGGTGCATCAATACAAATAATAACTTAATGTATGGTGCATCAACAGTGAAGGAAGCTCAATGTATAAAAGAAACTTTGATAGACTATACGACAACATCACGGAAAATAATCAACTATGAAAATTCTAGTCTATTTTTCTTCAATATTCCAAAAGGCCTACAATGCAAGATAACAAATATGTTACAGTTTAAAGTGGAAAAGCTCCCTTCCAAATATCTCAGAATCCCATTCTTTATAGGAACGATTAATGGGGGGTTGTGGAAGGGCACGGTAGATAAGTGTCAAAGGAGAATAGAGAGCTGGAAGGGACGATGGTTAACACTGTCAGGAAGATTAATGATGCTCCAATCCGTAATATCAACAATTCCAAATTATACTTTATCCTGTATGGAACTTACTAACCGAGACTATTTCTTTGGGAAGGAGCCAATGAAAAAACAAGGCACCATTAATAAAATGGGAAATAGTAACAAGCTCCAAATCTGAAGGAGGAGCTAATGTGCAAGATTTACAAATTTGAAATATTGCATTAGGAGCAAAATTGATATGGAAGATGTATCAAGAACCAGAGGCAATTTGGAGAGAACTCCTGAGAGCCAAATATCTGGATACAGATGAACCAAATATAATTTTAACCACTGCCAATCCACAGAGAGGCTCAGCAATGTGGAATTTTGTAATAGTGTCATAATATTATAATGGATCACTTGACATGGCAGATTAGGAATGGAGAAGATGCCTCATTTTGGTACAACTCATGGAATGGATTTTTGTATTTGGACTCTAATCAAGAATTGACAAAGGCAATATAGATTACTAAGGAGGCATATGGAGAGAAGGTATGCAATTATTACACAAGTGATGAACAAAATGGTATTCCACAGTTAAAGTGGATAGATTTTGAGTGTGTAGAACCAACTTACAGACACATAATCCTAAGGGAGTTAAAAAGCATAAATGTATTATTAACAAAAGGAAGAGATGAATTAATTTGGAGTGCATCCAAATCAGGAAAGTATACTATTTGTCTTGGTTATGTAGTGGCAAAGGCAGAACAATACAATGGTTCATGGCCGAAGGATTTATGTTGGGGAAAGAACATATTACCAAAGGTAGGGGCGTTTTCATGGAAAACTTTACATGAGAGAATTTTAACAGGAGATAGACTACAGAAGATAGGGATAATTGGACGCCAAAGATAAGCGGAGGAAACAACAAATCACCTTTTAGTTCAATGTAAATGGGCTCAGGAATGTTGGACACATTTTTGTAAGAAATTGGAGTGGCAAGGACCATTACCAAATGATTTGAGGAATTTATTTAGTTCATGGCCTAGACTGAACAAGGGAGGAATGTGGGAGGGCTTATGGCAAGAAACTCCAACATAGATAGTATGGCAAATATGGAAAGAAAGAAATGAAAGAATATTCAACAACAAAGAAGCCTTATTAAAGAAATTTAGTTGACAAGATAGAAATTAGAATTTCAAAACATATGAACAATAAGGTAGAACAATGACAATGTAAATTCTTTACATCCTGGGATAATAAAATGACCAAGAATTAGCCACACCTAGCTATACCAAAAGGAGAAAGAGTGAAGCCAAAGTCAAAGAGAGTTGGTGTGAAATGGAAACCACCAGTAGGAGGGAAGTTAAAACTTAATTTTGATGGTGCAACAAAGGGAAATCCAGGGAAATATGGAGTAGGGTTTATCATTAGAAATACAAAAGGAACAATGGTTTGGGTTGGTGTGAAAAACTACCAGATGGAACCAATAATGATTATTGGTGCAAAATTCACTACATTATATGATGGAATCAAGGTTTGCATCGAAAAATATATCGAAAGGGTAGAAATAGAGGGAGACTCATTAATAGTAATAAAAGCAATTGCAAAGAAGCAAGATCCAAGTTGGAAATTCTCATGGATAAAAAGAATTCATATGTATTTAGAGAAATTGGAAGAATTCTCATTATCCCATGTATACAGAGAAGTGAATGCAGCCACAAATTATTTATCAAAAGCAACCCTACATCAAGAAGAGAAGAGCAAACTAAGTGATAAAATAGAGGAGTGGCTAGATCTTAAAAAACCATTGAGGAAGAATCTCAGAACAACCTCAGAAAGGCAAAGTGAAAAAGGGAATTAAGCTCACGAGTTACTTATGTAGAGAGGAAGAAGTAGTAAGTCAGAAAGTGGGAGACACGTAAAACAGAGGAGGACGGATAAGATGGGAGGTAACGATCTAGAAATAAGCTTTGGTAGATCATATCGCTGACTGAAATCTCACATTTTTGCAGGAAAAGGATCAAAAGAGGAAGTAATGAGTAAAAGCCCAAATCAGAAAAGAGAGTTCATAGGGAAACTGTAAAAGTACAAAAAGAGAAAGCTATGAATCGATGGCAGAATAAGATTACATGAGAAATAAGAAGGTAAGAAGAATATGGAAATCATAGAAAGTATTCCATTTTCAAGGAAACCATGAAAGAAAACAACGACATGAGGAATACAGTGGCAGTGTTGCATGAAGATCTCCCTCAAAACTACTTAGAAGTTTATGCATATCTGGTTAAGTTCCATGAGAACCTGCTGACACCTGCACAGTTTGAACGCCTGCAAGAAGTGATAAAAGCCGCAAGAATTACCCTTTGTGGCTAATCTATGTAAATCTCTTCCATGTTTAAATGAATGGAGCTACCCCTATGGTAGTAATTTTCTTAAATATATTTATATGTGTGTTTTATAATTAAACAACATTATCTTCATTCAATAAAAATCAAATAAGAAATTTAATCCATTATTTAAAACACCATTGCATACACACATAGCATCTATCAAGATTAGGTTAAGATTAATCAAATGCAATTAATTTTTTTCTAAAACAATCCATAACAACTAAATATAAATAATAAACTCTAATATAAAAAATGTGAACAAGTTCATAATCATTAATTCACTAAATCATCATCAGTAATTAACAACTTCCTATTCTAACACCATACCAATCTTAACATAGGCTATAATTATAACATAAAATAATATTACATTCACGAATGCCTAAATTAAAACTAGTCTATCAAAAGATAGTGTGATGGTTAGGAGGAGAAGTGGGTCTCAAATTGGTAAATTATCTTCCATTAGATTTATGTTATTTGTTGCTACAACATGTGATTTTGAGATTGAGCAAACAAGTCTTAAAACTACTTTCTTGCATGGGGATCTTCAAGAGGAATTGTACATGGTAGCTTGCTGGTTTTAAGCTAAAATGATAGAGACATTTAGTTTGAAGGATGAAACAATAATTATACAATTTGAAAAAACTTGTATTTGGTATCAAAAATTTGATGTGTGTGCATTGAAGTCAAGTTTTTTTAAAAGTAAAGAGGATCATTATGTTTATGTTAAGATTATTCATGATTAGATTCTAATTATCATCTTGTATGTGGATGATAAGTTATTTATTAATAACAACGAATGATAATTTAGGAGTTTAAGACTCAAATTTCTAATGCATTCAGCATGAGGGAATTAGGGGCAATAAATATATTCTTAGTGTTGGCCTCCTTTAATGGTTTAATAACTAAGCCTTTAGGGTTGTGACTTAGAGATTGAACATTTGCACTAAGTAGCTATCTCACTCATCATGAAGGTGCATTTCACTTGTCAACCCAGGGACGTAAACTTGAAATGGGTCAGTATTGTATGTGCACTAGGACTCTACTGCAGTCATCCATAGACTAGGAAAGAAACAATGTTGGAAATAAAGTGTTGGAAGTAAATCAACTTAAACACTGAACATAAATCAACATCTGCACTAAGAATTAACAACTAGACTAGAAATAAAGGATTGAAATGAAAATCTCAGCAAATAGACAGGAAGCTACTCTGTCTGCCTTGGATGCAGGAATAGTCACAAAATGGAATTTCAGTGGCTGTAGGAACAAACAGTTTTTGAAATTGAAACTAACTACTGAACAAAAAATAACTTTTAAACTAATAGGTGGAATTCTCACCAAGTGGGCCCCCTTGGGTGAGTCTCCCTTAGACTAACTCAAATATAGCAACTCAAAATATCATATTATTTCTTGAAAGCATAAGTACAACATCTCAACAATGGACTGTATTACTAAAACTGGAAAATGTGAATATAAACTCAGAATATCCAACCTTGTCAAAAGGAGCATCTGACCATTATTTATAGAGAGAAAAATACTGACTAACCCTAACTACCTAGGTAGTCAACTCCATCGAAATAGGAGGATGCCACTTATTGAAAGCATAGAAAAAAATGGAGGAAGTTATGCATGCGCTAAATTGGTCAAAGAAGACTTGCTCCAACGAGAATCTAGCACAACGCACTTCCTAGATTTTCTCAACAAACAAATATGACCATTAAAAAGGTAGTTACATTCTTTTATTTGAATTAGGAATTTCCCTCCACGAGACTTTTCCTGCTTTGACTTCTTAATGATCAGCTTCTTGACTTCTTGGAAACTGACCAACTGGAAAAAATTTCTCCCACATAGCAGGCTTTGTTGACATTAGCATTTTAGTGGAAACCTACACAATAGCATTAGCACACACAAACAAACGTATATCTATAACCACCTTAGTAACATTCATTCAACCACTTGTAAATTCAACATAGATAATTCTCATAGCAAGAAAATATTATTAAAGTCGCAGAGATAAACTTATGCCAAGGTCTATGGTTTTAAGGAAAATATCAACAACCAAGTGTTAAATTTTATGATAGTAACAACAAATATGTAATGAACCCTATCAAAATTGAGTCATTAATTGAGCTCATCATTCCCCCCAACCTAACATTTTTCTAGTCCTCCAACAAAAGGAGCACTATTCTTTTGCCTAGTTAATGCCCTGAAGTCAACAACTACCAGTTGTCCCACATCAGTCTCTGCAGTGTCCGAATTAGGATCCCAGTAGAATCCTTATTTGTTCTCTAGTATGTTCCATCTTTCCCTTTCTGCAGCTATGTCATACTGGTAAAACTTGTAATCTGGCACAGGCCACAATAGTCTAGGTGGCTGAAATATTAATGGAAGCCAAAACTATTGATTCCTTCTACCAACCTGCATGTACCTATCAACCCTTTTGCATGTTGCAGCATAGTTCTGTAAAGAGTGGGGTTCAGCTTGTATCAATTCTTTTGGTAAACTGTTCCACCTTTGCGCTAAGTATCCCATTACTAATTTTCCTGTGGTTTCAGCTACCTTCTCATATTCCTTGTAAGTCTCTTCTCTAATAGGCATAATCCTATCCTTGTAGCTGGGGCGGTAAAGAATTATGTGCCATGTCATGAAAATATCTCCAGGGTTACTAGATTCAGCCCTGAGAGGCAAGGGAGTATGAAATTCCCTTTCCCTGTAAGTTCTATATTGTTGTCCCCAACTAATTTCATTATGAATCCAAGACATAAATTCCCTTAAATGGAGGTCTCCAATATACAGTAAGGGATTCCAATCATGATCATCAGGTAAAACATAATTGTGCAGGTATAGTTCACACAACAAATTTTTAACATCGGGAGGGGAAAACTGATAAGCCTAGAAAAATCCATGTGGAGTGTCAAGAGTAGGACTCAAACCTGAAATAATCCTTAATAACTTAAAGGAAAGATTTTTCTCCTTCAAGTGCAAGGCATACACTCTAGGTGGAGTTCTACATGCCAACATTTTGTGTATTAAATCTACCACATTGTCTACCTTTTCCTTCAAGGCAACAATTTTGGCATTCTTCTCTTCAATCTCTGCATTTTTCTTTTTAATCTCATTTTGCAGCTTGCACTTTTCCCTTTTCCATTCCTCCTCTTTTCTCTACATCTCACTCCATAGTTTCATAGCTATGTCATTCCATGAAAAATCAGGAGGTTTATGTGTTCCTACCAAAATTTTATTTTGCATTGATTCTTGTTGTTCAAATAACACCAGTTGCAATGATTCAGGTTGTTCATCCTACTCTAGCTGCAAGAACTCTGAATTCTCATCTGTTCTTGTTGCAGGGGTTCTGGACTTCTGTCTTGTTCCTGATTCCCAACCTATTTTGCAATGGCATCGAGCTCTTCCACTATGATATTTGCTTGTTCCTCAAAAATATATTTTTCCTCAACATTCACCCACCCCATTGGGGCTTCCGTCTCCTCCCTAGATGTTTTTCTAAGCCTCGGGCTTCTCTTTGGAGGTACACCAGTGGCTAGCCCAACTGGTTTTGATCTCTTAGGAGGGTTTTTGTCTTTTTCTTCGGCTGCAGGAAGAACAGAGTTATCAACCTTTTGTTTCCTAGGGCTTGGTGTTGCTTTTTCTACCACTTGCTTCTTGGCCTTTCCCTTTCTCATTTCTTCTTCTTTCATCTGTGCTTCCTCTCTCCTAAGGGAAACCCTAGTTCAAATTGGGGTTTTGGGAAGAGCATTAAGAGTTTGAGGATGAACTTTCCTCATCTAAATATTCTGACTCAAAAGACCCAATTTCAATAGCTTGCTCGGCTACAGGAGGGTTTGAGCTAGGGTTTGCACCAGAGGTTGATGCTCCAGGAGTAATTTCAACAACCCTCTCTTCCCTACTATCCCTACGAGGTTGAGACTGACCTCTAGGATGTACATGTTCTGGTCTAAATTGATCAAAGTTTATAAACTCCTCCCATGTCATATTAGATACCTCATGCAGATATTTTTCCACTAGTAATTTGATTAAACAATGGTGAGAGACAAAATTATCCCTACCTTTTTGTGTCTCGACCGCCATGATTGCAAGGAGGTGATACAATACATTGGGCACGTTCATTCTTCTTCCATGCCTCATGTGGTTTAGGAGCTTGAATTGTACAAAATGGAGGCATGACCGACAACCCTCACAAGTGATATACTTGACAATGTGGATTGCTACTTGTTTGCATGGATCTAGTAGGTAAGTTATCTTCATACCTTGTTTATCCACAACCAATGGAGGGTCATTGGGTTCAGTAAATTTAGCCCTGGCTAACCTTGCATCTCTGGTAGTAGGGTATGTCTCACCATCAATGGGTAAACCCGTTACCTCAACAATTATTTCCTCAGTAACGATCACCTCCAACCCTTTTACCATTGCCTTTCCCTCAGAGAGTGTCTGTGCAAATTCTTGTGCAATGTCCTCATTGTAGCTGTCGAGTTTCAAGAAATAGTCCAGCCATTCGTAATTTCTAAATTCTGCCAAAGAAGGTGCATCCTGCATTACCACATCATGAACTGTGGGTTCATTCCTAATTAGCCGACCTCCCATTGTTTCAGCTGCCCACAATCAAACAAACACTTTTAGCTAAATTTCCTTTTCCTGCAATCTCTTTTTGAAAACCCCAACTTCTTCCTACAATTCCTCTTCTGTAGTGCTGACGCCAATGTCATGCAGCTCACCAAATTACTTTTCGACTGACATTTGAGATTATGACTAGGAAATAAAGATTCATTAATGAAGGGTATTATCAAGAGAAATGACAGTGGTTTAGTGAAATTTCACACATGCAAGTCGTCACTTCAATTTATCATTCAAATTGGCTTATTTCAAATTTGCTAATATGGATGACACATGGACTTATGAGTTGACACTCCCCCAACCTAAATTACAACATGTGTCTGCACAAGCTGGATGATAATTATGATTGGACAAGGCAGAGTACAACTTCATGCTATGTGAAATATCTACATTTAATTATAGTAATTAAAGAAATGCACTAAAGGTAATTAAGATACAACAAATTGTCGCGTACATACCTGAAAACATGAAGTTTCATTGCAAAGAATGTGGAGAAAGTACAAGTTACCTTTAGGAAGTACGGTTGAGCAATTAATGCAGTAGTGATGGAATGGAATGATGGCGGAGTGGAGTGATAGTGGATTTATGGAAGAGAGAGAAGATGGAGATGGATGGGTGGATGGGTGGATTAATGAAGAAGTGGACTCCCACAAAAGTGGAAGTCTTTATTATGAAGTGGTTATATGTGTACTTGGATCAGTCAGAAGGAGGGACACTAGGTCCGCTTCCTTCGGTTGTAGGAAGTTCGGAGGTTGGGTGTTGATTAAATTGCCGCATGAATTCTTCCTTGGACGTTGGCTTGTGATACAACCTTAGACGGTGACCATTGACCAAAAGTTTAAATCTGACAGGATCAATGGTGGTGAGTTGTACAGCTCCGTTGGGAAAGACTTTTGCAACTTCATACGGTCCTAACTATCTAGTCTGCAATTTACCTACATTGTCTTGATACCTGGAGTCATAAAGGAGTGCCCAATCACCAAGTTGGAACTTCTTGTCCTTTATGTACTTATCATGCCATTTGACCCTTTGATTCTGCACTACCTCAGTATAATGCAGGGTTGTCTTTCTCATCTCATCCAAAGTATTTAGCTGCATGATTTTGTCCTTTTGTGCCTCGGATATGTCCATCCCAAGATCTAGTGTAGTCCTAAGAGTCTTATGCTCAAATTCAATGGGCATTATAGCTGTCTTCCCATACAATAATTCAAAAGGAGTGAAGCCTATGGTTGTTTTCTAGCTGGTCCTATAGGCCTAGACAACTTCTAGTAGCCTATTTTCTCAGTCTTTCCTGTGAATAGCCATTGTTTTAGTTAGAATTTCCTCAATTTCCCTATTGGTCACCTCAGATTGTCCATTGGCCTGAGGGTGATAGGGAGTAGACTTCTTGTGCCTCACATTATATTCATTAACTAGTGTTGTGACAAGGGTTGATGTAAATTGAGCCCCTTGATCAGTCACTATCTCGCTTGGAACCCCATAATGAGTCAAAATTTCCTCATTAAGAAATTCTGCAAACTTATTATCTCTGGAATGCTTCATTGCTTTAACCTCAACCCACTTGGTCACATAATTAGTGCAAACCAAGATGTAGGATTTATCATTTGATGGAGGATCAATGGGTCCTACAAAATCTAGTCCCCATTTATCAAATGGAGTGATTACTACCTGGGGGTAAAGGGGGATCTCATCAGATTTGGTTGGTTGACCCATCCTCTAGCATCTATCACACTTCTTTGTATACCTATTTGCATCTTTATGAAGTGTGGACCAGTAATATCCCGTATTAAGTATCTTCATTGATGTCCCTTTAGCTGCAAAATTCCCTCTACAGGGTTCATTGTGACATGCATGCAAGATATCATATGTCTCATCTTCTCTTACACATCTCCTCATGACATGGTTTGGTCTAGTGTAGAATAACCAACCTGCAATCCATGAGAAAGGAAAGGTTTTCTCAATGAGTAATTTTCTCTCTTTTGGAGAGAAATGAGGAGGAACTCTCCCTGTAACCAGGTAGTTGGATATGTCAGCATACCAAGGTGTATACACATTGATGGAAAACAAATGTTCATCAAGGAAAGAGTCATCAATAACTTGATTATCTTCTGATGTAGTCAGTCTAGAAAGAAAGTTTGCTACAACATTTCTCTTCCCTTGTTTATCAACAATGGTGATGTCAAACTCTTGCATTAGCAATAACCACCTTGCTAGCCTACCTAAAATCAAGGGCTTATTTATGAGGTATCTTATTGTTGCATGGTTCTTATGAATAAAAATCTGATACCCTATTATGTAGTGCCTAAATTTGTTAAGGGCATAGATGACTGCAAGATTTCTTTTTGTCACTGTGTAATTAAATTCAACCCCTTGTAGGTTTTTACTGACAAAATAGATAGCATTATCAATTGTTTCTTCTTTCTATCCCAATATAGCTCCTACGTCATAGTATGATGCATTTGTATGAATGTGAAAATGAAGCTCCCAATTAGGGCCTTTGAGTATAGGAGCATGGGTTAAAGTTGCTTTCAAATCGGAGAATGCCTTGTCACAGTCCTATATCCATTGGAATTCAACATCTTTAGTGAGAAGATTGTATAGTGGTGTTACCATTTTGCTAAAATCTTTGATGAAATGTATATAGTACCTTGCATGACCTAAAAAACTTCTAACAATCTTTTTGCTTTGCAGGAATAGGTAGATTGGTAATCACTTCAATCTTGGTCGGGTCTACTTGAATTCCCTTTTTAGAGATGTAGTTCCCAAGGACTACTCCTTCTTGCATCATCATGAAACACTTCTCACTATTCAAGGACAGGTTATGGTCTTTACATCTCTGCAAAACCTTCCTTATATTTTCTAGAGCTTCTGCAAAATCAGCACCATAGGTAGTAAAATCATCCATGTAAATCTCCATGCAATCATGCAAGATGTCTGAAAATATACTAATGACCGCCCTTTGAAAAGTTGCAGGTGCATTACACAAATCAAATGGAAGCACTGAGTAGGCATAATTCCCCCATGGACAGGTAAAGGTGGTCTTCTCTTGATCCTCAGGTGCAATTTGTATTTGATTATAGCCACTGAATCCAAATAGAAAAGAAAAATATTGCTTGCTTGCAAGGGAATCCAATACTTGGTCTATGAAAGGAAGGGGAAAATGATCCTTTTTGGTGGCAAAGTTGAGTTCCCTGTAGTCAACACAAACTCTCCACTTCCCTCCCTTTTTAGGTACAATCACCAATGGGGACACCCACTGACTGTCTGAGATGGGGTAGATAAATTCTGCATCCAATAATTTCTAAAGTTCCCCTTTGTCAATCTCCCTTAATGCCAGGTTGATTCTCCTTTGTGGTTTCCTTACTGGTGTGCAATAATCTCTGATATATATCCTATGAGTACATAGCTTAGGATCCAATCCCTTCATATCATGGTAGTCCCATGCAAATGCATGCCAGTGGGTCTTCAGTAGGTCTGTCAATGACAACTACTGCTCTTAACTCAGCTTGTTAATATTTAGATGTTTCCCTTCTGACACTTGCACTTGTGTGGTTAACTCTATCATAGTTGCTTCACTAATACTTGGCATTTTTAGTTCATGTGGCAGAAATCTATGGAGCATATCAGTTGTAGGAAGAGTGGGTAGAAGTGTCTTCACTAAACTAACAAAACCAGATTCATGAGTAGATGACTCTTCATGCACCTCACAATGATTTTGAATTATGTGGGACAACACCTCATCTTCTTCCTGAAGCTACATGAAAGAACTTTTTCCTATCATAAGTTGTGCCACCGAATTGACTTCCTCAACCTCTTCTCCAACATGTGGCCATATGGGGTTATCTGTGTCATGGGATGGTTGAGTAGGAGGGTAGAGAACAAGATTTTTGGTACTCTTCCCATAAAAATAGTCATGTCCCCTAACTGGCATCCAATGTAAGCATCTGTTGTAGCCAACCATGGCCTGCCTAAAATAATGGGATACCCACCTAGTGTGGCTTTAGGAGAAAGAATCATAAAATCTACTGGGTACTCCAAAGAATCTAGAGTTACCACAAGGTCCTCTACTATACCATCAGGTTTGACAATGGAACTATCAGCAAGCTACAGGATAGTAGGAGTAGGTCTCATGTTTGCAACATTTAGTTGCTGCAGGACATCCTTAGTCATCACATTTATTGTTGCTCCCAAGTCAATTAGAGCATTCCTTATTTGGATTCCATTTATGACAACTCCTACCACAAGGCTACCTGGGTTAGTGTACTTAGGAACTATAACTTTTCTGAGCATGATGCCTGCTAACTGTCCTACTACATGAACCGTGGTGGGGTCTTTCTTTTTCCTCCCTGGCGTTTTGAGGCATGCTTCTTTGATTGCTTTTCCATATATAGGGACATATTTTATGGCTTGAAACAAGGGTATCTTAACAAATATGTGTTTCAACTAATCCAAAATGTCAAAGGTTGTTTCCTCCTTCTCTTCCTTCTATTTAGCAACCTCTAACCTTTGAGGAAATGGTGGATCCTAGGTAGTCTGCTGAACTGGTTCATGATTTTTAGACACACTAGGTTGAATGGGGACATTCAGAGGCTCCTCTTCTTCCACAGGAAGCTCAGTGATGATAGGAGTGGAAGGAGCTGGAAAAGTAGTCCTAGAACGCAGATGGATGTCACTCACACTCACAACATATGCAAGAAATTGATTATAATCTGCAGAGTATACTGGTTGTTGCTGTAGTGGTTTGTTATTTGGGTTAGGTGTGAGTTGAGCTGGTAACTGAGTAGGTCTAGGTATGCTTGAACTTGAGCTAGTAGGAGGAGTCATTATAGCAGGTTGTTGGGGCTGTGAAGGTGGTTGCATGTAACTAGTTGTCTGGTTTGGCCATTGTTGTCCTCCCCTCCATTGGGATGTTTGCTGCTAGTTTCTTGGAGGTGGCTTCCAATTCCTCTGAAACTACTGCCAATTCCCCTAAGGCTGTTGCCACTGGGGTGGAGATTTTTGGTGATTGGGCAAGGTATTTGGAGGGTTATTCCAAGGCTAAGGTGGATACCCTAAATAGTTGGATGGATATGGGGGTTGCCATTGGTTACTGGATGCATAAGAATTTAAATAAGGCCCAACAAAAGATAATGGATCTAGTGGCATACCTTTTCTTGGAGCCCGTGGCCTCCTTTGTGCAATGTACTAAACTTGATCACCATCACCCTGGATTGGCTTGAACTCAGGTGGAATATGCTTGCTTTCAATGTTAGCTACTACCATTTTGCATATGCAGTCCTTTTGTCTGCAATGAGGGCAATATTCTACCAACATTGTCTTTGCCTCATGTTTCTTCTTTGCTTGAAGTGTATCCAGTTGGGTAGCTAATTTTTTATGATGTCTTACTTGAAATTTTCCAACAAGTGAGTAATATTCATCTTTAAAACTCCATTGGTGGATTATTTACCCATAGAGGATTGGTAACCTCTTCCTTTCTTTGAAGCTTCCCTGGAATAGTTATGACATATCTTCTTAATATCATCCCAAGGAAATTGGGTGATATCTCCTCCTCCCATTAGGCCCAAAACATCAATGCAATTGTCATTGATTCCTCTCAGGAAGAGAAAATTTTGAGACTCTTCATTGAGTGTATGATGTGGAGATTTCTGTAGACAAAACATAAACCTTGAAATGTATTCCTCCAAACTCTCATCTTCCTTTTGATGCATCCTAAAGATATCATCTCCTCTCATGTCACTGCCCCTGCAATATTCCTTGTACTTCTCAAGGAACTTTGTCTTCATTTCATCCCAAGTCTCCACAGTATTCCTGCCTAAACTCGTAAACCATCTCAATGCAACTTTTTTCAAAGTGGTAGGAAACAACTTAATCCTATGAGCATCAGTGGTATAGTTATAGCTCTTGCAGAGAATATCAAACTCAAACAAGAAAGTATCAGGGTCTTCTGTGACAAGTCCATAGAACTTAGGAAGGATTGAAGCGGGGATATTTTTGAGGTTGTCAACTTCATTTTGATGAGCAATAAGGAATGGAAAAGCTGGTTGGTTAGATTTTTTTTGTGTCTATTCTCATTATTCTCATCACCCATGTGTGCTTGATGGAGTTCCAAAGCGAATGGATTCTTACTCAGATTTTGATCTTCAGAGGAAGTGTCTGAACTAGTCAAATGGGGAAATGCATCAACAAAAGGATGTGCCTCTTCTTCTTCTTCTTCGTCTCTTGGTAGATTTGATGTTCAACTAGTTGGAATGGATCAGGGTCATTAGGAAGGAATCTCCCATGAGCATCTCTCCTCCTTCCTCTATGCATGTGGTATCAATTCAGTATCAGCCAACTCACACAAAGAATTGGTGAAAGAATAGGGGGTCATTACTTTCCTAAATAAGGGGTATACTAAGAGAAAACTTTAGAACTACTACAACAACAAAGAAACTATCAATGATTCCAAAGAAATTCCTAGTTTGACACCATCCTCGGCAACAGTGCCAAAAATGTTGGCCTCCTTTAATGGTTTAATAACTAAGCCTTTAGGGCTATGACTTAGAGATTGAACATCTGCATTAAGTAGCTATCTCACTCATCATGAAGGTGCATTTCACTTGTCAACCTAGGGACATAAACCTGAAATGGGTCGGCACTGTATGTGCACTAGGACTCTACTGCACCCATCCATAGACTAGGAAAGAAACAATGCTGGAAATAAAGTGTTGGAAGTAAATCAACTTAAACATTGAGCATAAATCAACATCTGCACTAAGCATTAACAACTAGACTAGAAATAAAGGATAGAAATGAAAATCTCAACAAACAGATAGGAAACTACTTTGTCTGCCTTGGCTGCAGGAACAGTCACAGAATGGAATTTCAGTGGCTACAGGAATAGACAGTCGCTGAAATTGAAACTAACTACTAAACAAAAAATAACTTTTAAACTAATAGGTAGAATTTTCACCAAGTGGGCTCCCTTGGGTGAGTCTCCCTTAGACTAACTCAAATACAACAACTCAGAATATCATATTATTTCTTGAAAGCATACGTACAACATCTCAACTATGGAATTTATTACTAAAACTGGAAAATGCAAATACAAACTCAGAATATCCAACCTTGTCAAAAGGAGCATTTGACCATTATTTATAGAGAGAAAACTACTAACTAACCCTAACTACCTAGGCAATCGACTCCATCAAAATAGGAGGATGCCACTTATTGAAAGCATAGAAAAAGATGGAGGAAGTTATGCATACACTAAATTGGTCAAAGCAGACTTGCTCCAACGAGAATCTTGCACAACGCACTTCCTATATTTTCTCAACAAACGAATATGACCATTAAAAATGTAGTTACATTCTTTTATTTAAATTAGGAATTTCTCTCCATGAGAGTTTTCCCTCTTTGACTTCTTAATGATCAGCTTCTTGACTTCTTGGCAACCGACCAACTTGCAAGAATTTCTCCCATGTAGTAGGCTTTGTTGACAACAAAAATTTAGTGGAAACCTACACAATAGCATTAGCACACACAAACAAATGTATATCTATAATTCCCTTAGTAACATTCATTCAACCACTTGTAAATTCAACATAGATAATTCTCATAGAATGATAATGCCATTAAAGTCACAAATATAAACTTATGCCAAGGTCTATGGTTTTAAGGAAAATATCAGCAACCAAGTGTCAAATTCTATGATAGCAACAACAAATATGTAATGAACCCTATCAAAATTGAGCCATTAATTGAGCTCATCACTTAGAATGGAAATCAATAGATATTGAGTATACAAAAAAATCATTAAGCTAGAGTAAATATTTTGATACTATTTTGCAATGATTTTTCATGTAGAATTGTAAACTATTGCAAGAATGATGGTGTTGTCATTGTTGTCAACTATGGGATGAAGATGCCGAGGATATTGATAAAATTGTGGAAAAGAGAAAAACAGGTATGCATGTGTAGTTGAGACCTTGAGGAAGTGTTGTGAGTACATGGAGCTATTCTTTTGTTACAGAGTGTGAGGATGAGTTTGAATGAAGTAATGAGATGAGATGATGTTTCTGGTACTTGGTTTCCAAGTGCTTTTGAGAAAAATTAATAAACGGAGTAAACTATTTTGTGCAAATATTCATATAACGTGCTTTGTTAGTGTGCTTCGTGTTCTTTCGGTGTTGATGCTATTCCTGTGTGGTTCTTACAAGTTATTCAAGAGTATTAGAGGTTTCTATATTTAGAATTTGGGTTTATGGATCGTCATACAGTGCGATATATTTTTGCTAGCGTGTGAACCAGTTGTTCAGTGATTTTTTTGTGGTCTAGGAGAAATGTATTTGCTCCGCTATTTGGATTCAGGTTGTGCGGATTTGGGAAGTTGATTATAATGCTTTTATCTTTCTGTGTTTAATTTTTTACTTAATTTGGTGTAGTACAGTGAGAGTTTCGTTTATCAATTTGCAATTAAGGATTATCAATTGTCCTGAGTTAAAGTATTTGTTGATGAGAGTTTGGATGAAGTGTTTGATGAATCTTATGAAGTTCGTAGATTGTTCTAGATTAATTTCAAGTGAAATATTTTGTATGAAACTTTCGGCTTGATCTAAGGAAGCGTGCACTTAATGTCTATGGTGTTTTGCATGGGTGTTGGTCGACCTTGTGTTTAACACTACATGCGAAGCTTGTGGAAGTGTGTTGAAGTGTGTTAGGAACTATTTGGGTCCTAATTAAGGATTTGTGTAAGTTTCCTTTCGCTCCTATCCATGGTAGGAATGTTTAGGTGCCAACCTATTTTGAATTTGAATGTAAAACAGATAATGGCTGACATTGAAGAAAGTTTTTGAGGTTGAACTTGATATAAATATGTATGGTGTTGAGGCAAGTAAGTGTGTGGAAAGAATAAGAAGCAAGATACATGTGAGATTTTTGCAAGTGATGTGTGTGATGCAAAATTGAGCAGAGCAGTGCAAACTTCATGTTAGGGTTCCTGAAGGTAGTGAGCTGAAGGCATCCGATATATTTTATGTGTGACTGTGAAAGTGTGTGAGCAATTATGGTGGACTCCTTGTTGCATTAAGAAGTTTTTTCTCTATGTAACATTCTTCTTCTATCTTCTTATTTTTTTTCTGTGGTAGTGAGCCCTAGCTGCAAGCCTTTTTGGACAATGTGTCCTATTATGGCAATGAGCAACTTTGTAGCGGTTTCGCTTTACTTATATTGTGAGCTAATATTCACCGTGGTTTTTCCCTCATTGGTTTTTCTACATAAATTTGGTTTTCTCATGTATATGATATTGTGATTTCAATTTATGTTATTTGCATTACATGTTTAATCATTCTAATAGAATAAGGGTTTAATGAATGCTTGTGGATCTATTTACTATTGAGGGTTTTGAAGGTTTAAATTTCTACAATTGATTCACCCCCCTCTTAGTTGTCTTGTTCATTTCAACAATTGGTATTAGAGCGAGGTTCCTTGGAGAAGAGCTTAACCACTTGAGGTAGATTCGGGATGGCACTTTGGAATATCCTAGATTTGATGGCTTAGATTATGCATTATGGAAAACAAAGATGGAAGGATATTTGTGTGCTCAGGGATATGAGATTGGTAAGTCTTATCAGAATACATACACTCCACTACTAAATGGTCCGAGTACAAGTGCATAAATCAAGGCCCATGAGATCAATGCTAGAGCAAGGTACATTATTGTGGATAGCCTTTCAAATACTGAATTAGTTAAAGTTATGAGTTTGAAGACTACTAAATAAGTTTGGGATAAGTTAGAAAGCATTTATGAAGGAGATATGAAGGTCAAGCAAGAAAAGTTGTAGAAATTGAAGGCATAATTTGAGATGATGCATATGTCTGAAGATGAAACAATAAAAGGCTACATTCAGAGAGTTGATGAATTGGTGAGTAATATGAGAGGCTTTGGTGCAACAACTAAAGAATCTAAAATGGTGAAGAAGGTTATCAAATCTCTTTCGGATTGCTATAGTGAAAAGCTATCTGCTATTGAGGAAACAATTGACTTTGATAATTATTCCAGAGATCAAATGATTGGTATTCTAACTACATTTGAGATGAGAAAATTGAAGAAAAATACAAAAGTAGAGACTGCTTTCAAGGCCATTAAATCAAAGAAGGTTGAAGATTCAGGTGATGAAGATCTTGATGAGTTGGAAGCTAACTTTGTGAGAAAAATGAAAAAGGGCACCAGTAAGTATCAAGGTAAATTACCTTTCAAATGTTTTAGATGTGGTGGTACAGGTCATTATGCTTCTAGATGTCCAAAGAGAGCTATAAACAATAAGAACAAGGAAAATAAAGGAAAGATGATTAAGAAAGCTTACTATGTGAAAGAAGATGTTGTCATTTTTGATGATGAATTTGATTATGGAGATTTTGATGATAATGAATGTCTATTTTTGGCTATAAAAGAAGAATATGGTTCTGCTAACCCTAAAAGTTGTGTGAAGGAAAGTGTTCCAGAGAAGAAGGATAAGTTTTAAGGTACTTTGGTATCTACTTTTCATGTCAAAGAAGATAAGAATTACTAGGTTGTTGATAGTGGCTTCTCTAATCATATGACTAGAGACAAAAGTAAGTTTGTTAAACTTGAAAAGTATGATGGAGGATTAGTTAAATTTGGATATGATTCAAGAGCTAAGATTTTTTGAATAGGTTCAATCAGTTTTGATGGCAAGCATAATACTAACAATGTTTACTATGTTAAGGGCTTGAGACATAATCTCTTGAGTTTTGGACAAATGTGTAGCAAAGGGTATAATCTTGTGTTTAAGGATGAAACTTGTGAGATCCAGAAAGGGTCTAAAACTATGATTGTTGCAGGTAAGAGAAAAGATGGAAATATCTATCAGCTTAAGGGTGTTGATGGTCATTGCTTTATGTCATAGATTAATGATAGCTAGTTATGGCACTAGAGGATGTGTCACATGAATTTTGATAAGTTGGTAAGAATTAGTTCAGTTCATGCTGTGAGAGATTTACCTAGAATCACTAAACCTATCAATGTTGTTTGTGAGAGTTGTCAATTTGGAAAACAAACAAGGAGTTGCTTTAAGGGAAAGGAAAAATCAAATACCAGACTACTATAATTAGTGCATAAAGATCTTTGTGGTCCTACAAGGGTGAGAAGTATACAAGGTGACAGGTACTTTATGCTTTTGATTGATGATTACTCTAGAATGACATGGGTTACATTTATTAGAGATAAATCTAATGCATTAGATAAGTTCAAGGCATTTAAAGCCATGGTTGAAAATGAAATGGATTTGAAGATAAAATGCTTGAGGTATGAAAAAGGTGGTGAATTCACCTCTGTAAGATTTGGCTATGGAGATAACCACCCAGGATCTCAAGGCCTATAGAAAGCACAAAATACTCAGAAGATCAATATGAAAAGAATAAATTGTATTCCTATCAATGAATGCAAAAAGAATCAATGGAATTGTGTGTACAATGTAGTAGAGACCCCTTGGTTATATAGCCAAGGTGAGACAGAAGATGTTATAAGATTATGACAAGTGTCTTAATCTTATGATATGAGATAACTTATCACAACTACCTAGGTCACATGTGTGTGTTGTCAAAAAATAAGATAACTACTAATGAGAAAGAATATTAGGACCTAAGTAAACTTAACAGGTGAATATGTCCCCTAAGTCCCTAGTAAATGAATTAACTAGGTAAAATACATTTATTCACACCAACAACCTCTGATGAGTTTAACATGTTTTAAGTTCATAGAATAAAGAGGCATTTTTCTACCCATAGAACTCCTTAGTAGAATGGAGTTTTGAAAGGAAAAACAAAACTATTCAAGAAGCTGCAAGGACTATCATGAAAGAGGAAAATCTACCGCAAGTCTACTAGAGAGAAGCTATTCATACTGTTGTTTACATACTTAACAGAGTTCAAGATAAAGCTAACAACACAAAGACTCCTTATGAGCTATGGTATGGAAGGATTCCTACTATGAAGTACTTTAGATTGTTTGGAAGCAAATGTTACATCAAAAGAGAAGAAGACTTAGGAAAGTTTGATGCAAGGTATCTTCCATGGATATTCTATTAGAAGCAAAGCTTACAAATGTTACAACAAAAGGTTGAGAAAGATAATTGAAAGTGCAAATGTTGAAGTTGATGAAAAATTGTAGAGTTCTATTGTAGTAGATGGATATGTGTTATATGAACTTGATCACATAGAAGTAGAAGAAATAATTGATGAACATGAAGTGAAAAATGAAGAGGAAGAAGCTCTGAAGAAAACCCCTAAAACCCATAAGTATTTGCAAAAGAATCATTCTGAAGATCAGATCATTGGAGACAAAAGGAAAGGTGTATTGACAAGAAGCAAAGCTGCTGAAGTTGAGGTAAATTTATGTTTACTTTCTAAAGTTGAACCTAAATCAGTGAGTAAAGCATGTAAGGATGAGAATTGGATGAAGGAAATGGAAGAATAACTTGCACAAATAGAGAAAAATCAAACTTGGGAATTGGTCATAGACCGGAAAACAAGAACATAATTGGAACTAAATGGGTATTCAGGAACAAGCTGGATGAAAATGGAGAAGTATTAAGAAACAAGGCAAGACTTGTGTGTAAATGTTACTCACAAGTAGAAGGTATAGATTTTGAGGAGAATTTTTCTCATGTGGCTAGGATGGAAGCTATCAGAATGTTTTTGGCATTTGCAACACATAAAGATTTTAAGGTCTATCAGATGGATGTGAAGTTTGCTTTTCTAAATGGTGAATTGGAAGAAGAGGTTTTCATGGAACAACTAGAAGGTTTTCAGTTATCAGATAAACAAGATATGGTATGCAAGTTGAAGAAGACACTACATGGTTTGAAGCAAGCTCCCAGAGCTTGGTATGCAAGATTGGATAGGTACTTGATACAACAAGGATTCAGTAAGGGATCCACATATAGTAATTTTTACTTTAAAATTGAGGAAGACAAAATCTTGATAGTAGTTGTATATGTGGATGATATTATCTTTGGTGGAAATGAGGCTATGTGTAAGAATTTTTTTGAAGAAATGCAAAAAGAATTTGAGATGTCAATGTTTTGGGAGATGAATTTCTTTCTTGGGCTACATATCAATCAAGCAAATAAAGGGATTTTCATTTCATGGTCTAAGTATGTAAAAGAGATGTTGAAGAATTTTGGAATGGATGACTCCAAATATGTATGTACTCCTATGGTGATTGGTTTTAAATTGGGCAAAGATGATTATTCACCTAAGGCTGATCAGAGCAAGTATAGATCTATGATTGGTGGACTGCTATATTTGACTGCTACTAGACCAGATATCATGCATGCAGTTTGTCTTGTTGATAGATTTCAAGAAGATCCTAAAGAAACACATGTTGCAACAATGAAGAAAATATTCATATATTTAAGAGGCACACCAGAATATGGTTTGTGGTATTCTAAGGATTCTAATTTCATACAAATGTAGATTGGGCTAGTTGTGTTGATGATAGGAAAAGTACAAGTGGTGGTGCATTCTTTCTTGGATGTAGATTGGTGTCATGGCTGAGTAAGAAACATGATTTAGTTTCTTTATCCACTGCAGAGGTTGAGTATATTGCAGTAGCATCATGATGTACACACAGGTATTATGGATGAGGCAAACATTGAAGGATATCAGAATAGTATTTCACGAATCTATATCTATCTTTGGTGATAATTCAAGTGTAATAAACATTTCAAAGAATACAGTGATGCATTCAAGGACAAATCATAGATCTATCAGGTATCACTTTTTGAGAGAGAAGGTTATGGAGAATGAGGTGAAGCTTGAGTATGTTCCTACAAAGGATCAAATTGCTGATATATTTACGAAGGCTCTTCCTAAGGATACTTTTGAGTATCTTCGGGAGAAGTTGGGGGTTATTTCCCCTCCTTTCTTGAGCTAGATGCATATAAAGGTGCATTAGTCCAGTGGATCTATGGATCTATCTCCTTTCTGGATTGATGTTAGTGGCTACCTCTCAGAAGGAGTAGGTAGTATCATGTGTTGTCATTGTGTTGATAATTGAGTTGGGTGTACTCTTAAGAGGGAGTATTCAAAGCATAAAATTTTGGTTTAGTGTCAAAGGGGGAGATCAATGCAAAATATTTTATCATTTTTCATTGATGTCAATGGGGGAGAGAGAATCATGTGAAATAATGAACTTATCTACTCAGGGAGAGTGAATCAAAAAGAGAGAGTGTTCAGAATTGTTGTGTGGTCTTTGGTGGCTTTTCACATCTTATGTTGCTATCAATGACAAAGGGGGAGATTGTTGCAAGAATGATGGTGTTGTCATTGATGTCAATAGGAAGTCTACTAACTAGTGTTGTCATTGATGTCAACTATGGGATGAAGATGTTAAGGACATTGAGAAAATTGTGGAAAAGAGAAAAACAGATTGTGCATGTGTAGTTGAGACCTTGAGGAAGTGTGTGATTACATGGAGATATTCTTTTGTTGCAGAGTCTGAGGATGAGTTGGAATGAAGTAATGAGATGAGATGATGTTTCTGGTACTTGGTTTCCAAGTGCTTTTAATAAAATTTAATTTAAACAAAGTAAACTATGTTGTACAAATGTTCATAATGTGTTCTGTTATTGTATTTCGTGTTCTTTCAGTGTTGATGTTATTCCGGTGTGGTTCTTACAGGTTATTCAAGAATGTTAGAGGTTGCTATATTCAGAATTTGGATTTCTGGATCGTCATACAGTGTGAGATATTTTTACCAGTGTGTGAACCAATTGTTTAGTGATGTTTTCTATGGTCTGAGAGAAATGTATTTGCTCCACATTTCTCTGTTGTTTGGATTCAGGTTGTGCATATTTGGGAAGTTTCTTATAATACTTTTATCTTTTTGTGTTCAAGTTTTTACTTGATTTGGTGCAGTACAATGAGAGTTTCATTTATCAGTTTGCAATTAAGGATTATCAGTTGTCCTAAGTTAAAGTATTTGTTGATGCAAGTTTGGATAAAGTGTTTGATGAATCTTATGAAGTTCGTGGATTGTTTTGGATTAATTTCAAGTGAATTATGTTGTCCAAAACTTTCAGCTTGATCTAAGGAAGTGTGTACATAATGTCTATGGTGTTTTGCACAGTGTTGGTTGACCTTGTGTTTAACACTATATGTGAAGCTTGTGGAAGCATGTTGAAGTGTGTTGGGATCTATTTAGGTCCTAATTAAATATTTTTGTAGGTTACCTTCCATTCCTATCCACCGCGGGAATGTTTAGGTGTCAGCCTATTTTGAATTTGAATGTATAACGGCTAATGGTTGACATTGAAGAAATTTTTTGAGGTTGAACTTGATATAAATATGTATGGTGTTGATGCAAGTAAGTGTGTGGAAAGATTAAGAATCAAGATAGATGCGAAATTTTTGCAAGTGATGTGTGTGATGCGAAATTGAGCAGAGCAGTGTGAACTTCATGTTAGGGTTCCTAAAAGTAGTGAGTTGAAGGCATCCGATATCTTTCATGTGTGACTAGGAAAGTGTGTGAGCAATTGTGGTGGACTCTTTGTTGCATTGACACGTGTTTTCTCTGTGTAACATTCTTCTTCTATCTTCTTGTTTTCTTTCTGTGGCAGTGAGCCCTAGCTATGAGCCTTTTTGGACAGTGTGTCTTATTCTGGCAGTGAGGCCCTTTGTATTGGTTTTTCTATTATTTATATTGTGAGCTAATCCTCACCATGGTTTTTTCCTCATTGGGTTTTCCACGTAAATTTGGTGTTATCATGTGTATGGTATTGTGATTTCAATTTCTATTATTTGCATTACATGTTTAATCATTCTAAGAGAATAAGGGTTTAATGAATCCTTGTGGATCTATTTACTATTGAGAGTTTTGAAGGTTTAATTTGCTACAACTGATTCACCCCCCACCTCTTAGTTGTCTTGTTCATTTCAACATAAAATAGTTAGTATTCTTTTACCTATTGGCACTAAGATTCATTGGATATATTTCCTAAGTCAAATGGTGATTTTGAGGATATTTCTAATACGTCTTATATTAGTGTTGTTGGTAGCTTGATTTATGCAATAGTTTGTATTGAACTAGATATTGCCAAAATTATAGCAAGTCTTAGAAATTTATGTACAACCCTAGTAAGGAGTATTCAATTTAAGTTAAAAGGGTGCTTAGATGATTGTGAGAAAAAATTGATTATTTTTTATGTTACCATGGTATTAATGATGTGGGTAAGTCATGGATATATAGATTTTTGTTGATGAAAATTAGGCAAGTGACTTGGATAGTTGAAGTTCCACTATTGGTTGTATTTTTTATTTGGTGACGTAATTACTTGGATGAGTAAAATACAAACCCTAGTTGTTTTTTCAACCACCAAAGCATAGTGTATGGCTACTACACATATATGTATATAAACAATATGATTACAAAGATTGTGTTCAAGCATTTATTTTAATTGGAGGATGGTTCAAATCAAATGCGACAATACAATTTATTTGTTTGGCCAAGAATTCTATGTAACATGCTCATACCAAACACCTTAATTTATGTAGTATCACTTTTCTCGTGAGAGGGTATAAAATAGTAAGGTTGTGCTGTCAAAGGTTGACACTCAAGAGATTGTTGTAAATTCCCTTATGAAACTAGTAAACATGGAGAAATTCTCTTAGTGTATGAAGGTCATGGGACTTGGGTCTTGTATCTAATTTATTTTATGTTTTCTAACTTTCATTGTAATATATAATACCAAGTGGGAGAATATTAGCAAAGTGTGATATTTTGGTGCAGGGGCATTAGTAGCCTCATAAGCATATTTTTGTCATTTTTGAGTTTCAAGTTTTTTAGTGTGTTTTGAAGTCTCCTAAGGTCATTTATGACCATTTAGAATCATATGGGTTCATTTTGTAGTGCTAAATGGGTTTTTGATTAAACAATGTAAAAGTTGCCAAATGTGCTAAAAAGTGTCATGCAACTTTAGCAAGGTGGCAAAAAATCAAGAAAATGGTTACATGCAAGAAAGAAACAGTTACAAACCATTGGAAATTATTTTAAATGCATATATATGTACTCCTAACCTGAATTTGAGGGTTGGAGAGAAGTTTGAATGAAAGATGCTTCATTTCGTGTGTTTATTCTTGCATTTTTCTATGAAAATTGACTGTAATTTGCATTGTACAGATTTGTACAATTTGGTACAGTCTTGAAACCAATTTTAGAAGGTGGAAAATGCTTCTATATTTCTAATTCTTTTTATTTGGTCGAATTTCATCTAGTTTTGTGCAAGTTATGACAATTTCATTAAGGGCAGGTTTGTAAAGTTCATTTTTCTGAAAAGTAGCAATCTGAGAAAACATATTGTACGAATTGGTACAACATAGTACGACCTTGCTAGTGAATTGGGAAGTTGAATAAATTTCTTATCCTCCAAATTATTTTTGTTTGATCAGACTTCATTGTGTTTTGTAGAAGATATGGCATTTTTAGTGAAAACAATCCAAACCCTAGCTAGGGTTTTTAGTTTTGACGAAAAAAATTATTTCTCTTGATTGGCATAGTGGAAAATTCTATAAACTTGTAAAAAAAATATTTTTTCATGTATTCTTCCATATTCCCAAGAACTAGGTCAAGATTTTGTGGGATGCAAGGTGAAATAGTTGACAGTTTGCTCTCATCTGTTTGAAAAAATAGTCTAAAATCCTAGATCATGTTTGTTGAGTTAAAGTTCTTGCATTATCTCATGAGTTTGGATTTGTTAAAGGTGTGGAAAGTTGTTGAGAGGTGATTCAGGCCTAGATCCAAGATCTTGAAGGTTCTTTGAAGTTGTTTATGACTTTCCCAAGAGAACAAAATATGCAGTCTAGGTTGAGCACTATAAATGTTGCAAGGCTCATGAATGATTTCATTGTGTTTCATCACATTTAAGTTTTTCATGATTCCTTTAGGTACTTAGACAAGTTTTCCGTGCATGTGTATTGTCTCAAGTTGTGTTGAATCAAAGTCTCTAAGTGAGTTCATTGCTAGGGTCTATGATGGTGCACTTAGGAGCAGCAATGGAGTACATGAAAGATCACCTTGCCTTTTTGTGTGTGTTTTCATGAAGAATTTCCTTTCTTTGCATCATATTTAATTGTATTTATAATATATAATATTATGTCTCTAACATCTTGGGAATGGTTACTTGGATGCTCATGTATTTGAGAGATGTGATTATTTTATTATTATTCTCTTAATTGACTTAGAATATTATTTGTGGTAGCATTAAGAGAGAAAGTGGAATATGAAAATGATGGTTACAAATTGATTTGAGGTCATTTATAACTTTCCCATTCCTAAACATCATGACAAAAAGTGGAGTATCTTTGCATTTATCAGGTGGGTCCCATGTGAATTGGAGATAAATTTGGATGTCATGCTTTGGGTAGTGTGATTTTTGGAGTTACAAGCTAAAGATTGTTAATGAAGGTGGTGAGTTACTTTCTATTCCAAGAAGTTTCCCATGTGGGACGAGGCATTCAATTTTTACATGGAGGTTATGGGGTGCATAGTTTGGTCCCATAGTATTTACTTGTTTTGTAAATCACACACAATTTCTTGTTTCTATTTTCTATATATGTTGGAATCTTGAGACATGTGATTTAGTATGTTATTTTACAAGTACACACATGTTTTGGAAATACTGTTAGATTGAAGAGTGAGAGTTTTTGTATCCATATACTTGTTTGAAAATTAATATAGATGTGTGCCCTCTTGATGGTGGAGTTTTCTTGAATTTTTTCTCCATGTATATCTAGTTTTATGTGAGAATTTTTATGTTTTTTTAATTTCTTATTTGTTGGTTTATACTTATACACATTCATTTTATGGCTAATCAAATGAAGATATAATAATAATTTCAAATTTGTATACTTAGTGAATAATATTTCATTTACTGTAGATTACCCTATTATTCAACAAGAGAATAATGCATAATCCATATGCTTTATCCTTTCCCTTTTATTTGTGGTCTATTTTTGTTTTTTAAAATAAATACATTACTCCAAGAAATACTTAAAATTGACATGGTTTTTTTCTTGAAATGATGATCAAGTATTGCATTCATTTTGTTACCACTTAAAGGATAGCCAATATTTTATTTCATAAGTTGATTGACCAAATCATGACTAGAAAATTCTTGCTTACTAATGCAATGGAAGTGACCATCCTATAACATAATGGATCCAATTTCATGTCTAAAAGTATCAAAATGCATAAATACAAATTATCTTTAATATTGTAAACGCCCTTGTAACCACATTAGATCATTAGAAATGGTTCTTCTTTAAGAGGTTATGAGCGAGCATAATAATGTGATTGAAAGAAACTTATTTTTAATATCCTATTAGGCCTATGAATTCTCAAATGCCCTTAAGCATGTGAGGTACCGATTAGTCAAAAAATGCTTGAATCTTTTGAGGGTCTACTTAACTCTATCCTTGGAAATGGCATGTCTAAGGTATTCCACTCTCTATAGGATGAATATCCATTTAATATTCTCCACATATAGTTGTTCTTTTCCAATATATGTGTAAGCTACTCCAAGTGATGGAAATAACTATTTTATGGATAAGAATGTCATTAAAATTTTATAGGTCAAATTGTTGTAGGTATCCCCAATGAAGTTTTCATTGAAAGTGGAAAATACAGTGGTTAGATTGAATGAAATAATCAATAATTCATAATGCCCCTTGTGAATTCTAAAATCGGGCATGGTTATGTCCTCTTCATGGAGTGTCAAATAGAGATCAAGCTTGCAAAATAAATTATCTCCATCAAGTTTATTCTTTTTTTTTCCAATAATAGGAATAGAGAATTTATCCTTGAGGGTGGTTTGATTGAGTTCTTGATAATCAATATTTAGTTGTCAAGACTTATCCTTTCAAAACTAAAATGGCTAGAGTAGACAAAGCATCAATACTTGGTCAAATGGATTTTGCATCAAATTGTTTTACATAGGTTGTTCACTTTCATTCTTCCTCAAGTGTGGATACCTATACACTTTAATTTTGGGTGGCACACTCCTAATAATCAAATTGATAGCATGTTCATGATATTGGCTCAATGGTATTCCTATAGAAAAATTTTAAAAACTCTTATATTGCAATTAGGCCCTTTGCTATCCAAATTACATCAGTGGTAGTCCTACAAGAGAATAAAAAATATTAAAAGCATATCTAGTCCTTAATGTAACCCAAATTATATTTGAGTATAATGTAATGTGGCTTGGATACAACTAATTGAGCAATAATCTTGTGTGTCCCCTTTTGCTACAATTTCTCCCTTTGAGGGATTGATGACTTTACTTAGATTCCATGTGTACCAATAAGTTGTTGAATCTCACCATTTTCTCAAATTTAATGAATAATTCCTCAAATTTGTCAAATGCCTCAAAAAACAAAATAGGAAACTATCCTCTTTGAACTTTAATAATTACTTCCAAAGGGTAGTTTCCTCAACTGTGGGGATGGAGAATTTATTGATATTTTTAACCAATGAGCATCTAATACAATGCCCACTTTGCTAATGTGAATGACATACATATATGTGGTCAACTAGAGCTTGTTCATTGGAAATTATTACCTAATCATTTTTTGACTAAGTAGGGGAAACAAATGTATTGGCTAGAAAACTTATCAATAAGATTATGAGTATCATTTGAGTCAATGGGGACATTAAATTTTACCATTTTATGTAATCATGGATTCATAGTACCTAAGGTGCAAAAAAATTATTAGGACATACATATAAGTAGTGGTTGAATCTAGATCCTCTTATTTTAGAACATCAATTGGAAATTCCTTAGGTTCTTCATCTAATTCATTATAATACCTTTTAGGAGAAAAAATATAATTTTGGCACATTGACCAATGCCACTTGACCCACTTCTATTTAAAAATGTAACACATGCTCTTCGTTCAGAATTCTACTTCATGGAAATTCTAATAATGGGGGACCAAAATTGTTCACTTGTTCTCTTTTTTTTTGTAATAGAAAAAATGGCTTTTGAGAGTCCACTACTTGGCCTAATACTAAAGTGCTATGGAAATGGCCTCAACTACCTCTAAAGAATGAAGGATAAAAAATGTGTCATAATGACTAAGAATGTTTACCACTATGATAAAAAAAATCATTATATTACTTTTTCATAAGCTAGATAAGAAATCCATGGTCGCATGACCTTGTTCAAACCAACAAGGGTGTGTAAAACCCCAAGCTTCTTGTTGATGAGCTTGGAAATGCACCACCAAATGCATGAATTGATGTGACAAATAATGTCACTGCATATATGAGGAAAAAATAAGTTTCACTAGATTATAGATAATACCCCACTTACTTTCAAGTGCCTCATTATCTTAGAATAGTGAATGTCCCAAGTGAGCTACTAGCTAGGTGTGCCTCCAATATTGTAAAGATGTTTGAACTTACAAAGAAGCAATCAAACAAGTAGTGATCAACAATATAGTCATCCTAAGCAAGATTAATATAAGCTGGTACAAATTCTTAATCAATATAGTAGAGGGAAATCTAGTATAAAAATTTATGACTCGTGAACTCGATGGATGAAACTACTAAATAATTTTGTAAGTCTAAGAGAATTCCTAATATATATGTTATTACACAATCTAGTCACTCTTAGATGAATTTAATCTACTCCAAATCTAATTGCATGTTTATATACTATATGTGAAATATCAAACGAATGTTTGCACCAATTGATTTGCAACTTGTGTTAGTGTGAGGTTTCTAAGATGCATGTGTCGTGTTGAGTATGTTTCCTTGACTTCTTGTTGAACATAAGGACATCATCTAATTATATGATGAAAAGTATATAATAAAAAAAAATTACATCATAGATCAAAGGAATCAATATAAGTATGACATTTTTCAAACCAAAAGGCACAACCAATGATTCATCTATTTCATCTTTTGTCCAAAAATTTATCTTCCAAATGTCTTCAAGATTGATATGCCTAAATGATAACCAAATTTTGAATCAATAATAGTGATGTATTGTGCATCTTGAAGCTATCCTAAAAGGTTGTCAATACATGACATTGTATTGATTCTTCAAATTTATTTTGTTGAGAAATATTCTATACACAAAAGCCATGAACCATCTTTATTTGATATCAAGACTATCAAAATACTACAAGAAGATGTTGGCATAATCTTTTATGTATAAATGAGATATTGTATACTACATTATATCTCACTTTCCTATTAAATGAATCATGTAGCTATTTGAAAGAGGGGGTCTTGAAACCAAGTCTACTTGATCTTTTATCATGCATTGTGTTATAATTTTATTTAATACATCAAGGATACATCCATATTGCTACAAAAATTGATCGATCTATTGTTGTAATATAGCATGTAGCTTGTTGCATTATCAATTCTCACTTACTTTGGTGCTTAGGTATGTCTATAAAAACTATGAGCAACACACATTGTGTAAATGACACACAAGCTTGTGGAATTACTTAGATGATATTAAAGTGGCTTTGGTCTTCAAATAATAATTCAAAATGTTAAAAATGTAATCTTTCACTTCGATGGTTTAGATCTATGTCATATATCTATGAAAACCATTGTGATCATAAATATATGGTTTGTTAAATAGAATTTCAAATACCTCTAAAAGAACTAATTCACAATCGATTGTATCACACATGGGTTAGTTTCAACACCTAAACATACATTGGTTCTTGACTTGAATGCCTTTACTCAATTGTAACTAAGAGTATGACTCTTTTTTAGTCTAAATGTCTAAGTACTTAGTTGCATCTTGCATGATAATATGTTTCTTTCTATTGTTAATGATGAAATGAGGAATTAACCTTTGAATTAACATCGTATGGAAGAGGCACTCCATCCCTCAAATATTTCCAAGGTTATGGTGCTAACACTCAAACAAGTAAGAATCTAGATCAATGTAATTTATTGACACAAGACATAACATAAATTACATAATTAAGGGTTGCTATGTGCAAAATTTAGAGTTGAACCAAGTCCTTGTATAAGGGCAATGAAACCACTTATGTTATTAATCCCCTTGACTTTTTATGATCTATTCATTGAATCCTTTTGTTGTGCTGACATATATCGTTCTCCTTGGCATTACATTTATTATTTTAATACATGGGAGAGTTTTATTTATGAAGGATGGGACAATTCTTACACATGATGTTGGAATAAATAGGAGGCTAGTCTTTGCTTCAATATTGGAGGCATTGTGATATTATTTCCCCAATGAATAGTTGGGAGGAACTCCATATTGATATATTTAAACATACAATCCATGAATGTGCTTAACACATTATTTTGTTGTCACCACAACATATAGGTGTGCAAGGTAGTCACAAAACTCATTGGTGTAGCCTTGTACTATTTGTTCCTTCTATTGGTGCAAATATTATAATTTCATATTCTCTTCTTTGTAATGATTAATATGATATCACCCTTCACATATGAAAGCAACAAATTTCTTCCAATAGTTGAAAAGTTCAAATTAAAACTTACAATGTATGTTGTAAGCTTCCTACCAATCTGAGACCAATGTAGACATCTTCAATATGGTGAAAGTGATATCATCATCAGTAAAGTGATTAATAGAGAAATATTCCTCTAGTATTTCAATCTATCAATCCATATAGTGCAATTAATATTTCCTTGGAAGAGCAAAATACCCAAATTACCTTGAATTTAAATGGGCTTTGATTTTGAAAAGACATGTTGGCATGTGAAATGAAATTTTGTATAGAGGTTGACAGACCTAATTGCCTCATGATTCCACTACACTAGATGAAAATTGTTGTATAATTTTATTCAAGAAATCCTTGAGTTATTGGATGTCGAGAGAAGCATCATAAGTCTTCTTCTAGGAATCAAAGATCTTACTCCATCAACATTTTTCCATGTAGTTTGATTAAAAAACTATTGTGTTCATTTATCATCATCCATGAGTATAGAGTCATGAACAAAATCATATAAAAACCCATTAAGGTATACAAATTGAAATAAGCTCTAATTCCAATTTTTTTCTCTATGAGGCTCAAGATGGTAGTGCAAAGAACAACCTAATAACCTAGCTAGTAAACTACAAATTATGTTGGAAGTTTAACAATAGACATAGTAAATCATACATGGTCTAATATAGAAAAATATTAAAGAATAATTATCTTCTACTTAGTGAGATAGAATTGGTTTGCATATGCATGTGTGAACATGAAAATGTAAAGCTAAGAATAGAGATTCCCATTATTAGAGAACTAGGAGAAAACACTTCCTAGTTGATTATCTTCTATAAAATCTCACTCTATATACACCTATATTATCATCCCCTTGGAAGGTTACTTACAGATGCATAAAATATATGTACAAGAAAGATTATTACAAAAAAAAAGCATGGAGTGCAACACATTGCTTCTTGAGGATCCTTAATGAGTTATTGGATGTCTAGGGAGGCATCAATTTTCTCTTCTTCTAGGAATCAACCATCTTATTCTTTTGTCAACATTTTCCCAAGTAGTTTGATATAGAGACTATTTGTGTTCCTTCCTTTCATTGTTGTCCATGCATTTATAGGCATGAACAAACTTATTAACAAACAAAAATAATATTTAATATTAATTATTTGTGCCATATGCCCAAGATGGTGGTATAGAGGACAAGCCAATAACCAAACTAGTGATCTATTGACTTGTGTTAAATGTGCAACAAGAAACACACAATAAACCATTACATGGTTAAATAGACATAAATAAATAATAATGATATTTTCTATTTAGTGGAATGTATGTGTATCATATGCATCTAAGCATGGACATAAAAAATAGTGGATAAGAACAAAGATTATTGTGATTAAAGAACTAGGGAAGAATACTTCCCAGTTGATAATCCTAACTCTCACTCTATACCAATGTATCATCTTCTTCCCTTGGAAGGCCAATTATAGATATATAAATTATAATTATTGTAGACATAGAAAATATACAGATTGATATCACACACTTGATCTGGATCTACTAACACTACTTCATCCTGAATTATCCCTCTATCTAACCATTTAATTGAATAGCCTTATTTGATTAAAGTCATCATAATTCCCCTTTTAATTAAATAAATCTCTTGAATTAATTAAATCGGTGTCTGTGTAATTAGCTAGGTCATTTCATCTTCCTATCTTTATTTAATTAAATAATCCATATTATTTGATTAAATTTCTAAAGTTCATCTAATTAAATTAAATAAATCAAACATTTATCTAATTTAGTCTAACATCACCCCCTTTGGTTAAATAAATAAAAATATTTATTTAACTAGGTCTTAATCATTTTCATCTCTTTTTTATTTATTTCAACCCACAAATCTAAATCAATTAGTCAAATCACCTAATCTCCTCTTAAATTAATCAAATCCTGATTAATCTAATCTAAATGCATGTCACATCCTCTAGCTTTTCCCACTTGCACAATAAATCAATTTATTTGATTTATTAAATCTCTATTTACTTTCAAAAAGGAATCCAAATGGGAATATTCTTCAAATTTGAAATCTCCCCCCAAATAGACATGTACATCCAACAAAGCATTTAAAATCTCTTACATGTCCTTGTGCATTGAGCCAAGTGGCATTTAACTCCTCTTTCATCCCCCCTAAACATGTCATTTCATCAAATTCAAATATTCAAACTTGCACATTGATCAAAATGTGCTCATTCCTTCACCATTCACATAATGACATGTGGCTTCTTCTCATTTGTTGAAGATAAGTCCCACATTCATCCTATCTTTCAATCTTCAACTCTTTCTTTCTATAAATAGAGAGTTCATCCTTCATTTTGATCATCCACAATTTGAGTAAACTTACTATGCTCAAATCTTTAGCAATCTTCATCCATACTTTTGAATTTGTAGCTAGGTTATGCAAGTTTTTATCTTGGAGCATTCATCACTCTTCATCAAAGTGGATCAATTTTCATCACTTAATCACCATTGCATCATTGGAGTGGGGAAAGGGCCAATTTTCACATCAAATTGGCACCAATTCCCTCAAGCGATTGAGAATTTACTTTGCTTTAGAATAGGATTTGATATGTTTTAAATTTTGTTGTGTTCTTCATTTCATTTTCTCTTTCTCTTGCAATTTAAATGAATTTCTTGAGGAATCTATATTCTAGCTTGCATTTGATCTAATTTGTTGTTTGTCTCTTGTGCTATTGCAGGTTTGGGGATTTAGGATCACATTTTGGCGCTAGAAGGAGGGCATCTCATTTTCTAATCATCTTTTTGTCAAAATTTTCATGTTTTTCTTTGTCTACAGGAAAACTCTGCCGCTAGAAGCTCAGCGTCGTTGTTTAGCACCGTTGGTTCTCCAACGTCGCTATATGGAACTGCTGACAACTCCAAATTGCGACGCCTCTGTCTTCCCACCCAGAATTTTGAATTCCAAACTGCGCCGCTGAACCAATCAGACCCACGTGAATCTTTCAAAAGTACAAACTGCACCGCTGGCCAAAAGGACGACGCCTTCATGCTCACTAGCCCGGTTGCAAAGTGACGTTTATTGGTAAGTGGTGCTATATAGCACCGCTGGTGAAATCAAATTGCGACGCCTTCGTGGATTGCACCGCTGGAGGGGAGTATAAAGTGAAATTTTATTTGCAGCACATGTTTTTTTTCAAATTATGGTTCTTTTGTCTATTTTTTGCCTTTTTGACCTTTGTTTCTACAGAATCTAACTATTTTCTTGTAGGTTAGATCAATCAAAGACAAAAAGGAAAGGAAGCATGATGATGTCATTTCACAAAAATAAGTGTTTTTAAACAATCTAGTGTTTGTTTAACACTCTTAGAGGATTCACTATTCCTCTTAAGGAAAAATTTATCATCTTTTTATGCTTAGGACTTACTAATTTCATTCTGGGATTTAAAAATAACCTTTTAAATTCTTGCTACAAGGAGGCTTAAAAAGAACATTAGGACTCAAATTTACTAGAGTTTGTTTTGGGTTTAATAATTGAACAAGGCAAATTGTCACACTTACTTTGGTGCTTTAAAATGAATTCACTTTTTGCTTTTGTGGATTTAATATGAACAAGTGTTTGCATTGTTTTGTAATTACGTACACAAAATAATATCATCAAAAGACGTATGCGCTTCTCTTGCGCCTCATGGAAATCTTGAGAATCAAAAGGCTTTTGGTGACATTAAGTTGCGTAAGTAATTTCCTATACACACTTCAATTTGGGTTTAAAATTGAACAAATTTTGCGAGTGTGAGTAAATCTATTGCATGTGTTCTCCCTTTGTTTCTAAACGAAGGTTGATTGAACTATGAATACATTTACTTGTTATTGTTTATCTTAGAGGGCTTTCCTTGGGGAAAAAGTACTCACCCAAGGGAATGACTCAACCGGTAACACTCTAAAGCCAAGAGTATTTCCAGCCGGCATATAAATGTGGGTATTGGAATAAACGCCAGAATCACGTAGTTGGCTACGACAAGAAGGGCAGCAATGGTCTCTTGCCACGTTGGGTCAACTCCTACGAATGGAAAGTCTGAATTAAAACCATTGTTTAGAAAAGGCCAAAATCCTTGATCTACTTGTTGGTGCAAGAACAGTCGTTCTGCAGCCGTCCCATGTTTGTACGACTCTTAGTAGAAATGAAAAGCATGCCATGGGAGTTTCATGGGTGTTGATGCTTGGCTGCCCAGTATAAGTTAGTGTCGTGGAGGGGAGCCAGTGGGGTCAAGCATCTAATCATTATCTAAGAGTAGGCGTAGCTGGACTTGTCCAAGTGGGAACTCAACAAGTAAAGTCTTTCATATCCATAGGTTTGTGCATGTTCTTGGTATCAAAACACTTGCTTGTTTGAAAACATTGGGAAACACACATTCAACAGGAAAATCAAAATTTCAAACCCCTTAGTTAGAGAAAATACCTTTGAAAAAACCCAAGAACTATTGCTTACCTTGGGGATTATGTCCTTAGAGGTTTCTAAGTAATTGGGTTTACATCTTAATTTGCTTCTACCAAGGTAAACATTAGGTAACCATTGCCTTGATTTCCTTGAATTCCACATAGCACTTTGCGGGATGAAAAGAAGTTAGGACATTGGATGTTTAGTTTGAAAATCTAATCAAGAAAGTGTTTGTGGTAAAATCAATTCACTAATAAAGATGAAATCAATTGAACCCCACGCATGTGCTTGTGTATCTTTTGTCTTATGGTCTTTTGAGAAAACATTGATCTTTTGGTTTCAAGGGAAAAGCATGTTCTTCAAAACCTTGGCCTTGTAAACAAGTCCTTCTTAGGTTCATTTAGGATCAAAATCAAACACTTCATCCATTTCAAACATTTATCATCCCATCCCACAAGCAACTTTAGAGCTTTGGAAACATCATTATCTAGACTTGGGTACATCCTTAAACCAAATCAAAATCACCTTGTTTAATTATGAGTATGGGAATGCATCCTTTCTCATACCTCTAGTTAAAACAACACACCTTTGAAAAGGTTTATCCTAAAGATCACATCCAACATCTTAGGGTTTACAAGTTCATTATCCAATCAAAACCAATCAAAATCAAATCCTAAAGTCTAGCATTGATCCAAAGTTCCTAAAAAATCAACACCCATATCATTCACCCCTTTCATCCTTCATCTCATTATTGATCCTAAACACCTTAGAGGTCACTTTTGCAACAAGGTCAAAATACACAAGAACATGGAATATAAACTTGATCCATACACCATAAGCGGTCTAAACCAACAAAATTATCAAAGCCTTACAATGCCAATTGATTTTCAAAACTCACATTTATACAATCCATACATGGGATTATTATCTCCTACAAACCTCAATGGTACAACAAATGTGAGTATGCCCAATCTAAATCTTGGAACACCTTTTCCGATGGTAGATTTAAATCCAAGTCCAAACTTACAAATCTATCAACCAAATACTCAATGCATGAGTCTTCAACAAAACAACATTACCCCACCAAATCCTTACATGCCAAATGAGAATATACCAAGTACAACTATACCAAACATGAACATTTTGAATCCACACTTGGTAAAATTTTGGATAGATATGTTTGCAAATCACACGAATTTTGTTCAAAATCCATCACACCCATGTGTCCCCCTCACCTTTCATAATCCTAATGACCCATCATCATCATTTCACACAACCCCTCAAACCTCTCTCCCGATGACCTCACAAGGAGAAGGTGACTTATTTGGACCAGGGGGCATTTTTTATCAAACATCATCATTTCCCCAAGGAAGCATGCCACTCACTTTCCCACCACTCCCACCCTTTCCATTAACATCCATATCACCTCTTGGTTTGGGGCTACCTTCGCTACCATCGCTCATCCAAAACATCCCCAGAACCATCAATCAAGGCATCATACCAAATCCTCTCCCCTTTCCATCGGTATCACAACAACAGATGGCAACTATCCCCATAGAAAAAGCACCAACACATCGTCTATCATCCCTCAAAACATGGTCTCTCAAGGACTAACCATATCGATTGCACTATCCACCACTCAAATCTGAATCATCAATATGACAATACCTCTTATCACCACAACAAGCACTATTCCAAAACCACCTCCGCCACCACCACTACCCAAACCAAACACATCAAACCAATATAGCATTGTGTTGCAAGCCACTCATCAAGCTACTTATCAAAAGGCACTCCAACAAAACCAAAACCGACAAGCTATACAACTAGCTGCTCAACAAGTTGCACAAGCTACTCAAGTTGCCCAAGCCACACTACAAGCCCAACAAGCACAAGCCCAGGCTCAAGCGCAAGTGCAAGCCCAAGCCCAATACCAAGCCCAACAAACAAATTTTATTCAAAATCCCAACAAAATGTTAACGACTCCATGTATCAATCCAAGTCAACAATCACATGATCAAGACCTATCCATCAATGAGCACCTTGAAGATGTTTCTACCTCATCCGAAGATCAAATTAACATACACCAAGAGTCACTTTTTGATCATGATAAGAATCCCTCAACAATATCCAACAATTATCTATTTCAAGGAGTGTTAACATTATTTGATCCTGTAATCAACAATCCATCGACCAATGATCATGTTGAAAATGTCTCTACATCACCTAATAAGTAAGAGGACATATCTCAAAAATTTATTCTAAAGCACGATCAACATCTCTCACCAAAGTCTAGCAATGGTCCTTTCCAAGACATATTGACATCCTTTGACCTCATGATTGTCGATATTGAAGGAATATTCAACTCAACACTTGATCCAAATTCACTCAAAGATCAAGAGGATATTGAGCCACTTCCTATTCCTAATGAAGATATCCAAGAACCCTTTGTAAGCAATCTATCCTTTGAAATTGACCCATGTCAAGAACTTGATCCAAAGCATGTTGAAAGCAATTTCGAAATCATTCAAGATCAAGAATTCATATCTCCAAGATATTGCAATGATCTAATGGACACTCTCCTATCTATACATGATTATCATATCCACATAGCACATACTCCTCCATCTACCCATGAGATGCTTTATGTGGATGGACATATAGATGATCTTCATTCAGAACATGATTCCTTTGCTCCTAACATTATTACACAAAAAGAGCAGGTTATTGATTCCTACAATCAAACTAAGTTGTCAACATCAGGATAAGATATATCCCAAAATCAGACTAAGGACATCCTAAATAAAGATATCCAACATTATCCACTCAAGGAAGCAGGTCAAATAAAACAAGATATTCCAGAGTCAGCAAAGCAGCAAATTAAAATAACATCATCTGCAGTGGTCATTTATCAGAGAATGCATTCTAAACAAGAGTTCTCAGAACAGGAAAAATCAAAGCATGAAGGTCCTACTACCACCATATTGGGGGAAACCATGTCTCAAGCAAACATCAACATAGGGAGCACGCAGAGTCCTTATGATGAAACCGATGCCAATACTACAACTAGCCACATCATGAATCTTCATCCACCAATCACCCCATCCATGAATTGGGACCAACATCAAAAGAAGGTTTTGAATCAAAGCACAAAGAATGTTATCAAAGAAAAAGAAGCTAAGAAGCATATCAGACAAAACAAATACATATGGATACCAAAAAATACAAAGAAAGATTATCCCTATCAAACTCCATTAGTCAAAGAAACTATGGGGAAAAATAAAAAAGGGAAAAGTATCCATCAAAGATGTCCACACAGGAAAAAGAATGCTTCTCAAGTGACGTACAAAGTATACCAAGCAGTTGGTCCTAATTCCACATACACTTTCGTATCCACCCATCATTGCTCATATTCCCAAGTTTGGAGAGTCAAAGGTTCCAAACTGTCAACCAATCCATCTTTTATCCCTAAACACACTCCATCCATGCCTCCACGCATGTTATCCAATTCTCACATTGACCATGTATTGGCAATGACCCTTCATCATAAGGATTCAGAAGGCACTCTATTACGATGTGTGCATCGAGATAGAGTTAACTTCGGTATCAATAAAGTAGATCAGGAATCTCAAAATTTGCATTCAAGTGCACGTATCTTGGCAAAGCAGCTTCTTCAAGTAGGATATCGATGGCACATTATGAAAAAAGCATCTACATCGACACCACCAAGTGATTCAACATGAGCTTAAAATCTTTCAAAAAAAATCAAAAATATCAAAAAATATCAAAAATCCAAAAAAATCAGAAAGAGGATTGAAAATAGTAAAGAAAAAAATCGTCCTCTAGTGAAAACAGCATGGGCGGTGCTTTGGGCAGCTACCATGATGAAAACCTAGCAAACAGGCGTCATGTGTAGAATCGAGCATCTACGTGCACCAGTTCAGGTGGAAACATCTTATTCCATCCATAATAAATCCATTCATCCATGAACCATTTATCCAATCCATCCATCTGCATCCATCTTCCATATTATCTTGATCTTGATGAAAGTTTGGTGCACACTTTACACTTGCTTATGATAAACATCTTGACATGGGTCATTTTCATTGATCCTATCCTACCCAGCATTATCTGAGCCATGAAGCATTATCCAAATGAGCATTCTTTATCCAAACACCTTATCTTATCACAAGATAATACATATCCCTCCATCCATACACCCATCCAAGCATCCACCCATGGCATTTCATACCTCACTAGACACTGGGGGCAGATATTTACATCTTGCTTCAAGAATAAATCTTGACATATATCCTCCAACTTATGTGGTGATCTAAACATTGGCAAACGTGAAATCAAATTGGTCAAAGCATTTATGAGCAAAAATCCAAATCATTAGCCCATGGCATATTTTGACAAGAGGATGTTCCTTATCAAGTTTTATCTTCAATCGAACATCAATCCAAACAATCAAATATTAGTTGCACCTAACGTGTGCTTCAACGTCACATCAAATCATCCAAAACATCTTTTGTTTCAAACCAAGCTTCAAAATCCTGATCGATCAAATCCAACCAAAAATCATCTTGGGATATCCATCCTTACCCTTGTGTTGCTTAACACTATCCTTGCATTGTTGTGTATCCTAAACAATGTTATCATCATCAATCCCTCATCATCTTGGGATATCCATCATAATCCTCATGTTGCTTAACACTATCCTTGCATTGTTGTGTATCCTCAACAATGTTATCATCATCAATCCATCAATCTGATCAATCAACCTTAGCTTGGTTTTCAACAAAATCCCAAAATAGAGCATTGATATCATCACACATATCCATATCCAAATTGTCAAAATCATGGAAAAATCCAAAAACATCAAAAAATCCAAAAATCCAAAAAAATCCAAAAACATCCAAAACATATCAAAAATCCAAAAACAGCTCAAAAAGTCAGAAAAATATCAAAAACATGTTATCTGAACTACGTCGTATTTGTGCTTAAATGTAGGCAAGGCTAATCTTTGATCAACCCCGAGACACAAAAAACACAAAAACAAAAAAAAACAAAAAAAAACACACAAAATCCAAAAACATTCATAAAATCTCATAAAATCCAAAAACATTCAAATAACCCAAAAATACCAAAAACAGGCTCAAAACATTTCAAAACACCAAAAACATCCAAATATTTGAAAAAATCCATTTGTCTCATTTTTCCTTCACCCGCAATAAAGAATCATCCATAATAAACAAATTGTCACACTCACCCTTTGGCAAAGCAAACAAAAACAACCACAACAATCAGCAAAAAACAAGCTTCAAACGTAAAATCAAAATCGAAACAACAAAACTTTTAAATGCAAAATCATACTCTTGATCAATCACAAACATGTCAATCAATTTTATATGAACAACTTATCAAACAACTTATCAACCCATCATCATCCTATACAATGCATGTCCTAGGATATATCATTCCGACAAAGGGCATCGTTTTGGATATCACCTTGGATTCTTATCTTATCAAAACACATCCCTTTGGTTGTAGGTATGAAGAACATTGACTTGTTTGTTTACTTGATCTTTTATGTTGATTTATCTTATTGCGCTCATTCCAATGACCTCTCGATGATGTCTAATCAAAATGATTTAGAAAGAAAGGAATTGGGCAAGGATCATTATCTTTTGTTTGTTGTGCTTGTTGGACGTTCTTGTAATATAACCTTGGTGAATACTTGCTTTGTTGGGTGTGTATGGAAGGTGTTTTGGGCAGCTTGCTGACTATTGCATTCATGGGTTATACCTTTCTATGTTTTGGTCTGAGATGTTTGAAACTTCGGAAGTGCATCCTAGAAAGGTTTTCGTATGTCGGGTGTGAACACGAATACTCCTATATGTTTGTCAATTCAAAGTCCATCACACTAGGTGCAACGCCATCCTGGTTCTTTATACCTTGATGCATCATGCCTACGTGTGTTATCAAACATAAGGTAATTGGCCCTTTGAAAATCCCAACTCTCGGCAAGCGAACATCATCTGCATCATCATCATCTCTAATAAGGTCTTCTTAGATCATGGAATTGTTGGATCCTCTTGTCATCTTATTCTTCTATCTTTACTAACATGTCTATCCAAATTTGTGTGATATCTCAAAATATACATGAGGCTACCCATGGTTGATGACTATCTATGCATCATCAAAATTGTCTACGTCAAACATCTAATTTTTCTAAAGAATTATCTTTCATCCTCTAATCAGTGGAACCACTCTGCTCACATTTTATCACCATCTCGAACAAAAAATTGATGTTTCCGCTCGATCTCTCAAGGGGGAAGTATACCAGCGTAATTCTTTTCACTAGGGCAACAATGGGGCATCCGAAAAAACCAAAGAATTTTGACTTTTGATCATGGCAAGGTTATTCTTTGAACCAATCCAACAAGTGCATCGCTTCAAAGAGGGGCAAAATGTAGACATAGAAAATATACAGATTGATATCGCACACTCAATCTTGATCTACTAACATCGCTTCATCATGAATTATCCCTCTATCTAACCATTTAATTGAATAGCCTTATTTGATTAAAGTCATTGTAATTCCCCTTTTAATTAAATAAATCCCTCGATTTAATTAAATCATTGTCTCTATGTAATTAGCTAGGTCATTTCATCTTCCTATCTTTATTTAATTAAATAATCCATATTATTTGATTAAATTTCTAAAGTTCATCTAATTAAATTAAATAAATCAAACATTTATCTAATTTAGTCTAACATCACCCCCTTTGGTTAAATAAATAAAAATATTTATTTAACTAGGTCTTAATCATTTTCATCTCTTTTTTATTTATTTCAACCCACAAATCTAAATCAATTAGTCAAATCACCTAATCTCCTCTTAAATTAATCAAATACTGATTAATCTAATCTAAATGCATGTCACATCCTCTAGCTTTTCCCACTTGCACAATAAATCAATTTATTTGATTTATTAAATCTCTATTTACTTTAAAAAAAGAATCCAAGTGGGAATATTCTTCAAATTTGAAATCTCCCCCCAAATAGACATGTACATCCAACAAAGCATTTAAAATCTCTTACATGTCCTTGTGCATTGAGCCAAGTGGCATTTAACTCCTCTTTCATCCCCCCTAAACATGTCATTTCATCAAATTCAAATATTCAAACTTGTACATTGATCAAAATGTGTTCATTCCTCCACCATTCACATAATGGCATGTGGCTTCTTCTCATTTGTTGAAGATTAATCCCACATTCAACCTATCTTTCAATCTTCAACTCTTTCTTTCTATAAACAAAGAGCTCATCCTTCATTTTGATCATCCACAATTTGAGTAAACTTACTATGCTCAAATCTTTAGCAATCTTCATCCATACTTTTGAATTTGTAGCTAGGTTATGCAGGTTTTATCTTGGAGCATTCATCACTCTTCATCAAAGTGGATCAATTTTCATCACCTAATCACCATTGCATCATTGGAGTTGGGAAAGGGCCAATTTTCACATCAAATTGGCACCAATTCCCTCAAGAGATTGAGAATTTACTTTGCTTTAGAATAGGATTTGATATGTTTTAAGTTTTGTTGTGTTCTTCATTTCATTTTCTCTTTCTCTTGCAATTTAAATGAATTTCTCGAGGAATCTATATTCTAGCTTGCATTTGATCTAATTTGTTGTTTGTTTCTTGTGTTATTGTAGGTTTGGGGATTTAGGTTCACAATTATAAGGAGGATGGTCACAAAATAGGTCGGCTTATGTAATTGCTAATAATTTGCCTTATGTAGGTGTGATGATTCACCTCCCAAGTAAAACTTGCATGAGTGAATATGTTGAGTGGTGCAACCTTAGGAAGCATTATTTTGACATGCCAAATGAAGTGCATGATGAGAAATAAACAAGTTCAATACCGATTGTTGGGAAATTCAATCGCTATCCAAATATGACTTCAAAGGATGAGATACAAGGCTTGGACTACAGTAACATGAAAATATGAAACTTATATGCAATCCAAAAATTAAGTTTCCTTAATATTTATGATGCCAAAAAATAGCCACATACAATGCTTATAAACACTACCTTATGTGAACTTATAACAACAATATATGAAGAATAACATCGCAAAAAGATAGCAACAATGAGACACGAATCAACAACACAAGATCATCATATAACAAAGGATTTACGTGGAAAAACCATTGCGAGTAAAACTCCACCGAGAAGAGAGGCCAAGTATGCATTATCATCAAATAAATAAGATTACAATATGACCACTTTCATTCTCCTCTTTGACTCCAACATGGTAGCACCTATGTACCTATGAAAAACCTCCTTATACATCCACCTATCCTTGTTCTTGCAGAGTAACACTACATTCAACCATTCCACGTCAATTCTACATCCAAGAGGTTGAATTTATAGACTTTTGAAGGCATCTAATACACCAAACATGGAGCCCAAAGATGACCCTTCATTCCTAACGTCCCCAACCTTTGGATTACCTCCTCAAAATGTGAAAGGACACTAGTTTTGGCTCCAATACTTGCCCTCCAACTTGGGTGCCCAAACTTGAGAGATAAACATTACATTAATTGTAATAAATGATGGAAAACCAAGTGACACTTGTTGCCTCATCCAAGCTCCCACTTGGAGAATCCCAACAATCACTTATTTATCATTTCCTTTATCTTTTATTATGCCATTCTAGGCATCCACATGTGGGGAAAGCAATATTAAATATTTATATCCACAACCCACCTTTACCACTACTACTAGACCCATCACCCTTTATGAGTATATTACAAACAATGGTGAGAATTAATATTACAAAATATTTTTCCAATTCACCCTAAGTGCCTAGGGACACTTTCCAAGGATGTTGGAACCATGACATATGACATAGGATTTACTAGGTGGATGGCACCTAATCCTAACATTCTCCCACTTGACATCAAAAAACATCCCTTAACCATACATGTGCCATTTGAATCTTCACCGTGCTCTCATGCTCCAACAAGATACCTTCAAAAGCAACCATGATAACCACCATCAAGCAAGAAACTCCTTCACATCTCCAACATGCCAAATATGGAAGAAAAAGAACATTCCAAGATGAAACATATCAATTGTCACTAAAACCTGCACCAATATTTACATGAACACAAGCATCAAATTCAAATGATAACAAAGACTCTGAGTAGCTACCTTACTCATATCACCTAGAATAGCAACCACAACAAATTGCAACTCATCCAAGCTAACCATACCTCAAACTATGGTATATCAAACATAGATAGAACTTCATGCCATCAATATACCAACCCAAAATCTTCAATCAGGTCTCTGTATATCCATCCTCCTATCTCAATGCAACATACCAATAAACAAATGACCACAAACAAGGCCAACTAAAAATTTTGCATAAACACCGAAACAATCTTGTGGATATAGACAATCCACATCCGATTCATTCCACTATAAGAAAGTGGGTAGCTAATCCACAACTTGCATAACTCGTAGATCCAAATCAAATGAAACATGCAAACTCATCATCACATCAGTAACCAGTAAACCAAGATATCATAGAGGATAACTAGACATATATCCAGAAGCTCCCATTGCATAAGTAATGTCAAATCTAAAAAATAGATCAAGGCATATCAAGTCTATCTATACTACTGCACTAGAGGATAACAATACATATATCCAAAAAATCCCACTGCATAAGTAATGTCAAATGTAAAAAATAGATCAAGACATATCAAGTCTATCTATACTACTGCACATAGAGGATGTTGCTAATTCCTTTATTACATAGTGTGAAGGAAACATACAATGATATGCAAATCTTGCAAACAAATATGTTGTAATACCTCTCTCACCATTAGTCTCCATAGCTCTCCCAAGTTCTTCACACTCTGAAACCATGTGAAACCAAACGTCCAGGAAGAATACCATGATCAAAGAGAGAAACTGCAAATCAAACCATATACTTGTTCCACACTAACATGTACCAAGTTGTGTAATGTAAGATCTCCTTCACCATTCGCAAACTAAAAGGAAATCAACATCTAACATTCAAATCAAATGAAAACATGGCAAAAATAGATGTAAAGCTCTCAAACCGAAGGTAGATCAAACCAACCAATCATTCCCAAACAAAGGGAATATGCCCAAAGCCACAAACCATTTCTTGTACCTCTCCAAATAATTCCTCAAAACTAGAACTGTAGCTCAAGACCAAAACAAGGAGAACAACGAAAAATCCATAAACCATGCATCTTCTTAACAATTATTTGGAATTTTTATATTCAAGACTAACTCATATGGGAAGACAAGATAAAAAAATAGAGAATACATCTAATATTTAAGTGGGCAATACCTCTCAGATCATTCGCCTACAAAGGAGAAGAAGAGAGGGATACACGATTGTCATGTGCACACAACACCAAGAAATGACAATGTTCTCTTCAGGTCCATAATGGATTCACATCCATAACCAAGTGTAGGCTCATCAGTCTTTATATGTTGAAATCCTCATCAAAGAGTAATCATCTCAACATATGATCCCATAAATAAGAGATCTCTTAGCCTCACCCAAGTCTCTCTAGTCTCCATGAGCATCTACCAATCAATCCATGCCAACTTCAAAGGCAACCTTGCAAAATCATGAAGCTCCAAGAAAATGATTAATACTCAAAACCAAAGAGAACAAAACAAAACCATTATCAAAATTCCAACTATAGAATCAAGAACATATCATGACATCATGATCTAACATCCCCTCCTCAAAGATCACATTAAAATAACCATGCATCATCAAATGATGAATCAACATCACTGCCAAAGCTCCCACTGAACTGTGTAACCAATCTCTCCAAGCATCATGATAACCATCTCCTAACTGAAGATCCTCCATGGCCCCAACACAATCAAAGTACTCAACACCATGAGCTCCCAAAAGGTAAATTACAACCACAATCTCCAAAACAAGAAGATACAAATGCTACACATCCTTTTTCAATAGAAACAAAGATGTCATTAAACTCTCACTGCTATCTAAAGGAAAAATCCAAGAGCTCCTTATGACACCAACAACCATTGCAAAATACTGTCCATCTTCTAATCAGAGATTATCCATGGATCACTACATACTATAACAACAATATCTTAGAACCAAAATCTTGAAAGAAAGAAGATAGAACACATTATGTAACTACATAAAGCTCCCACTAAAATTAATACCGAGCTATATATGGCATCATGATCAATATCATTACCAACACTCTACTCAAAGTGAACAAAGCTTCTCATGCACCATAAAAAACTACTATAGATTCAAATGAACAACTATATCAGGTACTCCTAATAATGGTGACCAAGAATAAGGCCTACCAAATAGAATCCACATTAGACAATCTTACAAGATTTTCACATATGCAACATCTCAAAGAAGAAATACATAATTAGTGCTCCAATCTCAAATAACTAAAAATTAGATTCAACTCCACATCAATAACTTGTAGAACAAAGATAATCAGGATGACATGTGGAATTCCAAGACTCAAACACTAGAAACAATGCTAGATCTTATTTGCCAAACAAACCCACATAGGAGTAACCATAGACCAACAAGAATCCTCCAAGAAGTTATGCAAACTTGTAATTGTCTTCATCCAAAACACCCTAAATACAGTCTCATCACGGATCTACAAGCCACATATTTTAGTTAACATGTAAAACATGCAAAACCATCTCTGTAAATCTGAAATCCATATAACCATCCAGACATTCACATCAAACATGTCATCCAAATAGTGGAATAAGCACAAATCCACAAACCCATAGCTGAAAACAAGATTAAACTGCAACCCAATAGGAAAACCAAGTTGTCCAAGAGCTTATAATATATGAAGCATATCAGGTCCACAACTCACAAAGAGGTTAGCGGCTTATCTTTTAGTGCTTTCATGTAACCAAGGGCTAAAACCATGAAGCCAACATAAGCACTCCATTATGTAGTCCAAATCGAGAGTGCTTCTCCATGTGACTAGGATGTCTCTACCCATCCAACATGAACACCTTCTCATTGCACTTGACCACAAGGTAAAGGAATAAAACCACCAAACAAGAGGATACACACATATTGTCAAACAAGAGCTCCAAATTACCAAAACATAACCAACTCCATGAAGATCCATAATCATGACTTCCAATGCCCAACATAGATCACATTGACAATATCCATGGCTTTCAATCTCAAAAATATGCAAAACAAAGTTAACTCATAGAGCATTCATTTCTGCTCCAAAAGCCTTCCAACAACCTTCAATTGCTTCTAACAAATTCCCACAAGCTTTCCAGGTTAAAAAAACCAAAAATAAATAATACCCAGAACCTAGTTAACCTTTAGCTCTGATACCAAATGATAAGAAATAAACAGGTTCAATACTAATTGTTGAGAAAGTCAATCTCTATCTAAATATGACTTCAAAGGATGAGATACAAGGCTTGGATTACAGCAACATGAAAATCTAAAACTTATATGCAAATCTGAAAATTAAGTTGCCTTAATATGGAAATACCATGATTAGATCCACCTTCTTTATGATGTAAATAAAAAACCACATAACATGCTTGTAAACACTACCTTATGTGAACTTATAATAACAATATATGAAGAATAATATCACAAAAAGATAGCAACAATGAGATAGAAATCAGCAACACAAGATCATCACATAACATAGGATTTACGTGGAGAAACCCTTGCAAGAAAAAACTCCACCAAGAAGAGAGGCCAAGTATGCATTATCATCAAATAAATGAGATTACAATACAACCACTTCCATTCTCCTCTTTGCCTCCAACATGGTAGCACCTGTGAACAACCTCCTTATGCCTCCACCTGTCTTTGTTCCTGTAGAGTAACACTACATTCAACTATTCCACAACAATTCTACATCCAAGAGGCTGAATTTATAGACTTGTGAAGGCATTTAATGCACCAAACATGGCACCCAAAGATGACCCTTCATTCCAAATGTCCCCAACTTTTGGATTACCTCCTCGGAATGCAAAAGGACATCGATTTTGGCTCCAATACTTTCTCTCCAACTTGAGTGCCCAAACTTGAGAGATAAACATTACATTAATTGTAATAATTGATGGAAAATCAAGTGACACTTGTTGCCTCATTCTAAGCTCCCACTTGGAGAATCCCAACAATCACTTATTTATCATTTCCTTTATCTTTTATTATCCTCTTCTAGGCCTCCACATTTGGGGAAAACAATATTAAATATTTATGTCCATAACCCACCTTTATCGTTGCTAGTGGACCCATCACCCCTTATGAGTATATTAGAAACAATGGTAAAAATTAATATTACAAAATATCTTTCTAATTTATCGTAAGTGCCTAAGGACATTTTCCAAGGATGTTGGAACCATGACATATAACATAGGATTTACAAAAGTGGATGGCACTTAATCTTAACAGTGCAAAAGTTTGATATTGCACCTAAACTATGTGGAAGCCTTGGGTAAAGTCAAAAAATCAAGTTGAGCCCTAGATAAAACATTGTTCTAGATGGTGTCAATTTAATAGTATGACATGGTGTACAAGTACTTAACATGACCAACAATACTAAGATGAGATTGTGGCCTAATGTAGTTTGGCACAAATCACTAGCCTTTTGGAATACTATATTCTCCATTTATTCATATAGCTTTCATATGCATCCTTTTCAACATGGTTTTAACTTTTAATTTAGATTGTAGCACAAAACCTCCAATAAGAATTCTTCATGGGAATTGGATGTGGATAAGAGTTCTCAACTAAAATTTTGATATATTTTTTTTAAGCAACTTCCTCTTTGTTTTTAGTGAAAATGGTAGAGAGAATTTTTTAAGTTCAAATTCCTTTTTAAAGGATATAATGCAAACTCAACATCTTTGCCCCCTTCTACATTAAAGTCCTATCCAATTTCGCTCACGGTTTCTTGTCTTCATCTTGAAGCTCATGCCACAGTAATTGTTGTGTATTTTTATATTCATGGAAATCTTCACCACGTACAACCTCTAGTGCTTTGTCATCTTTAATTACATGTTTCTTCACCAAAAGAGTCATATATTTGGAACCACAATGAGAGAACTACTAAATTAAATAATAGTATTTTTAAGAATATTGTATACACCTTCACATAGAATCTATTGCAAACCACATTTGCTAGCTCATTACACAAATAACTTGAGTTAGACTATTAAAATTTTATTCAATGTGTACATAATATTTTCATTGACATCCTTAAAACACACAAATGATGAATTGCTACGAGTTATAAGCTTCAAAAATTCAATAATATTTGTATCATGATAAATCTCAAAAACATCTTTAAGCTTTCTATTCAAGAAGTTATCTTCTTTCACCAAAATTTGTCATAATGATAAATCTCAAGAAGTTAATCTTCTTTCACTAAAACTTTTACTTTACAAGAATTTGGTGTTTGCCAACTAAACTCCCACCACAACTAAAACTATAGTCAATGTAACAAGATTTGTCATTCAACTTTGGATCAATCTTCAATACATAACATCATGCCACCAATATTGGTATGTGGAATGTGGAAGAATTTTATATTAAGTTTGCTATAGATTATATACTATTAGACTATTAGTCATATCATCCTTTGTTTGGACTCGAGATTTTATTTTCTCCTCTACGTGCTTAGTAATATAGAAGCATCGCCAAACACATTGTGGTACCTTGACAAATAAGGCTTGTTTTTCCTCTGATAAAGGAAGCTATAGAGATTGAGAAGCATCTAGATCCTAATAGAGACGAGAGTTGTTATTTCTGCTCGTATAATAAAGGAGAATATTGAGATCAAGAAGCATCGAAATAACGTAAATGAGAAAAAAGTTTAGAGCTAAGTGAATGTTAGAAGCCCGTCATTCATATGCCAACGAAAATAACTTAGTACAAATAAAAAATAATTAATGTTCAAATACCAATCACTAAATAACGTGTGTAAAAGAATTAATTATTTTGTAAGGGTTTCTCTTCCTGGAATTATGTATGTAACAAGCTGTTGAAGGAAATGTTATCATTCATCAGATGATAAGCCACAAAGTGTGGCAGCAACCATAACAATGATTCCACAAAGGCGTCCATGCATAACAGGGCCCTGGTTCAATCAGAACAACTTGTCAATGGCTCCAGCCTCCAGGTCATTTTACCTTGCCAAACAATAATAGGGCCACTGAACTTTAAAAAGGGGCATTTACCTCGTAACAAGACGGGGGGACAAGAAATTTCCCGTCTAGACACAAGCCTATTATTAAGAGATGCCCAAGATACTCACGTTGGCTGATTGTTAGATGCTCAAAATGAGGTATGAGGAAACAGAGTTATTGTATGTATCAGTGGCAGGTCCCTTGTTTGGATCAGCAGGCTTATACTGGTGCAGAAAGCAATAAGAAGTTGGAGGTGCTGAGCAAAGCTGAAACTACAGACAATAAAATAGATGTGAATCAAAATACTCTGAGAAGTTGGGAAAAGGTTCATTACGGACGGGATACTAACCAGCAACTTGTAATGACCAATGTGTACACATGGACTGGAGTAATGAAGTGAAATGCCTAACTTACAAGGATATACAATCAGGACCAGTATTTCTAGGGGCTGTGCTCGTTGCCATAATAGAAATTGGGCAGCCTCAATGTTCTTCAGATGTAGGCTTTGTTCTTTTGTTGATATTTCACCTTGCTCAATGATTGATGAGCCGGGTAAACCTATGAATGTGGTAAAATTAGTATAAATAATATTTATTTATTTTTAATCAAAAGGTTAGTCCAGCAACCCAGAGCTTAGCTCTTTGATTGGGCAAGTCCAGAGCTTAGCTCTTTGATGTGTAGCAGGGCCCTCACCACACATCACAGGTAAACCTGAGTCAAACACATGACCTGAGCTTCCTAAGACAACAACCGAGAGAGTGAGCTGATTCAGTAATGGGAAAACAAAAACTTGAAAAAATGCATTAGGCCTGAGCTTCCTGAGACGACAACCGAGAGAGTGAGCTGATTCAGTAATTGGCAAACAAAAACTTGAAAAAATGCATTCGGCCTGATTCCTAAGACGACAACCGAGAGAGTGAGCTGATTCAGCAATTGGCAAACAAAAACTTGAAAAAATGCATTAGGCCTGAGCTTCCTAAGATGACAACCAAGAGAGTGAGCTGATTCAGTAATGGGCAAACAAAAACTTGAAAAAATGCATTAGGCCTGAGCTTCCTAAGATGACAACCGAGAGAGTGAGCTGATTCAGTAATTGGCAAACAAAAACTTGAAAAAATGCATTAGGCCTAAGCTTCCTAAGACGACAACCGAGAGAGTGAGCTGATTCAGTAATTGGCAAACAAAAACTTGAAAAAAATCCATTAGGCCTGAGCTTTCCTAAGATGACAACCGAGAGAGTGAGCTGATTCAGTAATGGGCAAACAAAAACTTCAAAAAAAGCATTAGGCCTGATTCCTAAGACAACAACCGAGAGAGTGAGCTGATTCAGTAATTGGCAAACAAAAACTTGAAAAAATGCATTAGGCCTGAGCTTCCTAAGATGACAACCGTGAGAGTGAGCTGATTCAGTAATTGGCAAACAAACTTGAAAAAATGCATTAGGGTAGTTTAACTTTCGCAAAACAAGATAAACATGAGCCAATTATAAAAGAAAAACAGTTCACAAAGTTTTAAACTCATTTGTAACACACAACTAAATGGTTTATACCTTCTAACACTTATTTTCATTTCTTGTTTGTACCCCCATTTGAACATACAGTTCATGGTCTTCTATCCAATTAAACTACATGTAATTAAGCCTAATTTGTACAGTTTAGAAAATAACCTAAGGAATCATGGATTTTTAAATAGATATACGATAGAATTTTGCAAAGTCTTCTATCCAATCAAATTACATAAAATTCAATCAATTTTCTTGGAAAATATCAAGTTTGCAAAATAACTGAAGTATTCAAGAAATTTTGAGAAGATAACAAACAAACAGTTAACTAGAACTGTCATTTAAAAATCCAAAAACTAAATTAACTCGGCCCCAAATTAACTCAGCCCCATGTATTCTCCCTCAAACTCCACTGATGTACTCTAATCTTAAATCGGCCAGAAATATTCAAGTTCCCTAAAGCAAATTACTTTAACCGTATAACTTCACCAATCCAGAGAGGCTAATTAAATATATCGGTGTAACACAAGTGTGATAATTTGACTAACCCTATTCACAAGATACATTAAGTCAAACATCTACTTGTTCATACCGAGGTAAATAAACAATGAAAGACCTAATCTGCCATCAAAAGTGCCTAATTATTCAAATTTTATTTTAACAATGAAAAGATCTAATCTGCATAAGAAGTGCCTAATTATTCAAATTTCAAAGCACTTGGTTACAATACATTCACTAATGGGGTAATTCTTTCTCTTGCAAGAGGGATAGTGTAGAAATAAGAAGAAACATACTACTTGTAAATGTAAATCCACGCCAAATGATTGATTTGAGATCCTCAATGAAACATTTAAAAATAACAAAGATAACGAGATATCCTTTACATCTCATTAACAATGACATATAATTTGTTACATGTCCAGCATATTGCCGCAATTAGGTGATATACTGAAAAGAAAAGAAAAGAAACACCAAACAAAAACACTATAGTATGTGCCACAACAGAGGATAGTAACTCTGAATACTCGTAAATATGAGTGTCAGCTTAATCAATAGATCTTATTAGAGACTTGTAAGGCAATCAAAAAGAAAATGGTTGTAAATCAACAAGCCAGCATAAAAAAGTTGACGCTCTTAAATCAACAGATACAAAACATTAGAGTGACCAAAATGCAAATTCTGCCTAAACTGCAAAAATGAGATGGGCTGATGAAGCTGTAGCATGTGACGTTCATCTTTATTTCCTCTGACTGACAAGTTAAAAGGACTGCATTCAAACTGCAGCACCAGCTGTTGCTTGCTTGTTTGCAAAAGCAATCCCCTTCTCAATGCTTCCCTTTAACTCTGGCTTAAGTGCTTCCAGAGCTTTCTGTTCATATTCAGTCAGGCCCTCAAGAATGTCTGGTAACACTGCTTCAACACCTTCCTTTGCAAGTTTAATCCTAGATGCAAAGAACGGTAATTCTGTCAATTCAGATTGAACATAAGAGCACTCATAGACATCTTGATCACCATCCAGAGCACGGAGAGAAGATTCGACAAATCTAGCAGCAGCATAAGCCATGGACAGAGTTGCAGATCCAGCACCAGCTTTTGCTTCCACAACTTCAGTTCCAGCATTTTGAATTCTAACTGTTAGTGATTCAACCTCTTCTGGGGTGAATGTTACATGAGGCTTGGTTTTTGACAACAATGGAAGGATAGTAATTCCTGCATGACCACCAACAACTGGAACATCCACACTAGCAAGCTTCAGATTCTTCTTCTGAGCAACAAAAGTGTTTGCTCTAACAACATCCAAGGTAGTAACACCAAACAACTTTTTAGGATCATAAACACCTTTCTGCTTGAGTACCTCAGCCGCGATGGGCACAGTTGAATTCACAGGATTACTGATAATATGAATAAAGGCATTAGGGCAGTTATCTGCAACAGCTTCTATCAAGGTCTTGACAATACCTGCATTGATGTTGAAAAGGTCATCTCGGGTCATTCCAGGTTTTCGAGGAACCCCTGCAGGAATCACTACCACATCTACACCCTTTAAAGAATTTGCCAATTCAGTAGGTCCGGTAAAGTCTTGAACCTGTGCAGGACTGTTGCAGTGGCTCAGATCTGCAGCAACTCCCTTCACATTTGCAATATCATAAAGATTCAAAACAGAGACCAAAGGAAACATTTTGATCAATAACGAAAGAGGTTGTCCAATCCCTCCTGCAGCACCAAGAATGGCAACTTTGAAGCCTTCAGCTGAAGATGATGCCTCACCAGCCTTTGCACTAATTTGTCTCTTCTCTGATGGCTTTGGAGCATTTATAGAGGATCTAAGCACTGCATTTGTCTCACTACTAAAGAAGGTCGCCTCAGATTCACGGGATATGCCAGCCTTCAGGCCACTAAATATCTTGGAAGACATTTTGCTAGGAAACCTGATCACAGAAGACCGCAGATGTATTCCAGCCCCAGATAAACGGGGTTCAGAAATGGAGAACCCAGGGGCAGAAACCTTAGACATTGATAAAGTTGCAGATGCCATGCTGTTCCTCAACACCTGAAAAAAATTAAGAGTTTCTACTCAGCAGATGAAAATCCAAAATAGATACTATGAAATCATATGATATATACCCTACTCCTAGAGCGTGCCTTCTAAAACCATATGACTAAGAAATCTATCCAAAAGATAAAGCAGAATGCATGGATTAATTAAACGTGTAGGTTAGGAAAACATTTTATGTACCTATTAAGGAACAAGAAATAAGGCACCCAATAGGTTAGTATCCACTTCTACAGCAATAGTAGATAAAATAGAGTAACAAATCAGTGACAAACTAAACCTAATAACAGCAAATGCTAGAAAGATCATGGGTAAAATATTTCAACGAAAACATTATAACAAACACATGATAACAAGGAAATGATAATCACACCACAAGTGGGGAAAATTCTACTTAAGGCAAGGGTCTCATGGAGGGGCATTACTGCAACTGCTTAATGTAGATAACTGCAAGAAGAACATCTTTTACCTTCAAATACGAATGAACAAAAAATCCCTCTATTTACAGAGCCAACTGCTCCATGCCACAACATTTGGAGAGAAATTGGAGGAATTGAAGAATTGCAGCACCCATTCAATTATTTTCTTTGCCTATTGTGAGCTTGCATCCAACAATTTTTTGTAGTTTCTTTACACAATTTTTTCCACTTAAATGTGACAAATTTCTTAGTAATGAGCTATGGTCCCATGGAGGGAGGCTATCCAAAATTTCTGAGGGTGCTGCTTAGAAAATCTAGGAGCCTTATAGAAAAGTCATCCCATGAATTTTAATTCATTTTTGTTGAGAGAAATTTAAGGTGTGAGTAAGAAATTTCTGGGGAGAAATTATATGAGCTATGTGCAAATGGATTATCCAACTTTTTATCAAAGTATATTTTTTTTACAAACATGTCATGCAAGGTGTCACAGACATAAAACTTCCTAAGCTAATGGGAAAAGCTTTCAGGCCCACCATCCCAACAGCAACTGAAAATGAGTTCATCCTATTTTATGGGAAATATCATTTTATTCTTGTAGCTGATTGTTTTTTATTCCATAGGACAAACCTTGAAATAACAATAGGAGTTGAAGCCCCTTCCATGGGACTGCATCCTTAATTATATTACAAAAATTGAAAAAAAATTAAATCCTTGGAAACGTTTAGCTGCGAAAGACCACTAAAATATCTACACAGCCACAACGGAAATAAATCAGGATTGGCTCATCCACGAGCTCGCTAATTAAAAGATATATACTTCCCAACTATCCAACACAAAGATACAAAGCTTCATAGTAAAACAAATATAAAACTCCGGTGCAGTAAGAATCCTCTACAAAAAATTTCATTGTTTCTACTTAAATTTGAGAAATTTCCCAGCAATAAGTTACAGTCCCATGGAGGGAAGCTAACTAAAATTTCTCTAAGTGTGCTGCTAAGAAAATTTAGTAGCTTATTTATAAATGTACACCCATCAATTTTTAACACTTTTGTGGAGAGCATGAAATTTCCTATAAGAAATTATACTAGCTATGTGCAAATGGAAATCCAGATGTCTGTCAAAATTTAAAATCTTCAAAAACAAGTCACATAAAGTGTCACATAGACATAGAACTTTCTAAACTGGTGGGGAAAATTTTCAGATCCTCCTACCCAATGCTAGCTGAAAATGAGAAAAAATCACTTTATTCTTGCAGCTGGATTGTATTTGATGCCATAGGACAGTCTTTGAAAAAATAACAATACGAGTTGAAGCCCCTTCCATGGCGCACTGCATCCTTAAAAGTTTTGGAAAAATTTAGATGCAAAAAAACTACTTAAGTATCTCCCTTTCAGAAATAAATAAAGAATTGCTCATCCATGGAAGCACTATTAGAAGTTAAAAACTTCAAACCCTCCAACGCAAAGATACAAGATTCACAGTAAGCAAATGTAAAACTCTGTTGCGGCCAGAATCCTCATGAAAAGGCAACACAAATAAGATTTTTTAAACTTTGTACAAAGCTTGCCATGAGAAAGAGTGTTTAAAGAGCAGAATTGTGCATATAGAATTTAAAATATCCTAAAAAAGTTAAACGTGAAACAGATTCATCAACAGCAACAGAAGCACAAATAATGAAAAGTGGACACATTTAACATGACCTGTACATAGATCTTCGCTTGTCCAACATAAGAAACAATAATTTTCTGTTCTAGGAGATTTAACTTCTTGATTGTTAAAAGGAAGGATCTTATAACACAGGAATGGAATGTACATACCAGTAGTAGTCATCATTGTGGAGAGAATCTTGATTTATACAACAACGTTTGGCATTTCTTGTAAATATATTGAAACTCTAATGATTTAGGTTATAAAAGGAAATATATACACCTATTCACAATCATCATCTCCAAAATATTACAAAAACTGTAGTCACTGAAAATCCTATACAATTTCATGCCTAGCAACCATTGGATAAAAGAAGATCCAAAAACTGTAGTCTCTAGCAACCATTGGATAAAAGAAGATCCAACACTAAATAAGATTTACCTAGAAATTTGAAACAGTGGACAATACAATTTGATGAAGAATTGAGTAGATTATTGGGTATGCAAAGAACTAATTTACGGCAATAGGCAAAATATTCAGATAAAATTTTGTGTGATAAAAAATAAGTACCAACAAACATCACATACTCATGTGCATCATTGCAAATGACACCAAATAAAACAAACGATCCACTCAGTTTCTCAGCCCGTATTGCCAAGCTAACTCTCAAATACGTTGCCTTAAAACCCTTCAATGCACTAACCATGCAAATGCTTTATATTGAGCAGAGACATCCCTTGTCAAAATTAAAAGGCATTCACTCCACAATATAGCGAACCACCACAGTTAAAGACAATGTCAAACGAAAAAAATCAAATGCTATATTTCATTGCACTAAGCTTTGTGCATTATTTTGGCCCAATATGAACATGTTTAAACCGACTTCCAAGCAAAAGTTTAAAAAATCAACTTGAGGCATATGCCCTCATGCCGAATGCACACATGATTTGATAAATCTAGCCATTTTCTAGTGATTGACATCAGACAAATGCTAGGCTTCATTTATTTTAATATTTTGTGATATGTTTTAAGCATTTCTCAGCAAGAATACTCAAAATTTGACTCATCTTGCTAACCATTTCAAATCAAGAAATCCTTCACTAATCAACTACACAAAATATGTTTCCCAGCGCCAAGTTTGAAAATTCAACCACAAAAACAAGCAACCTTGGGAAACAAATTAAAATAAAAAAAGGAGGAAATTTCATCACATTAGATCTCATTATGTGGCATATTTACCCCTGCAACAAACATACGCAGTGTAGACACAATTTTCAACGAAAACACCGAAACAAAAAAAATATATCTTGCACCATTTAAATCATGAAATTCAACAAAATCCAAGCGAAATCACACAAAATCAATTTATCTCTTTCACGATTTAACTCTTAAAAAATAAACAAATAATCCTCAAGTGATGGACTGCAAAAATTGTGTTTTCCACAACATTTTTGTCGATAGAACAGGAAAACTACTAGATCTTGGACTAAATCACCCCATATCGAACCAGAGAGACGTCACCAAAGAAAAAATAATAAAAGAAATAAAATATGCTAAACCCCGACACATTAGGTGTAGAATTATTCGCACCTAAAACAATCACAAAAGTTGAGCAGATTATTCTATGACAATAGAAATCAATTTTGAAAATTAATATTTCCTAAAGCCATTTTTATCGATTTAACGGAAGAAAGACGTGATCTTTGACAAACTCTTTCAAACTTTCGAATCAAAGAAATATCGACCAATTTTCTTTTAAAGAACCGTTACAAAATAAAATGCCAAAATTTTATCGCATTAGATCTCATTCTGTCCATTATTGAAGTCTAAATCAACCATACATCTTTCAAGCAGACTTCTAAATGAAAATAAACAAAAGTCGACTTATCTCCTGCAGAATTTCAAATGTCTAACGAAAAATTCGTGCAAATCACTACAAAAGCATTTGTCTTCCGGCTCTATTTTCACAGATTGAACCAAAACAATACGCGATCTGTGACCAAACATTGCTGTTTTCGAATGGGAAAATTCAATAAATAAATAAAATGCGAAAATATATAACAACAGGTGCCGATTTGCTCTCAAAAACCCGAAGCAGACAACTCTAAAAATATATTTCCAGCTCCATTTTCCCCAACAGCTAATAAAATCAGGGTTTTCCTGCGCCATTTTAGCCCAGTAAACGGAAAAACACACGATCTGGAGAGAAATCTTACCTTTTCGAGGACAACACGCCGGAAAGAGCAACTTCACGGTAGATCCTTGCACCTGAAGGAACAAATGCAGAGGCTTTAAGCAAGTGAAAAAAATAAATGCTTCCGCTAAAAATATTGAGACCCCCGCCACAGGTATCCCTTAACACCTCGGCACCTTCGTTCGCTGGGGTTTAGGCATCGAACGATCTGCACCGTTGGTTTCATCGGACGGGCCTCATTAGCTCTACTCGAATATTCCTCCGCGATTCTGGAGACATGCGATGGACGACCCCGAGGGTTTTGGGATATCAACGGTCAGACGTGATCTGCGTAGATCTAGTGCTGACGTGTCCCAATGGACTACGTTTGACTAGTATTTGTCGTTTGCCACGAGGGCAACAATCTAAGGGAAAGGTGATGTATTTGTTTTATTGGCGTGTTAGGGCATGCTTCCGTGGAAAGTGAATGAAAATGGCCTTACCAAAAATAAATAAGTCAAATGTTTTATTTTATATATCCCACGTGAAAAAAGGACCCCCCAACTTGCATGCGTTCAATTATATGCCACAAGTTTCAACTACCCCACCTAAATAAAAATTTTAATTTATTTTAAGAATTATTTATGTCCTTTTTCATATGAATTCCACCCATACGTGTACAAAACTGTTTAATATTCCAATGTGGTATATTTTTCATTACATTTGGTTGGTAGAGAGTGTTATTAGTGCCTGCTTTTATGGAGATGCTCTTGTAATCAATTTTTTCTTCTTTTCTTTTGTGAAATATTTTATAATATATGTTTCTTGACTTAAATTTTGTTAATATTTTTGAGATGTAATTTTATTTTTTATGTAAAAAATTATATTAAATCAAGATAGTGTGAGATTTATAATATCATTTGAATTAGATTAATATATGTGAAAATTTAATGAATTTTTTTAATCTTTATATTTAATTATAAGTAAAGCAATAAAATTATATGAAATAATAAGATAGTTCGAGGATGGATCATGGAGTGTACTTCGAAATGTTGATGTAAAAATGAGCACATAGTTACAATTGGAAATCTCAGTACTACCATCATGGACTATGAAAACAAATTGTTATTAAGAAATATAACAATTTAATTTAGGTTAATGAAAGGATTTATAAGAGGTGTTTGGTTTTGGTTTGATGTTGATCTTATTGTGTACATACTATCAGATGATCTATTAATATATTAAAACGAGGGCTTATATTTAAATTGTAGTTCATTTCCATGACTATAAAATTGACATGTATGAGTGTGAAACTAAACTTTGCAATTCTTATATGACAACTTATATCAGCTCTCATTATATATATGTTCACTAATGTCTCGATTCTAATTTTTAATTAATAAGGATGATTTATTTAGACTAGCCCCACACCATCAAAGGTTACAAGGGGGACCTTCTCCCCTTCAATATATTCAACTTAGAAGCCACTTATTCAACTCTAATTAACTTAGAAGTCATAATGGAATTCCAAAAGTCGCCACTTAGAATTTCTATAGATGTCAAATTGAAGATTCAAACATGGATCTCCATCTTGACAACCTTATGACTTTATTATTTAATCACAACCTCATTGACATGAACTGGCTATTTTGTTTGCTTAAGAATTATATTATTTTATTTGAAGAACTATTTTTATTTACTTAATGATTATTTTATTTATTAAAAAGATTTTATTTTATTTCTATTTATTTAAGAGTTATTTTATTTTACTTTTAAATAATTTAAAAATTAGTATAATTTTATTTAATAGAAATTGTAGTTTTAATTTTATGTACATGGTTAATTTGGAGTCCTTAGTGTCATTATATAATGCACCTCCAAGTAATTAAATAAGTATTTTAAATCTATTTATTTAAAATCTTGAAAAGCATTTTTATGGGAGAGTATATTAAATTTGTGAGATGGGTTAGGTGCTTCAAGTTTAATATTTTTGATATCTTTTAGTTGTTGGTGTAATTAATTATTAATTACACTTAGAATAAGTTTACTTAGGTTTATTTAATTCATAAGTTATAGGATCTCATCTTTATCTTATCGAGCTATCTTGTTGCTCAAGATAAGATTAGGTTTAGGCATCTTTGCTTTTATAAAGCAAATAATCTCTTGTAATTAATTGGTCTTTTGAATATATCAATTTGCATGTTTTTATGCAATCTCTACTTTTTCGTTTTCCTCTTCTGTGGAAGGTATATTCAGGTTTGCAATCAGATCTTGGCTATTCTAACATGGTATTAGAGCCTCGATTTGCAGCCCTTTCTCAGCCTTTTTGGAGGATTTCATTGTAGAGCTCGTTCGGAGTCCCTCGAGAGTTTCAATTCTTGAGCATATTTTTGGAGCGTCTTGGATCAGATCAGGGTTTTCCGTTGGATTCAGAGCGCTGGAAAAAGTCAGAAATGACTTTTATTTCATTGATTTTCATCACTGTTTGCCAGATCTGCGAGGGTTGTAAGATCGGTGATTTTTTTGATAGATCTGGGGGTCGCCTAATTTTCGGAGCACTTTGGGCCCAAACGGACCTCGCCGTTGGATTCGCAGTGCCCAAAAACACCTATTTTGATATAAAATTTGTCCGATTTGGACACTATCGACCGGAGAAGCAAAAAAATTTTGCCCAAGGGCCTACGACCCTTGGGCACAGTTCTCGAAGCACAAATTTTGAAAAAAATAAAAAAAATATTAAAAAAATCAAAAATCACAGTTTATTTTTGCGCCGCCCATTTTAATGGTGATCGTTGCTCACCCACCACCCAGCGGCCACCAGCCACCGGTCCGCCACCAGCAATCCCCGCCAGGTCCTCCGCTCCAGCCATTCTAGCCCTTGCGGGCCTTACAAAGCTCTCCCACCGGTCCTTTGGTGACCGAGAGCTGGGCTCCCAGCACCCGCCGGGCGTTAGGCCCCCTTTCCTTAGCGGCCAGTCCTGTTGGTGACTGGGAGCCGCTGACCTTCAGCCCCCAGCGGGCATTTTTTCTAAATACCAGCGGCGGTCCTATGCAAAACCGCGAGCTAGAGCTAATGGTGTTCCATTTTTGCTCCTTGTTAGTGTTGCAAAGTCCTTTTTTCAGGACTTTTTTTCATTTTGTCGTAACTTGGGCAAACGGAGGTTTTTTTCTGCAAACAAGATATCATCGGAAAGCTGTTTCGATGCTCTACACAGTGGTGTAGGTGTGATTTTTTGGTTTTTCATTTTTGATGCTTTTTTTGCCTTGAAAGTCAGATGTTGTCATTTTCACTCCGGGAAGCATATCTTTTCACTCGCTTATCCGTTTTTCGCGATTTTCGCAGCATCGGAAAGCTGGTTTCGGCCTCTATGTAGATCTAAGGTCATTTCTAGAAAATGTGTAACTTATTTTAGGCATGCATTCATTTTTTTTTTGTGTGCTAGGTTTGCATTTTCGATTATGTTTCTATAATTTTGCATCATCTTCTTATGCAATCATTGGGTATTGTAATAATGAACTGATATAAAGTTCCATTAAGGGGGGTTCTTGCTTTCATCTTGTTTTGATGGCAACTCGCATGAGTTTATCTGGTCTCCTAGTTTATTTTGGCCACATTTTTTGCTATAACTTGACACATGTCGGATTCATTGGTTCACACTTCAGTTGGGAGATTACGTTTCTTGATCCTCATTGGTTCAGATTCTTCTCAATTTGAAGGCCATGTTTTTGTGGTTATTGTTCCAGAGTCTATTTTTGGTACTCCTTCCCATGGAAGAGTTTTAGTCTCAGTTTGGCATCGGCATCGAGATACACAGCTTCCAGATTCTGTCATCATTTCATCTACTGTTGCTTCACAGATTCCAGGGTTGTTCCAGTTTGTGAGTTTTCGAGTGTTTCGTGGCATCGGGTCTGCTGTCACATTATCATGACTCCATTTTTGGTTTCAGTTGTAGACAGAGGTATCTTTCCTTGCTTGTCAGATTGCGGTTCCAGTGTTACTCCACAGTGTTCTTCCAATGCTTCTTGCAGCAGTCATCTCATTGTAGGGGGGTTTTGTTCCACTGGGTTTTCCTTCTCTACCTCATCATTACATTTGTACTTGGGTACCTAATCAGGCCTTTGTTGTCGGGACCCATTCATGCTTTCTTGCATTCATCTTAGTTTTAGGTGCATACTTTATTTTGCTTCTCCCTAAGTTGCACTTATGGGGGGTGTTAGTGTAATTAATATTTAATTACACATTTGCATAAGTTTACTTAGGCATATTTAATTCCTAAGTTTTAGGCTTTATCTTTTATCTTATCGAGCTATCTTGTTGCTCAAGATAAGATTAGGTTTGCATCTTTGCTTTTATAAAGCAAATCATATCTTGTAATTAATTAGAATTCCCGAATAATTAAGTGCAATGCAAAACTATGTAATAGGTGATACCAACAATGTGCCTAAGTTTAATAGAAATTGTAGTTTTAATTTTATGTACATGGTTAATTTGGAGTCCTTAGTGTCATTATATAATGCACCTCCATGTAATTAAATAAGTATTTTAAATCTATTTATTTAAAATCTTGAAAAGCATTTTTATGGGAGAGTATATTAAATTTGTGAGATGGGTTAGGTGCTTCAAGTTTAATATTTTTGGTATCTTTTAGGTAGATTCATTTAAAATACATTATTTTATTAGGTTGATGAAATTTCATGTATAAATGAGTGTCAATTTTATATTAATAGGTTTTTATTATCCACTCAATTTAATAATCAAACCCTTTATAAATCATAATTAAACCATTTATAAATTAAAAGACTATAAACATACAATATTCAACCTTTTCTACAAAAATCTATGCAAATACAAATTAAACTATAATTTTAAAATTATTTACATTATGAATTTAAAAGTTAAAAAAAATACTTTTTATTATTATAAAAATATTATTATAAAAAATACTTTTTATTATTATAAATGACATATTCCACTCAATGTTGAATTATTTTTTCTATTTCTATATTTAAAAATAAGATTTTTAAATTTGGTGGAGAAATATGGGGAACAATTGTACTTTATCAACTATTTTTTGATTTAATGTTGGTACTTGGATTAGATGGGGGAGTACACCATTAGACACATTTATAGGAAATCCAATAGGGCTATTGAATTTCTCTCCAATAGGGCATCTACCAAGGTGTTTATCTCAAAATTTCTTGTGACCCTCATACTTGGCTTGACATACACGCCACTCTAAATCAAGATATTGCACTATCAAAATTATCATGGGATGATTGACTCACTAGTCAAGGCTCTAGTATCTTCTTGGTGGATTGACTATTTGGCCCATAGAATAAACATAAAGCTTGTATAGAAGTCTTTGTGAGAGATTGCTTCTTTCAATTTACATATATCTTCTCTATGTAACTAGGTTAAAAGATGCAAATAAGGAAATATATTTGGTCACAAATCTCTTGACATATATTTAGTAAAAATAGCATACACATCCTTAACCTAGAAAATACACTTGCAACAATCCTCCAGGGTTTTAATAGTGACATGATTATTATAGGTTTAGCAAAAATTAATCATAGTGGAATGTATAATGGAAAAATGAATAAAACAAAATAAATAAAAGGTTTTACTTAATGGTTTTTCTTAATATTAATGTGTGCAGATGGTCACCTTCCAAGGTTGATGGATGCCCAATTCTACAACATAGTCAAATCTAAATGAAACCCTATTAACAAAGCAAACCCTAACTATTAGATGAGTTTAATGTGCTTAGCAAAGCTTAAACCCACAAATGCACCTCTTTCCCAATAATAAATCTCTAATTAATAATCCTAAACTAGTTTAAGAGTTTCATGTGTTAACCATGAAATATATTTTTTCCTTGCCATACTATTGTATGAAAACAAAACAATTTTACAACATTTTATGAACCAACATTAATTAACACAAAGAATATAGCAAGTGTGAACCCAAGGATTCCTTGAATCCCAATAAAACTCTTAAATAAGATAGGAGACAAAATAAATTACCAAGAAAAATACAATTTCCTATATAGATTTTTTAGAATTATTTGCATTACCCTTACAAAATATTAGATGGGGTTAGAAATCTCAGTTACATTCATTTACACAAGTTACACTACAAATTTGAGCTTGACCTAGATGAGTTTTTTCCTTTATAGATGCAAAAAACCTAACCCTTTACAATTAATCTTAAAATACCTTACATAGATCTAGATGTAGGGCATAAAAGCATCATTTAATGAGCATGCAAGACTAAACCATGCCATTCTCACCACCACCTATAGCTTCTAGCCTCAAAAGTGTTGCCCTAAGGTTGAAGAACATTCCAAAAGTTGTCAAAAATTCAATCATGAAGATATACAATTATATTTCCTACAAACTTGTGTCCAAATCCATGCACAAAAAGTATGAAAAGGCTCACAAAACATGGTGCAGAATCATCCAAAAAGATGTGAAAATCAACCACAACAAGAAAAATTTCACTTGCAATAACTTTAGTATAGTAATGACATCTCTCATCATCAAATATGTGTCTTTCTAAGAATACAAAATGATTTTAGGGATTTTCTATTAGGTATAAGGCCAAATCAAGTCATAAATAAAACCTTAACCACTTAGAGCAACTCGCCAATGAAAACCACTCAAAACATGACATGTCAAAACTATGCTCTAATCCTCTCAAGCAATGTAAATATGGTATCATTAGTTGTCAATATTTTTCTTGACATGTTGAGTCATTTGTGGCAGCCACATGACCTTCCAAGCCATTTTGTTGAGTTATAGAGGAAACTAACAAAAAATAGGTGAGATTGATGAACTTAAGAGCTGAAGAGGAACTCATGCTAAAAACATGTGGTCAAGCTTGTTAGACTTCAGAGTTGGTTTGGAAATCATACCAAAATGGGATGTAGAGAGGAGGAAGTTCAAAGGGGAAAATCCAAGAATGGAAAGGTTTTCAAGTTGTTGTAATGACCTTATGACACATATTAGGGTACAAGATGGCTAAAAGTTTGAATCCAAAAGGTTTTTACAAAGCAGCAATGGAGTTGTAGGCTTTCTTTGAATGGAAGGAAATGGAATGATAATTAAAGGATGCCCAAAACTTAGGCATTGAAAGACTTAGAAATTTTGGAGCATGAAAGATGACATCAACAAGTATGATAAAACTCCACAAAAATGATGATGTTAGTAAGTACAGACTAGCACACTTTGGTAAAAAGATGATGTCAACGTGACATCAGCATCAAGGAACAAGAGAAGCAGAGGATGTAAGGAAGTGGTACACAGGGATGGAAAAGTTTGAAGGCTCAATGGAAAATAAAGGAGATGACTTCAAAGGCAAAAAACGTGGGATAGGGGTCAAAAATACAAGGGGATGGATACATGAGTTTATGACCAAGTCTGACAACTCATTTATACAATATTTTTCTAAGGAAAAGTTTAAAACTTTAGACTTGGGATGAATGCAAAGATGCCCCTAACAACCCAAAATGCCAATAAACCAACACTTAGATAAATTTTACCAAAGGTATGAGTGAGTGGTTGGGATCAATAGGGAGGGTATGACAATACAAGAAAACTTAATACGTCAAAAATTTGATAATTCATGTAGAACCTAAGGAAATGACCCTTGCACCTTCAACACAATATTTTTTGGACATTTTGGAGATTCTAAATCACAAACATCGTGTAGGGGACATCACAAAACTATCAATACAGATTATTTGGCAAAGGGAAAACTCACTTGGGTTCTCTCAAATTAGTTATCAAAGATAAGTCAATACAAAGCCAAAACAGTTCATAAAGACCAAGCAAAGCCATACCTACAATAGTTTGGACACACGTGGTTGGGTTCCAACACAACCCACACAATCATTATATCCCATGAGATACCATCTCTTTGAGGCATTCTATCAAACAATTCATGTACCTTGTCCATATTTCAAAATTTTGCATGTACAAGTTTACTAGTGTTTACAAATATATCCAACAAAATTCTATTATCCTTCATGCTCTCGTGGATGGCATAACCTTTTTTAAAACTCCCATTCTATTACATGTTGTGGGATTTTGGAAAATGGTTGAGCTAGGTACTTGTTCATTATATGTGGCAGAATAATATGACTACCTTGCAAGGATACCCATGTCTTGTATGCTACAACAATTATCTTCCATGAGATAATATCTTGTTCTTTCATGTGGCTAAACACCTTGCAAGCATTCACTGAGCTTTAGCACTTAACATACATGTACAAATATGTATTATTTGAAAATTTGAGCATATTTTTTAGAATAAAGGTTTCTAATATATGAAGAATACAAAGTTGTTTCCGAGAGAGGATGTATATAGCTTGTAGAATGTGGAACACATCTTTTAAATCACCCTCTCCACACAATTATGTGAGGTTTAGATAATTAGATACCACAATGGCGTTGTATGATTGTCGGTGGTGTGCATGAAAAATGTGTAATATTACCCAACATTTATTTAACAACATTTGCCTCAAATTTTGTAAAACCCTTTCAACAAATCATTTGTGTGCATTTCCTATGATAATGACACTTAATGAAGTCTTTTTTATTTTGTATTGAATAATGTAGAATTACAAAAGAGAAATCAACCCATGAAGAAGGAAGAAACCCAAGCAATAACAAAAACCATATCAATAGTATATTTGACAAAAATCTTGTTCTAATGTGTTTCAATGGATATCTACACCCTACTCTTAAGCTACACACAATGTCGTAACATACAAAGATACTTACGATCAACAAGAGATTTAAATTTGTAATCGCCAACTATATTTGATTGAAAGTCTCTAAAACTTCATCAATAAATCCATTTTATGTGATCTTGCAATTGTTTGAATTCCATAAAACGATGTTTCTTCAAGGAAATTTGCCATATCTGTTATGTTTACATATTTGCATGCATATATTTCTAATGAGAGTAGTTATTGACTCCATTGCTAGTGTGGACAAAGGAGGGGGAGTGACCTTAGAACAATTTGCTAAACATCACCCACCTAAGAATTCTTCTTTTCTTATTCCTTACAACTTGTATTAGATGCACTTTGCACCTCCTCTTTTTTAACGTGCACGCAACCTCCACAATACCTACTTTTGCTTTATAAGACCAATGTATAACGAGATCGTGGGAATTACAAGAATGACCGCAACTTCCTTGCACACCAAGTTACGTCTCTAATTTTTGGCTTTTACTGTGGAACTTTAGTCTGCGAAAGCAACTTAATATTTTCCAACCCTTGCACACTTACCTAAGTCCAAATCTACATTTTCATTTAATAAAATTTTACTGGCAGATTTTTGTTTTTTAAAATACATTTTAAAAAAATCTCAAAAATTTAATTATCTATAGAAATTCAATTTTTGTTTGATTTTAATTATCTTTTCATTGTGACTATAAACATTTCATCTAATTTTTTGGATTTTGTAGGTGATTTCAAATGATTCTATTGGTTGTATATTTTAAATTATGATAAATTTCATTAAATTACACTTGAAATTAAATAATCATAAATTTGCACTTGTGAATCAAGTGACTACACTCAAACATAAAAATATCTTGGTACCAATATGTCTAAATTTTTAGAACCTATTTTTGAACTTTTCAAACAAAATTATTTAACTAACCTAAGTAAACCTTAAGAAAAGTTTATTTTTCATACAAAATTATTTTATAAAAAGTTAATATTTCATTATCAAGAATAATTGTACCAAGATTTTGAGTTTTTTCATTCATGTATAATAGATTATAAACATTGAATAAAGGTATTAAAAATAAGATAAAAATACCTCATAATTTATACATATAATGATGTTAAGGCCTAAATTTAAGATAAATTCAATATTGAACTAAAAAATGGTAACATAAATATTTGCTAAACATTTAGTAATATATCAATGGAGAATTAAATTAAGGTATTAGTAGCTACAGTATAATAATCATTAGAAAAAAAAAGAATAATGTTTTGGATGCATTATAACTAAAAATTTAAATGTATTGTTAATAATGTTTATAAATAGTAAGGATGAGATTTGTTTTTAACTAAAAAGGGGTAAAAACTTTATTGAAGTCGAAAGATTAACAGTACATAAGAATAAGGGAGCCCATTAGCTCCCACAAAGGAAAACCCAGAACAACAAGAACAAACAGAACCACCAACCAACCAGCCATCTGCCACTTATCCCTCCATATCATCAGCAATGACCTTCTCTAGATCAAGAACATACTCAGGAGATAACTGTCTCCACCCCTCAATCCTCCAATCATCCTCATGCTCAGAAGCCCACTTGGTCAAATAGTCAGCCGCCCTATTCCATTCACGCGGAATGTGGAGAAAAGACACCACTTCCAATGTAGAGCACCGCTGCAAAATCTTTCTAAACACTAACACAATCTGCCAATTAACATCAGCCACCCTTTTCTCAAGCAACAAATTAACAATAATTTGTGAATCAGATTCACAGATAACCTTTCACCAACCCAAGGCGCAAGCATGTTCAATAGCCCAAAGAATCGCCATCCCTTCCATAAGGTTGTTAGAATTCTGCCCCTTATGGATGGAGAAAAGAAAAATGACCGAACCAGTACAATCTCTACCAATTCCACCAATACCAGCAAGCCCTGGGTTGCCTCTAGAGGAGTCGTCAGTATTAATCTTCAAAAACTCCGTCGGAGGAGGCATCCATCTTCCAACCCTTTAAACCTTCTTTTTCGCTCTCCTACCTCTTCTAACACAGGCAGAGACTGGAGTCAACCCTGGCATCCCCAATCTATTCACAATCTCATCATCTCCTCTTTCCAACGGAAGAGTCACTTCACATTTAGCTTCCACTGTCTCCTGGATCATACTAATAATTTTGTGCCAAACTTGATGAGCCAACAACTTTTCTCCGTGAAAAACCCTACGATTCCTTTCCAACCAAATTTTCCAAAGGATGAAAGTAGGACCAATGCTCCACAAAATCTGGAGAAAAGAGGCCTGGGAGGGGGGCCTTCCCAGATTACTGCACAGTTCAACAAGAGAAGATGCATAAACACAAGGATGTTTCCAAACACCCCACCACCAATGCCAGAGCAACATAGAATAAGAACATCAGAAAAATAAATGGGGAGAATCCTCCTCACTGCACCCACACATAACACACATAGAGGGGCCCTGGAATCCGCGCTTACAGATATTCTCCCAAGTCAAACATCTATTCCAAGCAAGAGTCCAAACAAAACAATTACACTTAGGCCATGAAAACTTGTTCCACACATGTTTCCACCAAGGGACCTCCACCCCCCCAAACTTACGAGAAAGCAACTCCTAATAACCACTAGCCACAGTAAAAACACTCTTAGGGTCCAGGCTCTAAGCTAGAATATCCTTATCCCTAAGGGAGTTGCATTGTCTACTAGCTAAGATATTCTGGAGCACAATACCATCCTCCTCCAGCCTGAGAACAGGCCACTCACCAAGGTCCTTCCACTTTGCCACCTCCACCTGTCCATCAAGGTCAAAATTCTTAAAATCACTCACTCTAGACCAACCGGCCTCCAAAAAGCTTTACGATAGAGTCACCAAATTAGGGTACTGACACAGAATGGGCGTGTAACCATCCCAAGAATCAGGCCAAAACATAGCCTCATCCCCTTTATTACAAATCCAAAATAGGCCCTCCTTGATTAGCGTAGCCCCTTTCTTAAGCGTTCCCCAAATCACCAAGCCTTTCCCTACCAGAGGAAACCTGGGAAGCTCCTCCTTACAAATCCCTGGAAGATACTTGTGGGATAAGATCCTAGCCCAGCTATGATCATGTTCCACACACCACCTCCAATAAAGCTTTGCAACCAATGCCAACCCGGACCAAATCGCCTTCCGCAGCCCAAGTCCCCACACCTGCCTTGGGCTACAAACAACATCCCACTTAATCAGGCTCCATTTAGATGAGGACAAGCTACCCACCCATAAGAATTGTCTATCCAGAGAGTCCATATCCTTCACAAACCCAACCGAAGCAACCTGTAACATACACCTATAAATAGGAAGATCCTGCACCACGGACTTAAGCAACAAAACCTGCCCAGCAAATGACAGCCATCGATGAGTCTAATGACTAACCTTCACACGAAACTTGTCCAAGATATTCTGCCAAGACTCTCTGGGAAGTCTACCAACAGAGATAGGAATACCCAAGTATGTTAAAGGGAGAGAACCAATTTGGAACCTCAAGATATGAGAAATCCTTTGTTAAATAGGCTGCGGAGTATTAAAGAAGAAAATGGAGGATTTGTCTTCATTAATCCTTTGACCAGCTGCATCAAGATAGATATCCAAGGCCTTGCGCAGATTCGAAGCTTCTCTGATCTTGGCCAGACCCATCAAAGTCGTATCATCCACAAATTGCAAGTGTGACTAAGGAGGAAAGTCATTTCCCCACTTCCATCCCTGAATCAAACCCAACTCCACATTATGTTTCACTAGTCTACCCAGACCTTCCGCTAGAAGAATAAATAAGGAGAGATAGGATCCCCTTGACGAAGACCCCTAGAAGTACTAAAGAGAGCGGTAGGCTCCCCATTAATCAACATCAAGAATGAAGTGGAGGTAACACAACTCATCACCCACTGGATCCATTCCTCAGCGAATCCAAAAGCAATAAGAATTTTTCGCAAAAAGGACCACCTCACTCTATCATAAGCCTTCGCCATATCAAGCTTGATGAACATAGCCTTTTCTTTCGAGGATGCCATCGAATGAATGGTCTTTGTAGCAATGACCACCCCATCCAAAATTTGTCGATCCTCTACAAAACCACTTTGTTCCTCAGAGATATGCCTACTGAGCCATCTCTTCATCGTTTCAGATATTAGCTTGGAAATGATTTTATACACCACATTACAAAGAGAAATGGGTCGAAACTGACTTAGACGATCCGCCCCTTCACATTTTGGAATGAGAGCAAGGAAAGTGGAGTTTAAAGCCCGAAGCATCTGCTTGTTTTTCTGAGACTCATGCACCACCTCCAGTAGGTCCAACTTAATGATGTCCCAAAATTCTTGATAAAATTCAACAGGAAACCCATCAGGACTTGGGGCTTTCCCTTTGTTCATCTGAAAAATAGTAGCCTCTAATTCCTCCAGCGAGATATCTCGCAAAAGATACTCATTCATCTCCCTAGTGACCAAAGAGGGAATACAAGCCAAAACTTGGTTTTCTTCCTCCGTAACATCCTGAGAGTCTTCATGAAATAAAGAAGCATAGAACTCTGAAGCTTCTCTAGATATATCCTACAAGGAAGATAGAAGCTCACCCCTGTCATTCACCAGAATAGGCATAGAATTACCATGTCTCCTAGCCTTGACCGAGTTGAAGAAAAAGGCAGTGTTTTTGTCCCCCTCTTGTAACCACTCAACTCTAGCCTTTTGCTTCCAAAAAATTTCCCCACGCAGCTCACACTCCTCCAAAGCTTTCCGAGCCCAGGCCTCCTCCCTGAGTAAATCCTCAAAAAGACCACACTCCCTTATCTCCCGAGTGATGGCATCCAAGACAACTTGTGCATCAACCTTAGCACTAAAAATATTGCCAAAGTACTACCTATTCCACCTTTTAAGTTGATATTTTACAAATTGCAACAACTTAGAAAAGGAATACATGGCAGTGCCAAAAGTAGGTCTTCCCCTGCTCCAGCAATCAGCCATGTGCACCTACAAAGAAGAATCCCTTAACCACATAAGTTGAAACTTGAAAGAAGGGGACCGAGCCACCCGAGCAGAAGAAGAAGAAAACTTAATAGGCCAATGATCTAAACCCCTCCAATCCAGAATCTCAGAGCCAAAAGACAACCCTCTGCCAACCCAGAAACAGGACACCAAGAAACGATCAAGTCTCTCTGCAATACAACTCTCCCCCAATCTCCTATTGTTCCAAGTAAACTTCCCATTTCGAGGCTTAATGTCAACTAGGTTCAAAGTAGAGATGCTATCACGAAAAAGGAAAGTTGAGGGTTCCAATTTCGCAACACCACCCTTCTTCTCATCTATCTCAATAATAGCATTGAAATCCCCTGCAACAATCCAAGGGAACAAAGGAGCTAAGCTCCAAACATAACTAATATGAGACCACAATAACTTCTTACTAGGAAAATTAGTAGGTGCATAGATGTTTGAGAGAAGAATAGTTTCCCCCAATTCCAGACTTGAAACAACCATGGAGATTGAGGACTTGGAGGACACCCACCAAAGAGGACGAATCTTCAATGGATTCCACAGGCAAGCCACCCCACCTGCATTACCATGAGCCCCAATACACTAGCAATTGCCCCGTACCCATAGTTTAGGCATCATACACATCATACCTTCAACTGTTAACTTAGTCTCCTGAAGAAAAATAACATCAGGAGAATGAGAATGCAACAAATCCCGAACAACTTTTTGTCAAGGGCCATTGTTCAAGCCCCTTACATTCCAGGAGAGGACATTCATTTTGGAGGGTTAGAGAAATGTGAATCCAGAGTCTTGACAGACCCAGCCTCCACCAGGGACTCCCCCATCAACTTTAATTTCTCCAAATCCTTCTTTCTCCCCGCTTTAGAAGACTTCTCCACCACCCCTTTCTTTAGGTCCTTCTGAAGAATTCCCAATGAAGGAGAAGCCTTATTACCTTTTACCAAGCCCACTCTTGATTTCACCAATGGGCTGGAGAGCCCTCCTTCCCCCAACATCGTCTCCACAGAAGGCTCAGTCCTCCCATGCACCACCATACTCAAGTCTGATTCCAACTGGACAACCCCAAATTCTTGGGGAGTTTGGATGTGCTCTGGGAAAATGCCTTCTTGAAACCCTTCTGAAACACCCTGATCCAAAATCAACAATCCCGGATTGACCTCCTGATGACCAAGGTCATCAAGCACCTCAAATCTGTTACAGGAATCTCCATCTTGGCGATCCTTAAAGGTCCTCTTTTGGCCTAAGTTCCTATTATGAGCCTTGGCAGGAGTAAAACCCCCAGCACCCACAGCCTCAGCCGACATGGTCTCCTTACCCTTGTCACCCTTTGAGGGATTACGAGGAGGCTGAGCAGCCTAATTCCTTAGAGATTTAAACTTTGGGCATCTTCTTTGCAAATTCCCATATTCACGACAGAGACGGCAACGAAATGGCAAAGTCTCGTAGTCAAGTTGTTGCAACCAAGAGCATGAACCCGCACGTATTTCCAAAGAATCTAGGATAGGGTTATTTAAATCCATTTCCACACAAATACGGGCAAAATTCATTACCTTTTTTTTCCAGAGTTTGTTGAGAAGGACCCACTGATTTTCCTAGTAATGAAGCAACTCGATGCAAAATGTCATTGCGCCAAAATTCCACTGGAAATCTAGGGAGGCGAACCCAAACTGACACCCAATTCAGAAGCTCCTCTAAAGGATCAAAACCTGCATACCATGGCTTAATGAATAGACCAACCTGGTTGTGGAAGTAAGACCCACCTTCAAAAAATCTATTGTGATCCGGCATGCAATTAAATGTCACCATGAAATAGTTGTTTGCTAACAACATTATTTCCATCTCACCCTTCGGGGACCAAGAGCGATGAGCCCATGATTCCAAAAATTGGAGCGAAACCCTCATTCCCAAAAATTTACAGAGCAAAGCATGTTTTGAGAAATACTCGATGCCCTCCGCAATTGATTCAGGTTGGATAACCAGCACCGGCCTTTCCTTGGAACGTTCAAGGCATCCATTTGTCTTCGGAATATGAGAGCCACCAGCATGAGCAAATCCATCATCACTTGAGTCATTTGAAAACAAACTATTATTAAAAACTTTCGGAGAACGATTTGGAGGCGAGGTCCCAAAAGCAACCCAAAAATCTAAAGGGGATTTGACCCCTGATGACTCCCCCTGAGCCATGCAAAATTGAGTCCCAAAACTTTGTGAAGGAAAACTAAAAACCACACCCACGGAGCCCGTACTAGGTATGGATCGGACCAAAGGAGAGCTAGAACCAACTTAAAAGTGGTTGCCAGCATAGAGAACAAATGCAGCAAGGAGAAACCACCGAGAAAGAATGCTTCCACCCCAGCCACAACCCACACGCCAGGAGAAGAAAGCACGCCGAGAGAGAGACACCACCCCTGCAACCTAAACAAACCCCACCCACAAGAAAACATGGCTCAGACACAGAGAAAGGACAGAGAATGAGCATGCATAAAGGGTGAAGCCCTCATGCATGCCACGGCCTCACACAGGGAGCCGTTTCGAGCAGCGCCATCTAGGAGATTTCCAAGCACCTCAAGCTTAGTATAGCTATATTGATTCTTTGTAAGGATGAGATTGAATAATATATAGGTTGTAAAAATAGGGTTCAAATTGAAATATAGAAAATCAATAGTTAAGCAAGTGAAAAAAGTGTGAAGTACTAGAAATTTAAATAAAGGGAAATGATTTATAATGTCATATGGATTAAATTAAGAATGTTGAATAAAAATATAATTTAGGTCGAAAATAAATTCTAGTCAATAAAAATAATTAGAAGAGAAGAAATTAAAATTGAAATACTCATATAAAATGTTAATTATTTATGAGGAGCAAAATATAAAATATTGAATTAAAAAAAGATAAAAATAAAATATTAAACAATATAAAAAATTATTAATAAATTATATATAATAATAAATAAAACCAAACCCTTAAAAAATAATGAAAATATAATATAGTTTTTAGATTCTCTTAATATATGATAATATGTGTTTTATTTTAGTAAGTAAAGCTTCCTATAAAAATCATCTCTTTACTTTTTCTATTCTTCTAACTTGTAGAGAAATAGATATGAATGTAATTTATTGGAACTAGTATTATCTAACTATATAAAATAGAATATTAAAAAATTATGTATCATCTTTAAAGCTAAAAGGCAATACACAATGTTATTTATTCCTTGATAGAAGAGGAAAGTGTATGTTGTGACAAAGACAAAAGTAACTTTATTATATATTCTTTATCGTACATAACTAAGTTAAGTTATTTTTAAAAATCATATTACTTACATGCAATGGTTGAGGGTGATTAATCTTGTATGTATATCATAGTGTATTCAAATAAAATAACAATAGTTAAATATTTAGCCCATCTAGGTAGTGGAATTGGTTCGGGTTGTGGGTTTGCTCCCCATAGTTCTCTGGTTCAACCCCCCGCTCTCGTGGTTGACCAGTGGGCTTGTATTCGGGCTATGACATCCACCTGTAGGGGGCTAGTCTCGCCCCAACTCGCCCCAGGTATCCAAGGTATGGGTTGTTGGACCACTAGGCTGAGTCGCGGGGACACCCCTACCACATAAAAAAAACAATAGTTAAATATTCATATTGATGTACCCAAAAAAAATATTTCTCATTTAAAGTTAACTATAATTTGTAAAATTAACTCCTTCAAATTGTCACATAATTAGTTGTTGTGCATACTTAAGGTAAATGTTCAAATAACGATTGGGTTGAGATTAAGACTTGAAAAATAATTTAAAAGATTTTCTCCTTATTTACATATTGTATTTCATATATTATAAGGATTAATGGTATATTATCCATGTGCTATGAATACTTATTAAAAATAGATACAATGAAAGTGTGTGGTGTAAGAGTAGATTGAAGTATGCTTAGCATAGCTTTTGAGTGTTGATTGCTAGTGATTGAAATTTAACTAGTATAGTCTAGTGGTGTCTCATAAATTATTTTATATAAAATGAAATTTAATTATTGGATAACTTTATGAATTAAAATTAGTTTATTTGAGAAATGGGGAAATTTAATCTTTTATTGAATGAGATTGACCCCTTACAATTAAAAAACTTGCATGTTACAAATCAATTGTTAAATTAGTTGAAAGTGGTGCATGATAGCATGAGAGGTAAAGTTTAGCCTAAAACATAAGGAATACATTCAAACACACACTTAAACTAAATCAAACAATGACACTTTGATTGAGTAAAAAATTCATAAGCATGTAGAAGAACAATTAAATATCTCACTCCTCTCAAGTTCCTTGATATTTAGATATGCTCAAGATGAGTGAGAGAGAGAGAGAGAGATTCGGTAGAATCTTGGTTGCTCAAGTATGAGTTACCTCAATTTAGTAGTATGTGTGTAGGTTTCTAAGTATGGATGTGATGCCCTTGGAGAGGTTGGTTTGTAAATATTTTTAACAATGGGCATGGATGGTTGAGATTTGATCATGAGATGGATGTCTAGGATAAATTTTCATGGAGGAAAGGATGAGAAGGATGTAAGTGAATGGATAGGGTAGGATCAACTTGATGGAGGGTTGAGATATTCTTAATTTACACGAGGAAGGGGGATGTAAGCAAGTGGAGGCTTGAGAAGAATGCAAGTGGATAGGGAAGATCAAATTGTGAGATGAAGGGTTGAAGTCAATTTGTCTTGCATGGAGGGATAGGATGCACACATGTGGATGCTTAGTGCGAGGGCAAGTGGAGGAGAGAGCTTGAGTTATTGTGGATGCTCAATATATTCTTAAATTTGAATGGAGGTTGGAGATGAAAAAGGTGATTTTTTGGATTCTAGTGGTGAGGTAGAACTTATTTTTTTAATTTTTAAATGAGGGGAAATACGAAGAATGTGCATTAGCCTAATTAATCAAATGAGTATGTCATATTTATTTAATTAGTTATAAAAATTATAAAATAATTAATCAATGATTGGTTCAATTAATTAGTGCATGGGAGAGGCTAGGATAATTAAATAAATAAATTTCATTCAATTAACTAGTGGCCAAAAAATGAGATTTTGTTTTAATTAATTAAATAAAAATAATAATTTAATGAATTGATGATGAAAAATCAGCCTAATTAATTAAATAAAATTTATTTATTTAATTAGTGATAAAAATTTGAGAGCAAATTTGGAGTGTCTACATTTTACCCCTCTTTGAAATGGAATCAAGACCGCAAGGAGTGATGCCATTTCAAAGAATAATAAAAATAGGGTCTTGAAGAAGAAGAAATGATGACAAGATGCCAAGAAAATATTTGGAAGGGATGGTGGTTAGAAAATGGTAGGAGGGTGTCCCCTCAAGTGAGTAAGTGGACTTACAAGGCTCAAGTGGTCTCAAAAAAGGAGAATTAGGGCTAAGAGGGGAGGGAGGGAGGGAGGCTGGGTATAAATAGGGGTGATTGGAAGGGTAGAAATTTATTTTTAACCTTGCCTCTAGAGGGAGAATAATTTTTTAACAGTGAGACATAAAATGGGTTGTATACCATTCCAAGAGTATGAGAGAGAGTGGGTGCAAGAGTACAGGCGATCGGGTGACATAGGATCTTGGAAGAAAGTGTACACTTTAGGATGAATTGATCATGTGGCAGTTGCATGGGAGAAAAGAGGAATTGGCATTTTCACATAACCAGGGAATTTATCTTCCCATGTGTATTAGTGTGATATTTCATTTACTTTGGATATATTTTATCCCAAGTATTATATTACACATTCATTTGTTCACTTAACTAGGATAGGATAATGAGCTTTCATATTTTCTTTTTTTTATATTTTGTTTTTTCCTTATCCTCATGGATTTAGAAACATGGATAAGCAATCCCTTGACTTTTTATTTAAGCCTTATCATAATCCTCATTAGATTTGAAAATATAAGATTGTATATTATAACTCTCTTTCCTTCCATAGATAATTTGAATCAATATTTTCTCTTGATTAGCATCTAATACATATTTATCTTCATGAAAATTGCACATATCTTAGAAAATTTATCTACAATTTTCTTAAGTATTACAAAAAATTTTTTGCTTATTTTTGTCACACAAATTTTATTGTTTAATCATCTAACAAATTCTAACATGGTATCATAGCACCTTATTTTTGAGAGTTTAAGTTCTAGAATTTTTTAAGTGAGAGTTTTGGATTTTTCTTAAGATTTCTTAAACACATATATATTCATTTGATGTCCCATAATGATCTTGAGAATTGGAAAGGGTTTGCAAAATATATTAAAACTCTTGGTTTGCACATGTTTCTTCTCATCATCCTCAACACACTCTAAACACATTAATTCAAACACCTTTCAATTCTATGTGTTTGTGTGTTTTGCGACCATTACTAAATGTTTATAACATCTAATAAGTTATCATACATCTCATTTTTAGACATTTGTATGGATTATTATCTATTAAATAGATTCTTAACCTTACATCTCCAAACTATCACATAGATATATAGTGACACTAGTATTGGGATACATTATGCATCGGTTATTAATTGTTGTGAGATAGTAGCTTAGTCTTTCAACCATCTATCCAACATCTTAGGGAAAAACCCTTGATCTTACAGAGCCAAAGGCAAAGTAGGTCTTCACTACCTCAAGAATTGTTCTTTAGTTGCCAAACCTGAAGACATCTTTGTGGTGATCTTCCCAAGTTTGACACCCCTAGCACTTGGGAAATTATTAGACCTTAGAGATTTGGGGTCTACAACTCAAATCACCAACACATGAAAAATGTCAAAAACTTGAAAAAAATCACAAAAAGAGGCCCCAAGAACAAATATTAGTATTAATACAAGAGTCTCATCAAACGTGCTAGAAATGTGGATGTTAAATTTGAGCTAAAATGAGATATTTAGATACATAAACAAGTAATGAATATCAAACTCAAACAAGGCATGGACACTCAAGTTAGAGAAAAAAATGAAAATTAGAATAATATAATGTAAATTCAATAAACAAGAACATTATACCTCCGTTGGATCTTAGTATTTGTGAGTAGGACCTCCAAATTTGAATGATTTCAATGTGGGTGATCACTGCTTTAATAGTACTCAATTTGACACCATGTAAGTGTCATGAATGATGGATCTTAATTTCCTTTAATAATTATTCTTAAATAAACTTTCCAATTTGGACATGGAAGGTGGAGATTCAAGGGTGAAATCAAGAGCTAGAATTTTCTTTCATGGATGTGCATCCTAGCCTCTTGACAAGTGGAAAGAGGAGATGAGAGATGCTTGATCAATAAATGATATTTCCTTATAATACAAGATGAAATTAGATGCAAGCAAGTGGGAAGAGATGGATGAGATAAATGGAAGGTAGATATTGAGAGATAAAATGTAGGTTCAAGGTTTCTTTGTATTGCATGCTCACACATGTGTAAGCAAGGTGTGGGGACAAGTTGTTTGAGGCATGAGTGAAAGTGGAGGGTCCATATTTTCTCAATGAATTTCAAATGGATGGAGGTTGGAGGACAAACTCTTTTGAATTTTAGTGATATGAGGTAAAAATTTAAATTAGAAGAAAATTTCAAAGGTTGACTAATTAGCCTAATCAATTAAATAAGCAAGTATCATTTAATTGATTATTTAGAAGAATTTTGTATTAAAGTTCATTAATTAAGTGGGTATAATCAATTAACATTAGGGATGTGAAAAGAGATTAATTATGATTCATTGGTTAAGTTAGTCAAATAAATTAATCTAGGCAAAGAATAATTAATTTAAGGATAATTAACCAAATTAATTAAATAATAATTTATTTAATTAGTTTGTGAGAAATTTGTGTGAAGTGAAAGTATATTCGAAGTGTTTACACTAATTGTCAAGAAAATAGTGCCAATAAGAAATGAAGGTTGTGTTGGAAGTGTGTTGAGACTCTCAAAAGAATCTTTATAAGTAATTGAGATTTCACGTACTCAAAATTTCTAATCATTATACTCCTTGGCTAGAGCATCATCTTATGATGTAAGATTTATTTGAATAATTAATATATTTATTGAAAAACACTAAGATGATATTTTAATCAAGTGAAGTAAGCATATCTCTTCTAGATCTTATCGTAAAAATGATGAAGAGGGTAGTCACATGAGAGTCTTGCATAACCTTACTTATAAACTATGCATGATTGTCATCTTTAAAAATTTAAGAAAGAAATATCATAAATATGTTGGCGAGTCTAGGATTCAATTGAAAATTGAACTTGTGTATATTTTTCTCACATGTTACAATATGGTGGACGAAGATTTCCCTAGGTGTCTCGTTCACACCATAGAATGTTATAATTGTGATTAAGCTAATTTTTATTGTGGGATACATCATTCTAATTTCAAATTATTAGTACAAGCCTTTGATTTATAAATAGATCATCAATTTGGACATTGTAAAAATAGATGATGACCTTCAAAGTTCAAAGTGCTTAATTGATCTACAACTATGCTCTTAAGTTTGAGATGAAGATTTCATACAAGTAGAATATACATAAAATTAATTTTGGTTTTTATCTTCATATTCTCAAAGTTATGATCATCAAGATGAGAACCTAAATTCTTTTAAAAGGAGAAGATATATGCAAATTTTATTTTTATTTCAAAATAAATCATTTGACCAAGTCCTAATTTTCTAGAATTTCTTGTTCCAAATAAGCTTGATATAAATTGATGTATACCTACTTATCCACCAAATAATATTGTGGGTCTATAAGTGGCAGTTTCACTTGACACACAACAAGGTCCTTTCAAAAACTTTCCTCTAAATTGTGAGATCATGCTCTCTATTCCTACCTCCATGTTAGCATTGTTTTTAAATAATAAAAAACCTTAATCTTCTTGTTTTGAAGCTCCCCTAAATCCAAAGAAATGTATTCCCTCTTCAACCAAGAGCTCAATATTGAGAAGTGAACAACAAATATCACACATTACCAAGTAAAAGGTGTTGGTGTAAATAAAGTCTTCTACCTAGTTAATTCATTACTAGGGGACTTATTTACATGTTAAGTTTACTTAGGTCCTAGGAAGGAATCTTTCTAGAAGGTGTTAGTTGTCATTAGTTGTTATCTTATCTTTTGACTTGTAACACATGTAACCTAGGTAAGTGTGATTAGTTGTCTCATGTCATATGATTAAGACACTTGTCATAATCTTATGACATCTTGTATCTCACCTTGGCTATATAACCATTCTACTACATTTATCATATCATTGAATCATATTGATAAGAATACAATTTATTCTTGTCACATTCTATTCTCTCTTTGTGCTTTCCATTTGGTCTCAAGATCTTGGTAGCCATAGCCAATTCTAACATGGTATCAGAGCAGGTTGGGTGCCATTGGATAGTCTTTTTCTAAAGAGAGTTGGTAAATCTTGAAAAGTTGAGTATGCTCTTCTCTTGCATCATATGATGATCTGGAGAATCAAAAAAGCTTAAAATAAATACCAGTTTTGAGGGTGTTCCATTTCGTAGCTCTTTATTGCATGTTCAAATAAGATTTTTTTGATGCAAATCTAAGCTCACCATTGAGTTCAGGAGGTTCGAGATAGTCGTTTTTTCCTTTTGTTTCATCCAAATCGGACATATGAGGCCAAATCTATGAGGGTTTGAAGTTGAAGAGTGGTTGCTAGATCCAGAAGGTAGTTGCATTTTTGGAGCATTTTGGTTCAAATCCGATCCTGTCATCACGTCTAGAAGGGCCAAAAACCTTAAGATCATCCGTCGATTCATCCAAATGGGAGGCAGTTGTCCAATGAGGCAAAAATAAATTGCCCAAGGAGTCGTACAACCCCCCAGGTTGTCATAATTACAATACGGTACGATTTGCAAAAAAGATTAATTAATCGGTTAAATATTTTTGAATTTTTTTTAGAAAAATCAAATTTTTCGATTAAATTTTTGCAAATCAAATCAATTGTAAAAAGGTTTTATTTTAAAATCAAAAAAAAAAAAAACTTTAAATTCTATGTACACAAAATGTTGCAAACAGTATAGAGTATCGTTGGGACCACCTGCCATGTGGCAGAAAGTCACTCGTCATCGCGGCCCCACCTCTTAGCCGATCGGTAAACAAAATAAATGGCATCTTCTATAAAAACCGGTGCCTCCAAAAATATCTGGTGGGGTTTATTTATTCACCAGCAGTCAAAAATCAAAAACCGGTGGTATAATATTCCATCAAATATTCTGCAGATTCCATTGCCAAACTTCAAGAGGAATATTCTGACCACTATAAACATATTACGTTAGTATATTCCGGTTGGGTGACAACAACTTGCAATGGCTTACAGGTCGTCAAATTTAACTGAGAGTAGCATATGACAGTCATTTAGTTGTCAATTTTAATCCCACAAATTGATGACATCGACACCCTTAAAAAAAAAATCCCCCCTCACCAATGGAGTTTTTGATTTTGTAGTCCAACTTCGAAGGCTCATAACTTGGTCATTTTGACTCCTTTTTTTGAGAAATTTTTTTTATTTGTGCTGATTTTTTGCTCTCTTCGTAGTGGTGCAATCACTTTTTGATTTTGGTGTTAACAGGTGTTGTTGCTTCGTCGTCATTTTGGGAACTTCAGGAGCTCATATCTTGCTCCTACAGTAACATTTTTGGGTGAATTGTTTTTTGAAAGTGCATGATTTTTCATGTACTTTCCAATGGTGTAATCAGTTTGATCTCATTTGTTGTAAACATTTTACTTTGAACATGTGGCCTATTTTTAGCATTTGCATGTACCAAGATCAAAGTCCACTTCGCTATTTTTGGCAAGTGGCAGTTGTGAATGCACTAAATATAAAGTGTCAAATCAGATATTGCTTGGGGGGTTTCATGATTGAGTAATTTGGGGGGGTAATCTATTGCCTTTGTTGGTTTATGTCTCTTGATTGTTCTATTGTGTGACTAAATATGGGTATCAAAAAGCATCCTATTGTAATAAGGTTAAATCGATGGAACTTTAAGTCTTGGCAAGATGGAATCCTAACACATTGTAGGTGGCTTAATATTTTTCCATATCTCTATGGAATAGTTCCTAAACCTTCATCAAAATGGAAGAGAGTTGTGTGGGACATAAAAATAGAAGATATCTTGGGAGTAATTGGTTGTAGTTGTGATATTGATACACAAATGGCCACTGATGGTATTGAGATCCCTTGTGACCTTATGACCAAACTTTGGGAGATGTATGGAGACTCCAATGAACCTCCATTCCCAGAGGATCCTGTTGCAGATTGTCTTGTTCCACTTGCAGAGTTTCAACCTGTTGATGATAAAACAGCTAAAACACTCACTGATTGGGGAAGGTATGGTAGTTTTGATGACATAGAACCTTCTCCTTCTATTCTTACAGAGACATCTATTGAAACTTTAGTTTATATGGCTACTAATCCAAATTTAGAGGGTTCATCTTCTTCATCTATGAGTCAGCATCTTGAGGCTAAGGGCTCTTGTAATCCAGCATTGGTAGAATCATCTACTACTGTGTTAGAATTGGATATGGCTGCCAAGATCTTGAGACCAAATGGAAAGCACAAAGAGAGAATAGAACGTGACAAGAATAAACTGTATTCTTATCAATACGATTCAATGATATGATAAATGTAGTAGAAACCCCTTGGTTATATAGCCAAGGGGTTTCTACTACATTTATCATATCATTGAATCATATTGATAAGAATACAGTTTATTCTTGTCACCTTCTATTCGCTCTCTCTGTGCTTTCCATTTGGTCTCAAGATCTTGGCAGCCATAGCCAATTCTAACAAAGGCATGTTCACCTTTGCACATACAATTGCAAGGGTGAGAAAATGTTATGTCCCTTTTCTAGATTAAAATAAATTAATGCTATTTTAAGTTGGGCCTAATAGTTTTTAATTAAAAAGGGAAACTCATTAATAATGTTATTATAAAAAAAATCAACACTTAAAAATAAAGAATATTTTTTAATACCAAAAATAAAAAATAAAATAAAATATATTTTTTAAATACTTTTTAATTAAAATACTATTTCTGACTTGAACTTTGAAGGTGAGGAGGTGTTGATGGGAGGTAGTACCCTGAGGGCGCCCACCTGCCAGATTGGGAACCCTGAGACTACTACCCCTGAGTCAAAAGGGGGGGATTCCACCTTAATGGGGAGTAACAGAAGAAGCTCTGAACATGTCATTGAAAGTGTGAACAAAATGCAAGAAATCTTAAAATCCCTAATTAAAAGAAGTGGTTTTGTTCTGGACTGGTCAAAACTTAAGGGGGGTAGTCAAGAGGGCAAAGGTGAGCCAAGCACTGATAAATTTGATGGAAAGGGGGCAGAAATTGGCAATGGTTCAACATGACTAATTGGGTGCTTAGTTGATGCCATGCCAATGAAGGGAACCTAGGGATAACTGTCAACCTCCCACCTGGGCCAAAAAGGAGAGGCAAGAAGAAAGGAACCGTCATTAAGATCAATGAAGGCAGCCTTATGCTGAGCAAAAATAAAAGGAAAAAGACAAGTATTGTGCTACCTACTCCAAATACCAAGAGATTGGAAAGTGGGGAACCCTCTCCTAAATAGTTTGAGATGTTTAGGAAAGACAAAGAGGCTTGTCCAACTCTTGTTGCTAATGAACATTAACTGCACCTCCTAGAATGTGAGGGGCCTAGAATCCCCTGACGGGAAATACCTGGTGAGAAGATTCCTGAATTTAGAAAATGATAAAGACTTTGTACTCCTACAAGAACTAAAGGCCATCAGTTTCACCCTTGAAACCAACTTGAGTTTCATTTGTAATAACTCCCTTGCCTTAGTCTCCAATCATGATAAAAGAAAAGGATGAACTGCTATACTTATGGCCAAAATTTGGGAGAAGTATGAGAAGGAAGGAGCCAAATTTGGTATATGTTCAATCTATGCCCCAAATGACTACATAGAGTGTACTGAGCTTTGGAAATGGCTAGCAGCCCTCCCCGAATTCCCTTGGATTTTTGGAGGGGACTTCAATATGGTGGAAAATAAGGAAGACAAAAAAGGGGGCCTCGACATGGAATGGAAAGGCAGTGAAAAACACTTATGGTCACAATTCAAGAACAAGCTCAAACTGTTTGACCCTCTTGAAAAGAGGAAGGACCAATGTAATACTATGTGGTACACCTAGTGCAATGCACATAAAGGTGGAAAGAGGATATACTGCAGGTTAGATAGGTTTTATGCAAATAAAAATTGGTATAGTTTCACCCCTTTGGATGGTGGTCAGAGTGTGATGGTTTACCCCTATACACTCTTTGATCATCATCCGATCAAAGCCACCTTAATCTTGAATTCAATGAGGAAAAAAGAAAGAAAGTAGGGGAAAAACTTCATACTCAATGTTAGTTTGCTAAAGGATGAGAGTTGTAGGGAGGCTATATGCACCCTTAGAGAGATAAATAAAAGCCTCTTAGGGAAGGAGGGGGAAATAAAAAGGTGGGAAGCCAATGCTAAGGGGTGGGGAATTCTCTTTCAAACTATTGGGAAACACATGGCACTAGAAAGGAGGGTGGGGGAGAATCTCCTGCAAGAGGACCTATTGAGGACATAACTAAAACTGCAAAACAACTCGGCTGATGAGAAGGCCAATGAGGAAATGGTATTGGCAAAGAATTCCCTCAGAAGGCATCAATCCCACAAGTTGCAATGCCTAAAAATAAGAGCCAAACTCAGTTGGCTTGAAAATGGAGACAAGGGTTCCAAATTCTTCTTCATATTTCTAAAAGAGAAAGGGGTGAAAGAACAAATAAACCTGATTTGCAATAATGACAACCTTTTCACCACTCAGGGAGATATTTCAAAGTAGTTCTTCAACTTCTTTAAAGAGATATTAGCATCTGAAGGTGAAACAAAGGAAGGTACGCATGTAAGGAATCTGATAAAAGGGATGATCCCCTCAAAAATCTTCCAAGATGATGCTAGAGCCCTGGATAGGGTGATCAACATAGATGAAATCAAAACAACCATCAGCTCTATGAGTAATGATAAATCACGAGGAGTTGATGGCCTCCTATTTGAGTTCTATAAGACCTTTTCAGATTGGATTTGTGATGATCTACATCAAGTCTATTTGGAGGCATTTGAAAAAGGATCATTGGGGGACAACATCAATAGTGGTATCATCATATTGCTACCCAAAGATGGGGATAAAAAAAAACATGAGAAACTGGAGACCAATAACCTTGCTAAATGTCTCCTATAAGATCTTGGCTAAAGTATTAGCTTTGAGACTGGTCAACATTCTTCCAAAGTTTATAAACAGTACACAAGCAGGTTTCATTAAGGGAAGATACATTTTTAAAAACCTTATCACAAGTTGGGAAGCTATGGAGTGGAGTAGAGTCTCTGGGAAAAACTCAGCTATGCTTCTGTTTGATTTTGAAAAAGCCTACGATAGAGTGGAATGGTCCTTCCTAAGAACAACCCTCAAGGCTTTTGGCTTCCCCATACACTTTTGCAACATGGTGTACACATTGTTGAAAGATGCTTCAGCCCATGTGGATATTAATGGTTCACTCTCTGAAAATTTTATGCTAGGGAGATCCATAAGGTATGGGTGCCCTCTAGCACTGGCCTTATTTTTTATAGCTTCCGATGCTTTGCGCTTCCTGCTAAGAGAAACTATTGCAACCCCAAAAGTAAGGGGAATCAGTCTTCCAAATAAACATGAACTGTTGAATAACCAATTTGTTGATGACACAACAATCTTTGTTGATCTAGATGAGGAAAACTTAGAGAAGTTGCTAGGTAACCTAAATATATATTGCAAGGCCTCGGGAGCAAAAATCTCTAGAGAAAAATATAGTTTGCTAGGTTGGTCTGATAAGCCTCCAAAATGGTTGCACAAGTTTGATTTTCAATGGAGGGTACCTAACAAAAAGGTCAGGTATCTAGGCATCCCGTTTGCAATCATCCCATGCCTAAAAGACATGTGGTTGTGGATCAAAGAGAAAATTGAAAAAAAAGGGATAGATGGAATAGGAAATTCGTATCCTTGGCTGGAAGGCTTTAGGTATGCCAGAAAGTTCTCTCTTCATATTATATCCACTTCACCTCAGTTTGGTTTTTCAGTAGTTACCAAATAAAATAAATTCAGAAGAAAATTAGGAACTTTCTATGGTCAAATGGGAAAGGGAAGAGGAAAAAACACCCAGTTAGGTGGGATTAGTGTTGCATGGGGAAAGACCAAGGAGGTTTAGGGCTCAAGGATCTAGAAAAGAAAGGAATAGCCCTTGCTAGTAAGTGGATTTTCAAAACATTAGAGGGTGATGAGCCTTAGAAGATCCTAGTCTGAAATAACATTCTAATGGCTACCCCCAAGCATGCCAAGTCTTGGAAAGATCTACCCTTCATCGACCTTCTCTTATCTAAGCACACAATTGTTCATGTTGGTTCCATGTTTTTTAGGAGCATTTGGAAGGCTTGGGAATATATCAAAAGAGGGGTCTCCAACCCAAATTTCACTGACCACAGTGGTAATGTTCTGCACTCATCTAGCTATATATGGTGGAACATGGAGCATAATGGGAAACCTTTAGCTTTACTCCAAGGATGCTCATCCAGGAAGTGAGCTCAAGCTAGGGTGAGAACAATGGAAGATATCTTAACAAATGGTAAATTGAAAGAATGGGAGGAACTACAAAATGAATTTCAACTACCCCACTCTAGCTTGAGAACATATTCAATGCTAAGACAAACTTGGGAACTCACTCCCCCTCTTAAGCCACACAATCCAAACAACAATTTCATTGAGTAGTTGATCTGGAAAGATTCCACACCCCTTAAGAAACTACAAGCAAAAATCATTTATAAAGATCTAATCTTCAATGAGTCCCTAAATGAGCATATTAATAGAACATGGGGAAGAAACCTAAACTGCAAAGAATGGAAAAGAATTTTTAACTCAAATTGGTCCTATATGTTGGAACCCAAAAAGGCTTGTCTAAGATGGCTTATTCTTCTACAAAGAGTGCCTATCAAATTGAAACATGAGGACATAGAAATCTACAACATATGCAGATTTCCAGAAATAGTTAAACAAATTTTATTTGATTGCCTATATGAAAATGAAATCTGGAAACTTATGTGCAATAACTTGTCAATCTGGAATTCAAATAATAAAGTGAATTGGAAAGAGATTTTGTTATGTAATGATAAGACTCTGGGGAAAGAATGTGATCATTTTTGGCATTGTTTAGCTAATGAGGAATTTTGGCATTTGTGGAAGGCTAGAAATGGGGAAAAAATCAATGAGCGGAGGAGGTTCCTTATTGATTCTACAAAAAGACTCATTTTACTTGAAATTGTTGCGCAGGTTGTCATGACAGTGAAAGCATCTAAGGTCAAATTTCGTAAACTGTTCAAAAATGGGGTAGTGCTTCTCAACCAGAATGAAGTGAAATTTTTTTACAACTGGTAAGTAGGGCAACCTAGCCTTGCAATATTCATGAACGTACTAGTGAACTTTCAGAAAGAATTTAATGAAAAGATCAAGTCAGAGCAGGAAAAACATGATGCAAGGGTGCTAGGACTACACATGAATGAATTGATGGCTGCAAAGGTTCTGGTAGGTTAGACTGATGGTCCAGAATGATACTTTTTCTGCTTCCTATCTATAGTTTTTTGTTGCACTGAGTATTTAGTGTATAGATGTTATATATGGTGTTGTCTTTTGTATATGTTGTATAGGTAGCTTAATGCACAGGTATGGCTTAGAATTGTATATGGATCAGATTTGTATATGGCCCAAATTTGTATTTGGATCATATTTGTATATGACTCAGATTTGTATATGGCACAATTGATGATGTAAATCCACATCTTTTATATATGCACTAACTAGCTAATGTATAGCAATTGGGAACATACTTATATTTGGGGAGAAAAGCTCTAAAACGGGGGGATAAAACTGCTAATTAAGCACTCTATGATGTAATTTGGTTGGTTGTACTATCCTTAATATAAAAGAAATAAAAATTAAATGTTTGGTGCAAAAAAAAAACCCACTAGGGCTCAATTTTTAGAAAAGAGGCAACTATAAAAGGAGCAGTCAACTTCTCATTTGACCATGTCATTCAAATTATCCTGATGCATCTAGTTTTTATATTTGAGTAGTGTGTTCAATCTTGGGCATTCATAGATGAATACCCTTTTTTCCCCTTTTAGATGATTCTATCTGGATTCTGAAGATCATAATTGTACTAATTTATTAAGGATTTGATTATGTGGATGCTAAAATGCAAAAGTGTGGTTAGTTTAAAACAAAACAACATTTTAACATCCCTATGAAATAATGAAACATGTCAATCATGCAATAAAATGGATCAATAGAAACTAAAGAAAGCATATAAAAGACATGATCCAACTCTATCTCATAGTGGATTGGTGTCACATGTGCTAGTGACCCTTTCCCAATCCTTGATAAAAAGCTCAAGATGATGAAATGCTATGAAGATGGTGGAATGATGATGAACAAGATCAAATCTCAAATGAAGAGAGTGACCTTGCATGAAATTGTGGAGATTGTGAAGGATTTGCTCAAAGATGAAGCTTGTATTTAAAGATTTTCAAAATGCCAAGTGTTGAAGAGGGACCAATGTGGGATCAAAAATAAGCCAATGAGTTGAGGACACTTGTCATCATGAACAAGTTGATGTATATATGCAAGATTTGGAAAGAGTGCCAAAATTTTGAATTCAAATTTGCAATAAATTTTGAGAGGGACAAGAAAGAAAGAGCAATAAATGCCATGCTTGACTTGTCATGTTGAGAGAAAAATGAGGTTTTAATAAATCAATAAAATTGATTTATTGTGCAAGTGGCTAGATCTAGATAATGCAAGTGGGATGTGATTAGCATTAGATTAGGATTAGATGAAGATT